>JBBMOI010000002.1:27815000-27960000 GCA_038088405.1 Porites divaricata | reverse complement strand
GTTTAAATAACCGCCAATTATTTCTTATAAGAGAGGCATTTCATCAAGAGATATACTGGTTAGAGCCAAACTGTAGTCAATCTCTTTAACACTACGTGTTGATAAGTAATTACATTCATGCGACACGCTTGCGGGATCTGTAAATGGCCTGTCACTATTTATTTACGATTGAAATAGGGAAACTGGGATTTCAGACAACTTCTTTGTCCTCATTTGCTCATTTTCCCTCAAATGACCAGTTCCACGTGCTGTTCTACGTGAGCTTCCCGCAGTTAATCTTACTTCGAAATCGAAACGGTAAAGTGCACAAAATCTCAAACTATAGAGCGAGTAGGTTTTCTTCCAGTTCCACATGCCGTTCAACGTAAGCTTTCCACAATAACTTCGAATAGTAAAGACACAAATTCTCTAACGCAAAATCGAGCAAAGTTTTCCTTTCAAGGTGCGAAAACTGGACTTTCAGCTCTAGCTCCCTTGGGTTACTCCCACAGAAAGCGGAAAGGTTGCAACCTTTGCAACGGAAGTAAACCTATCAACCAATCAGAAGTGGCGTGCCAACAGAACTGGCCTGCCATTTTGGACATAGGAAAGAGTGGGGACTGAACCGAGTTCCCTTTCTTGCTCCGTTTCGCGTAAGAAATTCGAGAGTAATTTCACGATGGCGCTTTGTTCTTTTGGAGTGGTAAGTGATCAGTGCGGTGCCACCTCATGGGCTGCGCACGAAAAAGGAATGGTTCCTTTGTTGTCCTGCGAGATAGACATGACTGAATGGTTAAAGGAAAAGTACAAGGGGTCAGGTGCGTCCGGGGCAAGAGGAAGACCTGGTCATACCAAAGCTACAGGTAATTCAAAATGTCAGATAGGAAAATAACATCATACACGTGAAAAAATGGCTTTTATCGCGATCCAGTGGACTCTTTTTATTGAACAGCGACCACGATATTTTGCGATATCGTCGTTCTCAAATTGTTTGTGACATGGATTTCCCAGGGTAATTTACTTGGTTCTTACGAAGAGAAACAAACATTCAACACATTATTCATAGGAAGGGCAAAAGGGTTGACTTAAATCCTAACTTTGAAAGGTAAAAGTACAGTTATTTTATCGCAGCAATCTCGTGAACTAAAACAACGATAAGAATAACTTGAAGGCTGTTTTTCATCTGCTTGCTCTGTTTGTTTACATTCAGCTTTACCAGTGCAGACGCTTGTCACGCAATCACAATTTGAGCTTGAAACTCTCCGTTTTCCTATATGTGCTGGTTTCGTCGAAGGTAATCATAAGTGAACTTGAAAAATCTTTGCAATCATGCTGCATCGAAGCTTGCCGATGAAATTGACATTTTAAGGGAGAAAATGTCTTGTTTCACGGATAACATTCTTGCAGTTACAAAAATTATTGGGATACATTTTTTAATTACATAATAATTAGTTATTTTAGTATGTAAATAGAAGTGGCATAATTGTAGGAATCTTATACCCAGTTGAAAACGTATCTCAGATTTATCGTTGTATTCTGAAGCTCGATTAATTGATTAAGCATTCATGTGTCATTGTCTAAGAAAGTGTTCCAGGGGCCAAAAGTTGTGGTCAACCAATTTTGCTGAAACTTGACACTAAAGTTGGGTGCAATGAGATATTTCAAAAGCCAATTTGACTCACTTCTCTGACTTTTAGTTTTGGAGTTTCAGGGGGGTCTCATCTTTTGCACTTTGAGCACCAAAAACCGAGCCTGCCAGGGGACATTTTGAAAGTGCCATAAAACCCAATTGGTAAATTGTGCTGCCAAATGAATTTCACCATGAACTCTACTACAATACAGCTTTCATTTCATGCATGTAACTTTGTCCTCAAGGTATTGGACAGAGAGGAGCCTGGGGGTACATTTTGGCCAAAATTGATGTCAAAATTACAGCCCAAAATTGCCATGGTTAAAAAAATCAGTGTTCCTTCTTGCATAACTTCTGTACCTATGCCATTAATTACTTTAGTCACCCAATTATCAAAATCGGTTGAGAAAAATTTGGCTTATCAAGGTTGGTTCAATTTTTGCGACAAACACTCCATGCTCCTCTAAGGCCACTCAAAATGGAATTTTGAGTGGCCTTAGAGGAGCAGTTTCAGCTTGTTTTCTTAATTTTTTTCTGTAGATGACCACCTCAGCATAAGCGACCACTTTGTTCTTCATCAAGGGTGGTCGCTTACCAGAGAGTTGACAGTACCCGTCATAGTGCACAAATGACAATGACCTTACCATCATACAAAAATATTTGAGATTTTCTCTGATTTATATTTTTCAGGTCATATCTCCATGTATTACTGCAAGCATGAAAAGTCGCCATGATTTTCCAAGCCATTTTTTAACAGATAAGCGTAGCAAAAAACGATCGTTACCCTAAATAGCTCTTGAATTAGCAATGAATCATGACCAAACGTAGATACAGTGTACATACGAGCTACAGTGATCAGCATCTAGGTGACCTGCGATCCATCAGATTTCCCAAATACTTTAGCGTTTAGTAAGTGAAACTATAGAAGAGGTCCACATTTAGGAGAGCCGGATGATAAACTTTTTTCTTGTTGATGTTCATATGAAACACCTCATACAAATTCACGAAACGCCTCGAGATATGATTGGTATTGTATCACCTTGGATGGGAGAGTGCGATGACTGGACCAAGCCGAGGAGTCGCGCAACCTTAATTGACTCACTGATTTTTAAGTAAGGCAAGTTTAAGTCAAAGAATGTAAAATATATATTTACTTGCCGCAATCACAGGAATTTGCTAATTGTATAAGAGGTTCTTAATACGATGCTCTATGATTAGCACGACCAGAAATTTCCACATCAAAATACTCGCAGAATGACTGAAGCTGACTGAGTTTTTGCTTTTCCAGAACCTTGACTAATCTGCCCGTTGCGGAGAGATCACAAAACTTGAAATCATATACAAGAGGGTGCTTGAGGCCAATCTCTTGTTCAGCCACCCCGACTAGTTTTGCTCCATGTAATCTTCTTTCTCCAGCGCTTCGTCTTCACCCTCCTCTTCACTCTCCTCTTCATTAACTGAAGTCCCCTCTGCTGCGAAGCCAGCCGAGAAAAGTAACTGACAGTCTGTACTTTAACCCACTCTTAAACTGGGAAAGTTTGCTTTATTTGCTCCACCACATTTGCTGGCATAGCCTTTTGGTGAAGATCCTTAGCTCCCTTGCTGAATAAATTTGTCACAAATTCTTTGACACCCGAAGATATTCTCACCGCAGCTTTCTGCTTCTTTAAGGCCCACCCTTTGCTCAGTCGTAAGTTCGCCAAAGGAACATGATCTGTACAGCCAATTTTCTGGCCAGCACCTTTTACTGATGTTGTTACAGCTGCCCACTGCCTACGTACATTGTCGTATATGGTCTCCTTCTCAGGAGTCATAACACGATGACCTGTGTCCATGTGCTCATCCACCTCTTCGATTGTCTGGAAGGAGGCAATACAAGCAGGTTCAAGGCAGCTAAAAGTATTGACAGACTCAGTAACATCTTTTTTTCCCTTTGCCTGGTATTTCTTTTGTGTAACACGCGGTATCTTTTTCGTCCAATCCCCAATCCTTTCAAGCCCAGAGACATCTTGTTCATTCCAAGACCCCTCTATATCCATGCCCTCTCCAACATTGTAATTGAGCTTGCCACGCGCACATGCTTTTAGAAGTCAGAGAGAAATTATTGTATTTCGTTATTCCTGGAATCTTGTTATTAGCAGCGTCTGCTGACATCGCTGATTGGTCAATCTCGCATTCCGCAATGCTCGTTCCCATAATTCCAGGTGGGGACTCCAAGCCTTTCTTTGTCTTTTGCACTTTCCACATTGTGATTTTCAGCAACATAATGTTGAAGGCGCTGTTTGCAAGGGACAATCTTTCTGTCACATAAGTCCTTACCCGACTGAGGGTCAGAGAAATCATAGCGGATTACTTCGATGCCTGACCTTCTGCTAGTGGAATTGATGGTTGACAAAAGTGCAGTACAGTGGTAGCATCCAGCATTATCACTTCTTAGGATCGCTCTACATACTGATTGATGTGACTCTTTGACAATTGACAAGGACCTCTTCAAGTATACAAGAAACGAAAAACCAGTGCTGTTTGCAGCTGTCAATGGCAACCACAGGAATTTGCTAATTGTATAAGAGGTTCGTAATACGATGCTTTACGATTAGCACAACCAGAAATTTCCACATCAAAATACTCGCAGAATGACTGAATCTGCTGCGGAGCCAGCCGAGAAAAGTATCCCTTGACAGTCTGTACCTCAACCCACTCTGAAACTGGGAAAATTTGCTTTATTTGTTCCACCACATTTGCTGGCATAGCTTTTTGGTGAAGATCCTTAGTTCCCTTGTTGAATTAATTCGGCAAAAATTCTTTGACACCCGAAGATATTCTCACCGCAGCTTTCTGCTTCTTTGAGGCCCACCCTTTGCTCAGTCGTATGTTCGCCAAAGGAGCATAATCTGTACAGCCAATTTTCTGGCCAGCACCTTTTACTGATGTTGTTACAGCTGCCCACTGCCTATGTACTTTGTCGTATATGGTCTCCTTCTCGGGAGTCATAATATGATGACCTGTGTCCATGTGCTCATCCGCCTCTTCGATTGTCTGGAAGGTGGCAATACAAGCAGGTTCAAGGCAGGTAAAAGCATTGACAGATTCAGTAACATCTTTTTTCCCCTTTGCCTGGTATTTCTTTTGTATAACACGCGGTATCTTTTTCATCCAATCCCCAATCCTTTTGAGCCCAGAGACATGTTGTTCATTTCAAGACCCCTCTATATCCATGCCCTCTCCAACATTGTAAGCTTGCCATATGCGCATGCCTTTAGAAGTCAGAGAGAAATTATTGTATTTCATTATTCCTGGAATCTTATTAGCAGTGCCTGCTGACATCGCTGAATTGTCAATCTTGCATTCCACAATGCTCGTTCCTGCAATTCCAGGTGAGGACTCCAAGCCTTTCTTTATGTCTTTTGCACTTTCCACTTTGTGATTTTCAGCAACATAATGTCGAAGGCGCTGTTTGCAAGGGACAATCTTTCTGTCACATAAGTCCTTACCGGACTGAGGGTCAGAGAAATCATAGTGGATTACTTCGATGCCTGACGTTCTGCTAGTGGAATTGATGGTTGACAAAAGTGCACTACAGTGGTAGCATCCAGCATTATCACTTCTTAGGATCATTCTACATACTGATTGATGCGACTCTTTGACAAAGTCAAGGACCTCTTCAAGTATACAAGAAACAGAAAACCAGTGCTGTTTGCAGCTGTCAATGGCAACCACTTATGTGCGGATTGTGTGTTCACTTGTGTATACTACCAGACAGTCAGGATGGTTTGATTTGTGAACAACAGCAGAAAAGTGCCAACTAATTCTGCACTTGGGGAACCATTGGGACTGGGTTTCTCTGAAGCGCATGGGAAGTAATTTCATGGCCCAGTCATTAATGACCATAATGGTCTGGTCATGTAACCGATTGAGTGTATTTTGTCTCGCTTGATCTTGTTGAAAAGTCCTCAATAAATGAGCTTTCCAAGCATCGATGCTGGAAACGGAGTGATCTAAGTCCCACCTTGCTCTCTTCTTTTGCTTCTCACTCAAGTCCAGATCTCCATTTCTGAGAGTGTCTTCGATAGCTTTCAGAGCATCCGCAATACCCTTGCATTCTGGACATGCCTGGTTGTGATCGTGGCAACAATGACCTGAAAATTTCTCTTCGACTGGATCCGATAGTGCAAACACAGTACAGTGATCAGCACAAGGCTCTTCCGGTCCTAGATGACTCTTGTATACGCTTTTGAGATAATTCTTTCCAGTGCTTAAGAGTGATTGTCTGTAAAATTCGAACTTCGGCCTGACACGGTACCTCATCGATTTGGCTGATTTTTGGTATGTAGTCTTAGAATGGTGTCCTAAATACTGAATGCATATTCTAAGGTTCGAATTCTCTTTGGTTTCAAAGATACAGGAATGACAGTTTTGACGAGGCCTCGAGGGGCCGCCATGTTGGTGAACTGAACGAGGTTTGCTATAATTAATTCTAGCCTTATCATTGAAATACCTTAATCGTGACTCATACAGTCACAAAGAACTATCCTTCCTCCTTTCATTTACCTACTCTTATCTGAAAATGGTTAAGCCTGAGCTACGAACGGCTACAGCTTCTCACGGCACTTTTTCGGTACTTAAAAGGTACACAAATTTGGTAGAAATTGGAAGGTCAATATCACCCATGCCACATCGATTTAGACTAAGCCATTTTAACTAAACATAGTTTGTTTATAGATAAGTTAGACTGCTGAATAAAATAATTGGGCAAATGTAATGTAGCAGAACTATAATTGCATGAATGGGCAATGGTTCAGCCATTTGGCCGCTAAAACTCCCAAACGAAATTCGGTGAATATTTGAAAAGAAAATTCTTAAAAATTGATCGTGCCTCTTAAAGCCTATCTATCACTTAAAAAACCTTCACTTGTAATGTAAAAAGATGATCTTTTGTTTCTGATCTTGCAAAGAGCTTGAAATATGCGCTAAAATGAAAATTATACATTTTGTTACACACAGTACTAGCTCAAGTTCGCTCTTCGATTTGCCAGTCCCATCGGGAGCCGCTCGTGTGCACAGTTACAATTTTCTCTGTAGTATTTCGCTGTATAAAGCTACAACTTACATATTTTCTCAGGCAAAGATAACGTAAACTTTGTCAATTTTTATCAACAGGCTAGAAAAACAAACCGTACACTGCGGCTTTACGCGAGTTATATGGTATTCGATATTACATGTATAAACAGGAACCTACCTTTGCTTCTATGCACATTTGGCAGATCTTTCCGGCGTAAGATATAAAACTAGTACATGAAATGAAGTTAAAGAACTCATCAAGTCAAATTACGTGATCGTACCGTCATTACTGAATAAAAGTCGGAAAAATATGACATGGAATGATCGGTGGGAAAGGAAGCTATTTTTAGGAGGTCAAGCGCAACTGCACGCTGGAACGGAAGTGAAATGAACAACCTTAATCGAATTCAGTCTTCTTGACGCTATTAAACGTTTCACCCGACTTTGAACAGAAGGGTTTTTTTTATTCTCTTTCTCCTTCTTGCGTGTATTCTGCATTTCGCCCAGTTTTTTCTCGTACCTTTTAATTTTCTAGCAAACTAGAACTGTTAAGAATTCTTTCCCCCACCCCCCTCGCCCCCCTATTTGAGTGAACTTTCACTCAGTCTGATTCACAATAATTTTTGAACGGTCACAAAGTGAAATTTGAAATGAAATTTTATTTTGGTATATTAAGCTCCTTCTTTTTTTTTCCCGATAGCCAGAAATGTTTTGAACATAAAGGCTAAAGTGTCGGTGTTTTTCACGACTCGGCTTGTAGACTGACCTCACCACCAGTATTACACCACACGGACATAAATTCTGATTCTGGAGAGGGTCAAAAAGTAACTGATGGGTCTCTGAAAAGCAAACTGCAATCACCTTGGGGCGCGCAGGCTATATAGATGATGAACTCATTGTTTATATTAAACTCTATGACTGTATCCCAAAAGTCGAGCCAGCCTGGGGCGAGCGAACACAATTTTGGCGCCACTCCACGCCAGTATGTTTGGCGGGAAATTGGCTGCTTAGTCAAATCTCCTAAACTCCATGACCATGCACCTTTCCAAATATTGCCCTTCTAATCATTGTATAGTTAGGGCCTCCCTTAAGCATTTGCAACTATTCTGATTTGTATATAGAAGACTGTTTAACAGTTTCCATATATTTAATGTCTCGTAAACAACACGTGGTGCATGTTCTGATCTCTGACCCCCCTCCCTCCCCCATCCATAACAAAACATTTTCGGATCAACACTGAAGGTACAAACAAAAAATGACCATCTCAAGGCAAAGTTCATCACTGTAACTTACCACATAAAAGTATTTTCGTTGTTTGCCATCGACTGATTCTGTTCTGAATACTAAGGTCTCATAAACAACGGCAGCGTTTAGAAAGAGCCTGCCCTTTTCAATCCAAAAATTTCAATTTCACCAACGGACATAAGCCGTAAAAAGAGGACTGCGTCAAATAGTTCATAAAAACACAAACGCCTCATGACACCTTTACTTCTGCCTTTCTTCAATAAACTAATTTTTTAAGGATAAATGACGCCAGAATGCGTGCGCAATTACAACCATAGTAGGCTTATGAATAGAAAATTTAACCAATGCACATGAAAGCGCTTAAGACAGGGACTATGGGGAATTGGGAACAACGTGCGCACCGCTGGAAAAATATTAGCTAGTTCCCTGAATAGACACAATTAAAACCGTTTTTGTTCAGTGAGGAGCTGTTAGATCGGGGAAAGCGACATAAAGTAGATCTCATCAGAATACGGCACAGGACTAAGCCTTAAAAATCGCACGATAAGCATGCAAGATCAATCATTATGTAAAACAAAGAAAAATTCCTTGAGGGAAAAACTTATGGCTAGGGAAAAGGTCGAGACTCGAAGGTAGAAAGTTAGGATCGTAGCTTCTTTTCAGGTAACATTTCCTCAGGCCCGTACATGCATAAAAAAATCTATAAAGGTTAACAAAAAACGATCTTCTCCTTGACTAAAAAAACTTGATTGACTGGACAGTGCTCTAAAATTAGAAACTGAGCAATGTTTTTTTTTTTTCTAGTACATATTTGAAAGAAAAGTTATAATGAATTCAGCCGAGCTCACATAAAGACCAAAGAAGCATATACCACTAAGGCACCAAGCCAAGGGAAAATAGAGCAAAAATTTCCAATTTTTCAAATGACGAAAGCACTACGTTACCTGTTTGACACCAACGAACCTTTGAAATCAAGGTTATCTTCCCAAGTGACAGATTATATCTTTCATTTTTTCTTTTTTTTCCAAGCAGTTACCGTAAATGATCGATTAAGCACTGCTTCTCGAATAAACGCCGCTACGGAATAGGCGCCGTAGCGCTAATTTCATTTACAAATAAACGTCCTACCTTTGTTACGGCGCTTGATCAAAAAGATACCAAAACCATATCGCTTGACAAACAAGACCACGACCTACTAGTGAGTTCTAAAGTTTTAATGTAAGGGAACTTTCGAAACGAGGTTCATATAGCTGTTCGAGGTGTGCATATTTGTCCTTTTTCTTTCCGAAGTCTGAGTTCTCTCTATATTCCCCTTAGTGTTTTTACCGGTAGTTGAAATAAGCGCCGCTCCCTAATAAGCGCCGCACCTTTAACATGGAAAATGCAATACGTTATGTACGATGGGCACAGCTTGGTGGACGTCTTACCAACAAGCACATTACTACTACTTGTCTTCAGAGGCGCTTTGAGTTTACGAGCAGAGAAAATTAGTTTTTGACCGTTAGAAAATGAGGATGCCTTTTGTATGATGACGTCATCGTCCTACAGTAAAAAGCGTTCGTTTTTTACCACTGATATTATCAATCGGTACACTTATATTGTGGAAAGGTCCGTGAGCATGGTGAATTATTTTACATTAAACTGCAGACACATCTTCAGTCACTCCGTGAAAGTACACCCTTACTATTCGCGATATCGGATAAATACTCTGGTCGCTAACTGAATTTTCTTTGCTGTGTCCTTTATTTAGAATTAGAACTCTCTTGAGTTATCCATACATGGACTAGCGATTTTAAGCTTTTTCAAGAAAACTAAAGTCTGGAATTGTCCCTAGGGTGGGGCATTTGCGTACAGTTTTGAAGCCCCTCGGTGGGGTGACTGGGGACTTTTCTTATCTCCTGTGATCATCCCTCATTCTTCTCAACCTCTTCCAAACCAATTTTCCTGTTTATCACAAAACACTTTATGGAAAGACCAAGAATCTCCTCAAAACGAGTTGCGTGATTGAAACAAAATAACTGAAACTGTTGTTAATGGTGTACAAGACGGAATGAGTCTATTTATTACTTTGCTACGCCCAATTTGCAAAACCGGAAGTAATGATGTTTATTTCAAGGGCTCATGTCTCATGAGTTTGACTGAATCTTCAAACGCTGTAAATACATGTAGCTGGAACTATCATCGCATCCTCGCTCACTAATAATGATGACTTATATCAATGCCATTATTTATTGCCTGGCTACGATTTTCACGGATTCTTCAGTTCAGTTGTTTGAAACCAGGCGGTTTCACATGAGTTGTAACGCCATGCAAGGAACGTGACGATTGACCCGCGATATGCGTGGGAAAATATTACTTTTTTTCGATCAAGGTGGAAATTGGCATCTTTGTCGTCGAGTAAGGTAATACATTTCAATTTTCATTATTATGGTTAATTTTAAAAGCTCTGTTTTCGATAAAGGAACTGGAGGAAAATCAGGAAAATTCCAGTTTGACTGTGATGGCTGCATTTTACTGACGTGTCGTAGCATAAATATAACAAATTCATTTTCCTTTTCCTCATACAATCTGTCTTTTTATACTGTTTTTTGCAGCAGAGCTATCGCTTATATTACAGAGGCTAATTTTGTTGTATAGACCACTCAGATTTAGTGACAAAATTTCTATGATCGATTGTAATTTTGACAACACCTGGCGAGTAATCGGTGTAAAGCTCATTGACAAAGTCGCTAGAACACTCTTCCATTCATTACCTTTGTTTCTGCTCCATTAAATTTGCCCAATTTTTTTATTAACGAACTAGATTTAACTACAAACGATGAGTATTCAGGTTGAGTGGCAACCTTCAAAGCGATGTGGCAAGAGAGATATACGCCTTTGAATTTCTGTTAATTTTACAGGTGTAAAAAATTCAAAATATATACCCACCAGAAGTTTAATCGATCGTTGTGAAAATGTTGTCAATTTCGAAGTAGTTTCTAAAAATACAATGAAGAGGGATAGTTCTTTCAATGTGTATCGGCAAAGGAAGATAAGCTTTGAAGACAGGGTTGTAGTCGAAGGCTCAAAAACATCTTCTATTAACCAATATGGTGCCGGTCCGAAGCACCCCAAAACCGGCCGTGTCGGTAATTTCCGAAATAGGAGGAATTAGAACCTAAAGTTACCTATTCCTTATTAAAGACCCCAAGTCAAGACTACATGCCAATTTTTAGCCATTTCGGTGAGATAGTGTGGCAGCGACTTTTCAATATAGTTCGAATCTTACAGACAACTGCTCTTAAAGATCGAAGGGTGTCTCGGGTCCATGTTGCACTCACACCATGTCGACCTAGATTCTCAACAATTGAGGCTATCGTCTTGAATGCCTCTTCACCAGTCGTAGGCGTATTGTCGAACCCCTGCAAGGACTTTTGCTTTGACACTCCACAAACCTCTAGCAGATGGAAACAGGTATGCTCCTTTAGCGGCTCATGGTAAAGGTAGATGATTTTCGATGCAGTCATTGTATGAACCACCGAAGGGATGGGGATTCTCTCACCTGAAGAAAGTTTCAACGTTTTTGTTCCAAAGGCTATGTCTTGGAGGAATGTGGATCTGGAAAAGAACTTGATAAAATCCCTAACCTTCTCCATATTCAACCTGCATCGGAAAATCTCATTCCTTGTCTTTGGTTCTCCGCATCCATGTTCTGATGCATGCTTTCTAGCATTCTTTACTTGGCGTAATGAGATTCCTGGGAGAAGCTGCTGGAGTTCCGACTGAGAGAACCTGTCACTTATGAGTGATAATATCTGAGTTTTTGTTAACCGGTTTGAACATTCATTGTAAGCCAGCAAAATTGCTTCAAGTCCCACATTGATTGTGATGTTGTTAATTTTGTTCTCAACAGAACAATGCTGTTTGACCACTCCTTCCCAAAGTTGCTGCTGCTGTGAAGGGGCAATGGTGTTTAGTACGTAAGAAACCACTTCGTCTGCTCTTATTATGAATTCTTCCTTCAACGCCCCAGACAGTGCTTCCCACTTGCAGTCAACATAGTGAGGTAATGGGGTGAAGTTACCATCAGATATGACAGCCATTGCATTGTTTGGTGTCTCAAGGTTTCTTCTCTCCTGTTCGCCCTCTGGTACGTACATTGTTACTTGTTCTTCCTGTGAAGAGCTGCTAGGGACAGAGAAAGCTGATCCAACAGATAGACGATAGTGTCCCAAAATGCGTGGTCGGCGTAATTGCCTGGGTAAAGACTTTGGTGTTGAAACGAATGCAGCTAGTTTTGTCACTTGATCTTCATGTCTCTCAATAGCTCGGGTGGCTGGAGCATCAAAAATTAGAGTTCGGCATGAACTGCTAATGGCTGAAAGGGTACAAGGAAAAGGATGATCAGAACATGCACGATGAAGCAAATGATACTCGTTCAAGCAAATAGTCCTTCACTTCGGATTACAGAAAACCTTCTAGGGCGCTTGCAAATTACGATCGCTTTTCAAGCTTGAAAACAACACAAAAAAGCTACTTTATTTTCTTGCTGAAAGAGCTGGTTGTTTCACAAAAAATGTTTTAGCATGTGCGTTAACTGGGGTAACGAATGCAACGTACATCCACCTGGGTTTGAGTTTTGATTGTTAGTCCTATAAGAATGGCAATAAAAGTTAGTTCTATGGTATTTCATTAGAATGATCTTCCTTACCAGTTAGATTAAAAAAAAAAGGGCAAGTACGAGAATCTGATTGGAGGAACAGTTCCAACCCTGGGTATCATGGGCAGCAATAAGAAAACATAGATACAGCACATATTTACCAGAGCCTATAGCAACGACAACGCCAGTGTTCTTGTAGATTCCCTCTGCCATGGATTTGCTCACATGCCTCTTGCGAGTGAATGCTTTAGACACTTTTTTTACACGTGATGGTGCTTTTTCTTCATGGCATGGATGACATTTATCCTACAGCAAAATGCGAAAGTTAATATATCGTGTCTAACGTAAGTAATTCAGTATTGAGGGGTGTAACGAGTACACTAGCATGTGTCCCCCTCTGCCGACTACCCCCTCCCCCCCACCACAGACACACACACATACACACATAGAAAACCAGAAATCTACTTTCTTTTGAAAAGCTTGAGTAAAGAAAGTGTTAGGTGAGTAAGGTACTAGCATCACTTGGGTAAGAGACGAAATTCATTAAGCGCCCGCAAGTAAAAAAATTCAGCAACAACCAAACCTATTTTGCACAATAAAGAACACTCAGCTCTACTCGGAAAATAACAGGGTTGTAAGCCTTTTTTCTATGAACTGAACCTTCAAAGTGCCTTCCTAAAATGTGGGTTTCCTGTGGTATGTTATAATGCCAGATAGGACTCGTGCATCGATCAATCCATTAAAAACTCTATCCATTACCTTTGCTTTATAAAGCGTAGTAAGTTGGAACCAATGCTTTGGGCACACGGTCATCCTTCCAACATCTACCTGCTGAATTGCTTTTCCAGAACGATTGAGAATCAGCTCCCATTCAAGGACACACGTGGATTCATTGCCTATGTATTAGCACGCAGTCTAATTAGTTTAAATCTTCCCAGCAAATCTGATAACACAAACTTATTCGGTAGATTTTGAGACAACATTAGGACTTCTTAACGATGCGAAGCAGAGAGTCCATATACGGGAAAATATTCGGTACCATGGTGTCATTAAAAAAATCGAATGTATTTTTTTTAAAATGGCGATTTATCTATTTCGGTCGAAAATAAATGCTTAATCAATTAATCGAGCTTCAGAATACAACGATAAATCTACGATACGTTTTAAACTGGGTATGAGATTCGTACAATTATGCCAGCTCTATTTACATACTAAAATAACTAATTATAAGTAATTAAAAAATGTATCCCAATAATTTTTGTAACTGCAAGAATGTTATCCGTGAAACAAGACATTTTTTCGCTTAAAATGTCAATTTCATCAGAAAGCTTCGATGCAGCATGTTTGCATGATTTTTCAAGTTCACTTATTATTACTTTCGACGAAACCAGCAAATATAGGAAAAAGGTAGAGTTTCAAGCTCAAATCGTGATTGCGTGACAAGCGTCTGCACCGGTAAAGCTGAATGTAAACAAACAGAGCGAGCAAACGAAAAACAGCCTTCAAGTTATTCTTATCGTTGGTTTTGGTTCACGAGATTTCTGCGATAAAATAACTGTACTTTTACCTTTCAAAGTTAGGATTTAAGTCAACCCTTTTGCCCTTCCTATGAATAATTTGTTGAATGTTTGTTTCTCTTCGTAAGAATCAAGTAAATTACCTTGGGAAATCTTCGTCACAAACAAACAATTTGAGAACGACGATATCGCAAAATATCGTGGTCGCTGTTCAATAAAAAGAGTCCAACTGATCGTGATAAAAGCCATTTTTTCGCGTGTATGATGTTATTTTCCTATCTGAGGGGGTGTTTACATGACACCGGGGTGACTTTCGCGCCACAACGAGTTCACTCCGGTTCCCTCTCATGGCTCTACATTTGTTTACATGATACCACCACAAAAAGTCGTGCCGGCACGAGTCGCCCCGGCGTGAGTTCACTCCAGTTGTTGCACCGGGGCGAGAATTTCACTCCAGTACGAAATCTCGCAATGGTATCATGTAAACACGAAACGACCACCCGTTTCAGTGTGAAATCGGTCTAATGTTCGCGATTTTGAATCATACGTGCATTTTATCAACATGAAGTGTACCTTCAAATAACGAGATCATATGTGAATTAACCCAGTCATCATGTAAATGCGATACGAAATCAAAAAGTCATGTCGGTATGAAACTCGCGCCGGTGCGAGTTTTATCATGTAAACACCCCCTGACATTTTGAATTACCTGTAGCTTTGGTATGACCAGGTCTTCCTCTTGCCCTGGACGCACCTGACCCCTTGTACTTTTCCTTCAACCATTCAGTCATGTCTATCTCGCAGGACAACAAAGGAACCATTCCTTTTTCGTGCGCAGCCCATGAGGTGGCACCGCACTGATCACTTACCACTTCAAAAGAACAAAGCACCATCGTGAAATTACCCTCGAATTTCTTACACCTTACAAAACAATTGACAAAACATACAACATATCCTCCTACCAAGAATGATCAATACAAGCATTTGTCAAATGTGTCAGAAATGATCGTATTGATCATTTTAGGATCAAAGATGTCAATGTTGAATGGCCTTGTGCATCAATTGTACACGTTAATATGGCGGATGTCGTGATTCAGCATTAATACGAAATTGTTTTGTGGATTGCAATATGGCGCAAAGAGGCGGTGGAAGTTCAAAGAGAGTGGGAAAAAAACAAGATCGATCAAGGGTCCTCGCTGAAGCAGCGGAGTTTCTCGCTGCCTGTGAACAAAAGTGAAAGAAGCAAAAGAATAGGACTGCTTCTGTTTTTTGGAAAACCCGTCAACCGGTTTGAGAACTACTCACTCAAAGTATCACCCTAGAAAAGGCCATAGGGCTTCGTCAGTTATTCCTGAAGCAGGTGAATTATACTTGAAATTCTGAAACAATTTACTATTATATTAGGTGGGCTAATTTAGATGGTTTGTATCGGCTTTTTAATATAAAAACAGTGGAGCCAACATTCCAGGATGCTGATCACTCTGCCGACGAGTACCCTGCAGAAGAAACGGATCATGCTTCTCAAGGTAGTTTATACACATTATAGTCAATCAGTTTTCTTTTTCCTGTTTCGTTCTATGGCCAAGGTGTTCAAAGATAAAGTAACGCAATATGTCCTGTTAAGTACGAAGAGTCGTTTTTGTCAGTCTGTTTGATGATCTTTGTGAACTAGGTTTCTTTGTTGGAAAAATGGGAGTATATTGTTCATTACCCTCGAACAAATTTTAAGAGTTTTTCTATAGCATGCTTGCTGATATACACAGTAAAAGCTGGGCATACTTAACCAACAGGTTGGATTAATTGCATTGTTGTTTTTCCCAAGTTTTATATACCCATTTACTGGTACACATAATTATTAGTTTTTTTCCCAGCAATTATTCTTTGTTAATGTTGCTGGTTCTTTGAGCAGGCAATGTTAAGTCAATCCTACACAATTTTTTTCCCCACATGGAACAAGTCCCCTTCATTCGTGAAGTCAAGGTAGCTGGATATTGTTTTCTGTCATGACCCCTACAGATGCCCAAAAAATAATTTGGCTACATAGCCTTCCATCTTTCCCTCCTGCTTTGTCAACAGAATGCATATATGTTTCTAAAACGGAAGTTAGGAGTAATGCAGCACCCTTTTTAGAATGGAAACCTAAAGTGTGTGCCTGCCTTTCTTTATTCGCCTTATTTACTCTCCATAGCATGGACATCTCTGTAAGACTGAGACACTTGGTGGTCCCAACGGTGTCGGTCATAGAGGTAGTCGTCCAGGCATATTTCTCTGCTCAGCCCTAATTTTGTACCCAAATCTTTTGTTCACCAAGCTGAAGGCAAGATCTGCTCAAATCCAGTTTGTACACATTATCGCTTGAAATCCTAATTTAATTTTAGATGTTTTTAACCACAAATTTGATAAAGCTGTAAAGTTTTCTCTAGCAAAACGTGTTTACACCCTTTTTTTATGATTCAACCAACTAACATTATTGTGTACAGGTATGCAAAACAGCTGGTCCATTTCATTAGGTTATTCTTTTCAAAAAAATGTTTATTTAATTTACTTCATGTTTTGTTGGTTTTTCTAGACTTAAGTCAAATTTTGAGTGAATGCACTGCTTTATTCACTCAATCTCTTCCTTCAACACAGTGGAATGAGCGGATATCAAATGTAAGTCAATCTTGGGCAAGTGTTCGCCTCCAAATCATGAGGGCAGTTCTGGAAAATGAATCTCGTAGAAGCTGTGTGTGTATGGTGTGTATGGAGGCCCAAGGCCTTGTTAAGTGTAGTCATTGTGGAATGAAGATCCTGTGCACACAATGTGATGATGAGGAGCATAAGAAAAATCCTCTTCATGAGAGAGAAATATTCCATGATGGCTTTTTTAAACCTGTGCCACCCAATGTTTCACTGAAGAGCAATGGTGACTTAATTACAGTGGGTATGTGTTGTTTTCTCATTTTTTTAACTACAGTTGAACCTGCTGAGACATAAGTGATCACCCAAAATGTGAAGAGTTAGTGATCGTATACAGATGCTACAATTGGAATCGCTTACTGGCTCAAACACACAGATTTATTTTGTCAAGGGTTCTGAGTTCTTGATTTTTTATATCTCATGGATGTGATTGGTTCTTTTTGGTGTCCTTTTACTTACTCTTTCGTTTATTTGCAGCAAGGCATTTTGCCTACAATATGCTATTTCTTTGCCCCAACTGTACATCTACCGGTGAACCCATGGTAACATCTGAAAATTGCATAGTGGTGACTTCTGAGGGTTAGTTTATTAAATTTGTTATGTTTTGTTGTAAGTTGTTTAGGTTTTAGCCAGAAGGGTGTCCTGCCATCCTTACCTATGGATGGATGCCCATTTTTGGAAGAAATACAAGAAAAATGTTCTTAATCTCAGAAAATGTTATGGGAAAACATGCCCTCTGGATGACCAGTGTTCAATGTCTGGCGAAAAGCCTGGTTTTTGTGTCTGTGATTCCAACAAGTACAACTAAAAACCATTTTTCCCCAGGTTATCATAGTATTTTTTTCATTCCTTTATATAATAAATGAAGACTTTTGTCCTTTTGGTCTTTTTATCTACAGGGAAATATGATGTAAATGTCTGCATTTTTCACTGTAAGGATTGCAAAAACATCTTCTCACCTCTGGATTCCTCCAATTTAATTCAGGCATGCTATTGGCCAGGCTCAATTTCCAATACTAAATATATTTTTTCTCAAGACCTATTTTTTAAGTGGGATTTATTGCAAAAAAGACTTCCAGGATCATCTGAAAGTGGTTTTAAAAGATCTCTGGAGGATTTCTCTGTTATCAGAGGAAGGGTAAGCCCATTTTACAATGCTTACTGAATAAACAATGGATAAAGTTACAACCTTGAACTTTCTCTGCCATAAGTTTCTGTTCTTTTGTTTATGGCCTCTACAGCAAAAGTGATTCCCGTACAAAACAGTTTGCAAGTAACTTACAACTCCGCACGTAATACTTCCTTTGTATTACCTTTGGCAGTAGCTAATTGCTTTTGATGAAGATGTACCAATGGTTCATTAAATAAATATACTGTTGGTTAATATGTACTCAGGCTCCTTGTGCATGTATGTACAGTCATGTACATGTACATGTAGATGTTTTATTCATAATTTTAGGTTGGTGTGATAAATGACACTGCATTTAGCATTTCCTTCAAAGAGTGGAAGTTCTGTTGCCATGAGTTAGACGTTCTGCAATCCAAGGACTTCATGAAATGCCCAACTTGTGCCGTCTTCCAGCATTCAGCTCATGTTGATGGGAATGCTAAGCTTTATCGATACAAATCAGCTAGCGGGTAACTGTTATTGAAGAGGACTCCATAGATCAGTTAATAATATTTTTATTGCTGCTGATTTCAGACACGGGTATTCATAGGTTGCAAAAAAGCAATGTGGGACGTACTTAATATTCAGCTGTCTGTTTCAATGGTATGTTATTCATTATGTTATCATCTAAAACATGGGTGATTTATTTTTTTTTTCAAGATAGATTTATTGTTAATTGGATTAAACTGACACTTAACTTTTTCTTGCTCCTTTGTTGTAGGAAAAAAAGAGAATCTTATTATGGTGAAAAGTTTATTCTGGATAATGTGAAAGTGGACAAACATCTGGCGAATCTATACAAGAATGCAAATCAACCTGTGAAACATTTTATTTCTCAGTATTCAATTTTTATGTTGTTTAATTACATGTAGTTCATAACATTACATATTATTTCTAAATGTTTTTTTCATCATCTCAGTAAGTTTACTAAAATGAGGCAACAATGATTTCCAATATAAGTACATGTACAAGTATTCTAATTTTACATGTTTCTTTATTTTCTTTGCTTTTGTTCTTGCTTACGTTTTTTTTGTCTTTTCCTGCCTACATGTAAATAAAATGTACCGTTTAATACTGACCAAGAGAACTGTATTGCCAATTGCTCATAAAGGTATCTACAATGTTGCTCTTTAATAGAAGTTGACTTCAAACAGCAAATGTGGCGAGTCTCACTGGCAGGCAGCACGGAACTCTTTGAAGAAGAAGAAACACATTGATGAAACTGGGCTCTCCATCACTGGCTGTAGACATGCGATTGCACAGCATGCCGTAAACATGTTTTATGGTGAAGTTTATGGTTATGCCCACTTCATCCAAATTACTGACATGATCCCTAGAAAAGTTTCCTTCTTCTGGGAAGACGTGGCTTGTAAGTACTGGCCATGGCTAACCAAAAAGGACCAAGAAACAGCTTCCTCAATGAAGCCGGCATTGTCTGTTATGCACGGAAAAGCTCACATTTGGTCATGCCAGGTGAAATATTTATTCGCTCTAGATTGGTAGATATTAAATTCACTAGATTGTTAGATTAAACATCTGTAATTTTATATATAAATAGTTCAGATACAAAATACTACACAATGTATTTTTAGTACCAACTAACTTTTGATGTTTGGACACGTTTATTTTACTGCTGAATGTGTGGCTAGCTCTATCGATTGACAAGGAATTGCATATTGATCTGCCTTTCATGTTATAATAGTGTAATGGTTTAAAACATGATACCAAACTTGTGTTGACATACAGTCCCTACAAAAGGCTCCAAAAAGAAAATGTAAAATGGCTGCAAATACCTTCCATTTGTGAAGCTGGCTGCAGTGATGTCTTTGATGATGACGACTGGCCATTTTTACTTGCATTTTCTAGTAAAAAGGAACAAAAAAAGAAAGGCTTGACATGTCGCACCGAATTTGTCTACAATAAGTGATATCACTGAAATAATTTCTGGCGCGGACGACTGGGCGTTTTTACCTGCATTTCACAAGGAAACAAAAAAAAGAAAGAAACAGAAAGGTTCCTCCATCTGAAACTATATTGGCTTAAAACATGATACCAAACTTGTGTTGACATACAGTCCCTACAAAAGGCTCCAAAAAGAATATGTAAAATGGCTGCAAATACCTTCCATTTGTGAAGCTGGCTGCGGTGATGTCTTTGATGATGAAGACTGGGCGTTTTTACCTGCATTTCACAAGGAAAAAAAAAGAAAGAAAGAAACAGAAAGGTTCCTCCATCTGAAACTATATTGGCTTAAAACATGACACCAAATTTGTGTTGACATACAGTCCCTACAAAAGGCTCCAAAAAGAATATGTAAAATGGCTGCAAATACCTTCCGTTTGTGAAGCTGGCTGCGGTGATGTCTTTGACGATGAAGACTTGGCGTTTTTACCTGCATTGGAAATTTTTTTACGTTTGTTCTGCAGGTATGAGGACGATATGCCAAGGAGCCAAGGAATAATCCTTGACTTTTAGTTTGAAATAACTTTTGAAACGAGAGAGGTACCCAAGTTTTTGAAAAATGTTTTTTTTTGGTTTATTTATTTATTTATTTTTTGGGTTTACGGGGGGCCCTGTAATCTGCAGCACAGATGGTTTGAACAATTCTATTCTGTAACAAGTAGATTTTATTGATAATGTTTGTAGGATATGTAGAACTCCATATTAAGTTGCAATATGTGACATATGGATAGATTAAAAAAAGCCAAAACCAAAAGAAATGATTTTTTAGTTACATTAGGGACCTTGCTTTAGACAACATTCCTCTTGTTTTTGAAATTTTTGTGCAGACAAATCTCGCTGTATACAAAAGAGTTAACAACATGCACTAAGAAAAAATTAAATAAAAAAAGACCAAAAAGAGAGGTCAAGAATAGAGGATGCCAACCACTTCCAATAAGGCCATCCCCCTTTTTTTTTCATTTAGCGTCGAATGCGTTTACTGATATTAGGTTGATAGTTCAGATAGAAAAAAAAATTCACAAGAAGTCTTGGAGGCCCTGATTCACATATTTGGATTGACAAAATGCACAATATACTGTAAAAAATGCTCCCGTTTTTGTTCCTGTTTTTCTTTATCCTGTTACTATGCTTATTTTTCAGACCAAAAGAATTACTTCAAATGAAAAATGGTTGAACTACATTGACTACCTTTTTTTTTAAAGTGCCAAAAATTTGGGTCAGTCGGACAACGCCAAGCAGATAAGAAAAAGGGTGGCCTAAGCGTCATTATAAAAAATATTAATGAATAACAAATAATAGCAATGCACTTTAAATATCAGGTAAATGACTGACTCCTATATATCGTGACTACCATATTTTGCTATTGTTGTGGCAGGCTAACCCAATAGGTAGAGCACCTGACTACAAAGAAGGTTGCACACTAAATTGCCATGGCTGGAAAAGTACTTGAGGTCTTATAATAACTGACACATGAAGGTACTGCCTTAAGTTTGCCCTGCAAATGGCTAGACCTTCATGTGGTTTGTATGACCACTGCTAGGAAAAATAGTGGTCCTCTCTCTAGTAGAAACAAAAATGCTGTCCTTAATAAACACTTTCCTGTTTAATACATTGACAAGCAAATAAAGTGCCTTATCATGATGTAGTTGTTAGTAAAATGGCAATCCACTGGTGACCTATAATCATTTGGTGACCTATATGTGGCCAACTCAGGAAAAGCTATGTCAGCGGCTCTGCTATGTGATGTAAGCTCAGTATGACAGCAAGTTAGTAGCTGTTATCTTGAATAAGTAAAATCCTGAAGTGGCTTCTTGAAAAGGTTACATTGCTCCAAGGAAAGCTGCAGCAGATCAACAAGAATGCTAGTTAATTTAGAGTAACGTGATAAAAGAGGTATTTAAAAAGCCACAGCACTATGGATATCCGTAGAGGTAATTGGAAGTTTTCTACATATTCTAGAAAAAAGGACTATTTTATTTCTTGATAAGGCGAACTATGCATCAACATCAGTGTGGAATAAAAATTGCTAATCAAATAGATTGAAAAGAATTGCAATAAACACAATAAGGAAAAAAACTATGCTATTATATTAGCATGCTGATTGCAATTTGAATGCAGCCTCTTTTGGAGTTGTCCGCCTTAGAGTTACACATCATTAATTATCTGTTGTCTTTCTCCATGTCCACATTCTAATGATCATAAACAACCTTTCAACCGAGAAACAATTAAAGCAAATGTGAATGGATGGCCACCCCAACTTCGTATGTGGCGTACATTAGTTACTTCTGGATCTCCAAAAGTGAGTCTAGCTGCACTGCACGGTGTGGCCATGCAATAATAATTATGAGATAAGGATACGAGCAAAGCAATGGTTTGCTTCCAGTATTATTGAATGATTATTAAGCTTACCTTGCGAGTTTTGGATGAAGAAACAGACTTCCCTGGAAAGCAACCAGATAGAAAGTTACCTTTAAGTGATTTGTAAGTGACTGTTAATTTTGAGCAGTCACAGCTCGATTGCAGTATCGCGAGGACTGGCGGAGTTTTCCCCTCGGCCACCAAACGACCTACTTTAAGCATCGTTTGTGGTTTCATCTATAAACCATGACCCACAGTACAATATTTTAATATATCTGAACAATTTTGAACAACCTTTTGGAGCAGAATCAGCTTGAGCAACTGTTACAGGGGTTTCTGAGGGATCCACCATTTTGAATGAGCCATCAATAGCATACTATTAGGCGAGGAGACCTGGGTAATAGCAGCAATCCTTATTGCTAAAATGATCAATACGATCATTTCTGACACATTTGACAAATGCTTGTATTGATCATTCTCGGTAGGAGGATATGTTGAAACTTATGTTGAAACATACCCGCGAAACGGAGCAAGAATGGGAACTAGGTTTAGTCCCCACTCTTTCCTATGTCCAAAATGGCGGGCCAGTTGATACATCATCTCAATGCAAGGCCTCGTTTGGTTATTGAATTTAGCAACAAAAGCTTTTTGTTTTACTATCCAGCTCTCCTAACTGTGCATTCCTTCTTGACGGATGGTTTAGTTTACTCCGCTCTAAAGGACTCTGAAATAACTGGTCACATCAACACCGCTATAAACTGCAGCTCGTATGTTTGTAATATTTCTATGTATGCATGGTCACGCTCCTTTACTGGTGGGTATTTACGAG
Source organism: Porites divaricata (assembly GCA_038088405.1). Classification (NCBI taxonomy): domain Eukaryota; kingdom Metazoa; phylum Cnidaria; class Anthozoa; order Scleractinia; family Poritidae; genus Porites; species Porites divaricata. The sequence continues at coordinate 27,936,936 of JBBMOI010000002.1, read as the reverse complement.
AGCTATGCAGGCTGTTAACAGACATAGATTATACACTAACGACCGATTTTGTTAAGGTAACTTTACCTTGTAATCATATAAAAAATCAGGCCTGACAAAATATGGAGATTTTCCATGCTTGGAGCAATGGAGAAAAATTATGACTTGCAACTGAATATAAATCAATGAAAAGTCAAGCATTGTTTAAAAAGATCGTTATATCTAGGTAAGGCCTTCATCATTTGTGCTGTTTGATGGGTACTAGATTTTGAACGAAAACATTAACCCTTGTTTCGCTAAATCAGTGTGTTTGTTGTGGTAATCAACGGCCTTTTAAGAGCAATTGTAAGGTAAGAATCACAGTATTTCTGAACAATGAAACTGATTTGGCTCTAAAAATTCATTTTCATACACCAAATACAGAATAAGGGCTTCATGTCAACAATTTGGTTTGTTTATGGCATGAATTATGCTCAAAATTCCATTTTGAATGGCCTTAGAGGGGCATGGAGTGTTTGTGGCAAAAATTCAACAAACCTTGATAAGCCAAATTTTTCTCAACTGATTTTGATAATTGGGTGACTAAAGTAATAAATGGCATAGGTACGGAAGTTATGCAAGAAGGCAGGTAGATACACTGATTTTTTGAAAAATGGCAATTTTGGGTTACAATTTTGACTTCAATTTTGGCCAAATTCTAGCCCCAGGCTCCTCTCTGTCCAATATCTTGAGAACAAAGTTACATGCATGAAATAAAAGCTGTATTATAGTAGCGTTCATGGTGAAATTCATTTGGCAGCACAAGTTACCAATTGGGTTTTATGGCACTTTCAAAATGCCCCCTGGAAGGCTGAGTTTTCGGTGGTCAAAGGGCAAAAAATGAGAACCCCCTGAAACTCCAAAACTAAAAGTCAGAGAAGTGAGCCAAATTGGCATTTGAAAGAACTCATGGCAACCAACGTTTGTGCCAAGTTTCAGCCAAATTGGTTGACCACAACTTGTGGTCCCTGGAACACTTTCTCAGACAATGACACTTAACCCCCATTCCTTACCTTGGCAAGACATTATTTTAACTGTCACATCATATCTCAATACATTGTGTCAATGTCACGTAAAGGAGAAGTTGATTTTTTCTTACCATTTCAACGGTGTCGTTATAGTACTGCGGCCAGCAATAGCGACCTTTGATCTTCTGGATCGTGTTATCACATCCAGCGTGACCACCAATATCTGAACTGTGGCATTCTTGGAAGACTCTCAATATTTCCTCTTCTTTAATAATCAAGCGCATAAATGTTGACCCATTTTGACCTTTGTGTATGTAAAAAAGGTTGCTGGATTCTGCATTGAAGGTGAAGTTCTTTGTGGACCTTCGCAAGACTGATTTCTCTTGTTTGCTTCAGCCCGTGGGATACTCACCATCTCTTAAATATCGTACTATATTTCATATTTCGTGGAGTCCATTTCAGCAGCAAAATTCCTGCCAAATAGGAGTGAAACCTCGAAAGAGTTTCTGGGCCATGTTTTTATTCCACTGGGTTTAAGCGTGATTGGCTGTAAAAGAATACTTTGTGGCTGCAGTGACTGAAACATCACTTCTCACTTGTAACTTACCTCCAGGGAAGTTAATTTGATACAAATGGAACACGGGGGATACACATATCACTGAAAGTTCTCTCGCTAAGGATTTTTTTTCAAACTACATGTGAAGGTGGAAGGTTGTTGGCGATCTTGGGGGGATAGAAATGTCAGTGAGTCAGCGCAGAGCTACATGTATGCGTATCCCCTTCATTTTTTACCATTTTAGCTTCTCTCGCTAAAGGAGATCGCGTCGATATCATCTAACACAACTAGTAACACAACTAGGGTTAAGTCAGGAATCAAACAACGTGCAAACATGGAAAACTGTGGTGCTCGCAGGGGGGATACACATTTCACTGAACCAGTGCAGAGATATGTGGATCCCCTGTTTTTTTCCTCCCTTGATAAAGGAAATATCGTCCATATCATCTAACACAACTAGGGTTAAGATAGGAATCAGAACCTGCAAGGAAGGAAAATTGTGGCGCTCCCAGGGGGGATACACATATCACTTAACCGGCGCAGAGATATGTGTATCCTCTGTTTTTTTCTTCTCTTGATGAAGGAAATCTCGTCGGTATCATCTAACACAACTATCTAACACAACTAGGGTTAAGACAGGAATCAGACAAAATGCAAAGATTGAAAATTGTGGCGCTCGCAGGGAGGATACACATATCACTGAACCAGCGCAGAGATATGTGTATCCCCTCTCTATTTTTTTACTTTTCAAATTATCCCTTGTTGAGTGAAATTTGGTCAGTCATACTTATCTAACTCGACTAGTGACATAAAATTATAATCTCGTTGGATAAGGAGAGGAACGAGTGTTTACATCAACATTGCGGTCCACCAAGAAACTCGCCAGAAACAGCTTTGTGATTATTTTCTCTCGAACTGTTGCTCTTAATCTTGGATCATTTCTAGTCCCCTTGAAACAACAGAAATAAACCGACACTTGTTTGGAGGGGTAGGGGGTAGGGGATACACATTTCACTGGCAGCCATATTGGAGGGATACACATATCACTAGGGATATGTGTGCAGGGATACACATATGGAGATACACATATCACTGTGACACCGTGACTGCATGTGACATAACCTTTGTTTGAAGAGACGGAGCCGTTAAAATGACAGTCACGGAATCACAGTAGTAACGCAGTGCAATTCTTGAAAGAGTAACATTTTTGATCCTGACAGTATTTTGAAGGAGAAAAAGTCAAACGCGCTTTTTCTGGTACTCACTTTTTATCAAAAAATATGGACTTTAACAATGGTAATTCGCCAAGGATGACGGAACAGGAAGATATTTCGTCTTGTTACTTTACAATCGAGGAAACTTAAAGCCGTTAAATAAATTATTTTGGTCACGCTTCACTATTTTTACCGGACTTCGATGCTTTCATTTGGAAGCTGCCTAAAGGAACCCAAGCGAATTCTCAGGTATGCTTTAGATGAATGTCCAAATGTGGGAACATAATGGGCTTTGCTCACCGAAAAACATTATGCAAATTAGGCTAAGGGTAGATTGAATCTACCCATGGCTTATGATTAACTGAAACAGGAGATCATAATTGGCGCCTTCATGACTGAGGTGTTGCTTCGGAATTCTCGGTAATTATTTTTTTGCACATGCCGGCGACCAAAACACTCCCCAAGGGAAAAACGAAACCTTTAAAATATACACTTCTTGACATAATAAAAATGTTTTCCAGATACGGACACGCATTCGTTGGCTTATCTCGCGTGGAGGCATCACGTCAACTGTTACTCGCGCAAAACATTCTACAAGTCAAGGCTTTACTGAAAAAAACCCCTCTTTATTAATCCCACAACTACAATTATAAAAGGCGATAACAAGAGAAAAAGTTATCACTCGAATTAAATAATCTAAGATGAACCCGAAAACTTCCGTCAAAACTTCAGCGAGAGCAAGGTTTATAAATTAAATTGAAAAAGAAATAACCGGCTAAATTTCGAAGGCATAAAATTATTTACAGGATACTAGATTGCTACAGCGGGCTTAGGCCGACAAAAACATTGATGCAATTGACCAAGCAGCATATGTCGTGGGTATTTTTACATGTGAACACAATTCTCCACTGGGATAAATACGTGTCATAACTTAATAACAGTAACAAAAAGAAAAAAAAGCGACGGATAAATTCCATTTTTTGTTCATTGCATCTCATTCGGCCGTTACATTTACAACACAGAGATGATTTCTTCTATCAAGGGGCGTTTGGCTGGATTGTCCAAGATTGCTCGTTTAGCAATTCTGAATGACGCTGCAGTTGCTATCGGCAGCAAGTCAAGAATGCTTAGAACAATTCTCCCTAAAGAAAAAATGTCACTCTGTATGGACTGCCGTCCACTACCCGCAACAATTTCTGGAGCGATGTGCGGATAACGTTTCTTGCAAGACTTTTGGCTTGAAGCCGTTAAAGACATCCGTGGTTTCGGATCAGAAATAAAACGAGCTTTTCCAAAGTCAATAATCACTGGGTTCCACGTGTCATTTCGTTTCTCTAACACCACATTGTTTGACTTCAAGTCATTGTGCGGAATTTGACGCTTATGGACATGGCTAAGCCCTTCGCAAAGTTCCTTTGTAATTTCTAATCACTCAGACTTCTCCAGCTTCTTTTTTTTAATTGCCATGTGCAAAGTGACACTTTTTCCTTTTTCTCTGTGAAACTGCGTTATAAGCATTAATTGTTCTCCCTTTATCACGGCTCCAAAGAGAAGTGGAAGGTTTCGATGATCTCCTAAATGGTTAACCATCCTTGCCTCGCGAAGTAGTTCATGCTTAACGTCACTCCTTGTCTTGTTTGAGTTCATCCTGAACTCCTTTACTGCCACCAGTATGCTTCTGTAGTAAGCAAGGTAGCATACGCCGAAGGTACCACAGCCTATGGATTTTTCACTGCGCACAATCTCCACCGGGTTGATTTTCTTTATATCTGAGCTCTCGTCTGTTTTTTTTGGTTGGGCAGGCTTTTTTTCTTTACGCTCACGAGCTGGGTTGATATCCAGGTCATCTTTCGCATTGATCAGACCAGCTGGTTTCAAAGCTGCGGTGTTTTTTAGGGCTTTCTCCTGGGCCTTTTTGTTCCTCCACCTCCTTTTGCATCTTTCCTCACAGTCTTCATGTGCTCTTTGTCCTTTATCTTCTTACGCTTATTCCTTGCCATTTCATCCACAGGTAAATAAATATATACAGTGAATTCTATTTACAATGAAAAATTATATACAAAGGCGAAAAATATATACAAGGACCAATATTTCTAGAATGCTATTAAAAAAGTTTCTGAGGATTTCTTCAAAGCGAACCAGAATAATGAAGAGAAAAACTATATCTAAGTGCTTCAGCACGCGGTGCTAAAAAAGGCAGTTTACAGATTGGTTAGGACCAGATCCCTTGGGAATTTTGGCGTGACTTCAATTCAGTAGTTAAAGGAAGCATTGTTCTCACGTTTTAAAGTTAAAGTCCACTACATGCAAAACACCCCTCCCTTTCCGGTTTTTAGCGATCATGGACATTTACAAAACGCACTGTGACTCATGTCCAGCCATCTTCAATTCAACAACAGCGCTGCTGATGATGCAGATGCAAAATCAATCAAACCGTTACCATTTTACAGTGATGAGGGAATTAAACTTAGCCTACCATCATGTCACTGGAAAGGAAGAAGACCCGTAAACTACAAACAATGGCTCGGTGGTGTTGTGGATAGCATAAATTCCTGTCTGCACCCTAAAGCACCAGGTACGTAATGACAATGAAATAAACCCAAGGTTTATGGGTGGGGTAAACAAAATGGTTTGACAAGGCAATCTAAAGCACTAAATAAATGGATGTTCGCATCAAGCTAGTGGCAAGAATGTTTATTATTACAGTTGTGTTTAACTTAATCCTTTAACGTAATATTTTATTTAGTTATTTATTTTTAAAGGGAAATGGTGCCGAGTAGAAAGGTTTCATGTGCCAAGAGAATAAGTCCAGATTTTGCTGGCGGACATGCCGAATGCCTTTATTAACAAGGCAAGAGAAAAAAAGCATTTGCGGCCCCCTGTATGGAGGGAGGCATCGAAAGTCCTTCATTATAGAGAGTTTCACATGTCAGACTTTGTTAGTGCCTTGGCTGATCGCAGCGGAATACCTTTAAACGTAAAAAACAAGTACGCAGGAGACGTGGAGGTAAAAGAAACTATTAGCCCACTGACTGGAAGGGAAGCCTTGGAGGCAGCGAAATCGAGAGCTAAAGGAGGAGGAAAGGGCCTCCAGTCTCCCACTATGCAATTGCAGGTCATTGTTGGGCGTGGAGAGGGAAGAGCAACGCGAGGATTTGAGATTATTTGGTGGCCAGAACTATTCTCCAACACTAACCACGGAAAAGTGACATTAAGGTTTTATGTTTCAAAAGTTTTGTTTTGATTTAAGTTGATTTTCATTCTTCAAAGTAAGGAGTAGCTGTGCACGAAGGTTGTAATTATGAACTGATAATTTCGAAACCTCTGTTGCAAGATAAATTCTCTCTACCTGACTACATACCTGTACTGCATACATGACGTGGTTATCCCAAACGTGGTTTCTGTGGGTTAACCACCACACTGAAATTAGTGATTGACTTTCTTTCAAATGGAGTAGACGCCTGTGGAGTGCAATGCCAAGGGTCTGACCCACCGGACTTTTTTTTCTGCGGTGTGCAATGCAGGGATGTAAGTAATTACCTCTTCGTTTGTTTTGTACCATTTCTCTTGTCGTCTTTGAAGATTATCCACACGAGTTTGCTCTATAAGTACATGTAGCGGCATGTGCTTCTACTTTGTAGCAGCTTCAACTGAATAAACGTTTAAAGAGAAACAGGAAAATTTTAGTTATCTCACTTCTTAATGACTGAAAATGATGCGAAGTCCAATAAGGACTGTGACTACCCAAGGGAGACAGAACAGAATAAGAAGTTAAAGTTTTAAAAGAATTAGTTCTGCCTTCAGATAACAACAGTCCGTAAATGGACTGACTACCCAAGAGAAACAGAACCAGTTAGTACAAAAAAATGAAAGTTAGGTTCTATCATCAGATAACAACAGCCCATAAATGAACTGACTACCCAAGAGAAACAGAACCAGTCAGTACAAAAAAATGAAAGTTAGGTTCTATCATCAGATAACAACAGCCCATAAATGAACTGACTACCCAAGGCAAACAGAACCAGTTAGTACAAAAAAATGAAAGTTAGGTTCTATCATCAGATAACAACAGCCCATAAATGAACTGACTACCCAAGAGAAACAGAACCAGTTAGTAAAAAATGATAATGATAAAAATTAGGTTCTGTCATCAGATAACAACAGCCCATAAATGGACTGACTAGAGCTAATTAGTGCAAAAATTATAATCTTTAATGAAGTGACTAAAAAACACAAATATCTTAATGTATTTGGGAATGATTTGACTAAAACAAACTTACCTCAGGTCAAATATAACAATATGTAACCAAGTCCGTTTTAGTCTGACCTCTACCTTAAAGAAAAATAGAACAACACTAAGTGCTGTTATTTCCCGCTAGAATTGCTCCAGGTCATTGAGGTACTCAAGCCATCTCACCACGTTAAGGTACGGACTAAGAGATGGAAAAAAAAGGGAGTTGTAGTTATGCCTTCAGATAACAACAATCCCTGAATGGATTGACTACCCAAGAGAGACACAACCAGTTATTAACAAAAAAATAATGATAAAAGTTAGGTTCTGCCATCAGATAACAACAGCCCATAAATGGACTGACTACCCAAGAGAAACAAAACCAGTTATTAGCAAAACAAATAAAGATAAAAGTTAGGTTCTGTCATCAGGTAACAACAGCCCATAAATGAACTGACTACCCAAGAGAAACAGAACCAGTTAGTACGAAATAATAATGATGAAAATTAGGTTCTGTCATCAGGTAGCAACATCCCATAAATGAACTGACTACCCAAGAGTTGGTACAAAAACAAAATAATGATGAAAGGAAGGTTCTGTCATCAGATAGCAACAGCCCATAAATGGACTGACTACCCAAGAGAAACAGAACCAGCAAAGAATGTGAAAAGGTCTGTTTTCACACAACTGAGCACTCCAAGGCTTAAGGCTGAACCCCAGTTAAGAATCTGCAGCATCAAATCTTTTCTGTGTAAATCCATGTCACAGTACTGCCACTGAAAGTTATAAATTGACAATGGACCATCACGGATATAATCCCTTGCAGCCATCACCACCCCTATACCTCAACTTCCAATGCCAATCATCTTTGAGTTAACTGGTACCTGAGATGGCATGCCAAAACGCTGAAAGCTGTAACAATTTCGCCAGAAGCTGGTTTTGAGGGCCTCGTGACTGGGGTACATTTCCAAGAGCACTTCTAAGGACTGTTTTACTTAGGGAAGGGCCAGAGGGGGAACAGCAGACATCATTCCATCATCAAAATACATTTCTCTGTTAGCCAGGTCTATGAAAATCAATCCCCAGTGGTTTGGCATGTACACAGGGAATAAAATTTGAACCAGGTCATTAATGTTTCTCAGTTCCTTTACACTTTCTCTCAATTGCTGCCGTTGGAATGCCTTGTCATCAGAGCTCATCCAGTCATGGAATTCAGTCGGAAAGTAAACAGTGGAATTAATGCCTTGTCCTCTAGCCTCGTATAGAAACTTGGCGATACAAATGTCAATGACAAAACTATCAACATACCGCTCCTCAACAAGATCTGAAAATGATGTACCATCTAATCTTTTTTACCATGCTTAAGTATTGGTCGAGTGGTTGGGTGATGCCAAAGGGCATCTTGCAACCGCACAAGATCTCCTGAGGAACATTTCATCTGAGATAGCCAATTAGCTTCTACAGATACCTTGCGGTACATGTCTGCTATTGCACAAAATCGTGTCAAGACAGACAAAGCATTTTCAGAGAACTGTCCAATACCTTGGAAGTCAATGGCTCTGGGATTCTTGCCAACCTTTCGCTCATTGTTCAGGATTTTTCTAGCGTTCTCAATGTCACTACTGCAAGGATGCTCTGCCAAAGAGTAAGGATCTGATAACGACAGCTTACCACCATACACTGGCTGTAACAAACAGGGAGATCTTAACACTACTGGTGGAATGAGGCTGAAAAGAGCAGCTACTTCAGCTCTTGTTGTGGCTTTAATCATGGCAACTTCAAGGGTGGTTTCCTGTGATGTTTCAGAATCATCTTCATCATCTTCAATAATAACGGCAGACTGCAGTGGGGATGGATCATTGATGGAATTAAAGTTGTCTTCGCTGACTGATCACTGGATGCTCTCTTTTGGTGCCGGCATTGGCTGTGCTGCAGTTGCAGCGTCGCCTAGGGGATTGATCACAAGATCAGCTTGGTCATTAAGCTTTGCTGCAAAATTACATTTTGTGCGCTTGGGCGGTGGCTGCCGTTTCTGTAACATCTGTCATGGATCATCAGCACTTACTAGGTTGACTCTGGGATGACAGATGCTCACTATCATCCTGTTGGTCTGTACTGTCTTGAGAGTAATGCTTTTCCCAGAAATCATGGCAGTATTCTAAAAGACTGGAGATAACCTTCTCATCAACTACTGTTCCATGCTCTTTGTCATAGGAATATGTTAGGAAGTCAGTTCCAAACATTTGGTCAAACAGATCTGAGACAGCCAGTACCCAGTTCTTCTTTTCTTCTGTCCATGACTTAAATTCATGATCCGCACTTTTCCAGCCACAACCACGATAAGAAAATGCCTTTTTTCCTTGAGGTAAAGGGACAATTTAAATCAATTAATGATTTTATGTAGTACTACTTTGTTGTAACATCATATATATTTTTTGGCATTCCTATTTCACCAAATTCAATATAATATATTTTATAATTATGAAGATATGCTACAAAATATAGCTGTTACACCTTGACCCATAGGTGAAAACAATACATTTATGACTGTTTTGAGTTTGGTGAAATGACACCAACTATTACACCACCCACCTAGACTAATGCAATTTCTTGCTTCATAGAAAGAGTATCTCAAGGACAAGAGCATAGTGGAGTACCAGTGGGTGAGAATTTGATTCGCTGTAAAAAAAATAATAGGAAAACAACTACTTCATGTTATTGTTATGCCCTGCATGCTTTGGACAGTGTTTATTGCATACCGGTACACTCCCAGATCTCTATAAATCTACCTTTGGGGCAGTGTAAAACACAGACTGCGGAATGACTGTGAACTATGGTTTTTAGGGTGAGAAAACAATGGGGCTATTATTGTTGTCATGTTCTCATTTGCAGGTAAAAACAATATAGTCGAACCTCTTTAACATGGACACCAAAGGGACGAACCAATTGTCGGCTTTACAGAGGTCCGTATCATAGAGGTAGAAAATGTATGATTTTTGGCATTTCTGGGACCAAATGGATTGTCCATGATAGAGAGGTGTCAATATTATGGAGGTGTCCGTGAGGAGAGGTTAGACTGTAGTTTGCAGTCTGTGTCTTACACTGACCAATCTAGCTTCACCCGCATGCATGTGTACATGTACTATATTAAAATCTAGGAAGCATACATTATTTTTAATTACAAGAAAGTATGGGAGACTGAGAGTTGAGCAAGAAATTAATGTATACAATGTATATGTTTACTTTTTCATTATATAATTTTCAAAAATAAAAAGGCTTTCTTAATTTACTTACAAGACTGGCCAGGTCCAGATGCATCATGGTTTGTTGTCGTGGAGTGTAGCTGGTGATGGAGCTTGTGCGAGGACTCAAATCCTTGACCTGAGTACTTGTAAAATGAGCGGAAGTGTCGAAGAAGCATAGCACTATGGTCTACAACAAGGTGCCCATAATCACCGGTGCCAAGGTGTGTATACCAAATAACTTCTTTAGCAAGAATCCCCACTCCTTGCACTGCAAAAGAAGGCCAAAATACTTGGAATTAAAGCAAAATGAATTAACCAATAAATAAATCATTTCAAACATAATTCTCAGGAAAGCCTAAGAGTAACATATTCAATTTCTTTCAATAATTTTTTTAGTTTCCAAAAATAAATCACTTTTTTGTTTTTTTTATCCCCAGTTCAGATCAGTAATAATTTTATATATATAACACTAATATATAACAACATTTTTTTTTACTTGCAACAGATATACTGATAGAAATAATTTACATGTACCTTTACATCATAGATGTCAATGAGTTGTTCCTCACTTTCTTCAAACACTTTGTCTCGCATTGCAAGAGCTATTTCTCTCCAGTCACAGCAAACCTAGTTGACAACGATCGCAGAGTTAAGTCTTAGGGCTAAGCACTGATCAGTGAAAAGGGATTAAGGCTAGCAATATGGGTAAAATTCTGACTAGCAGCCGATAGGATGCAGTACTAGTGATAAGGGTTAAGCACAGATTGTAAAGTGTTTTGAAGCAATAATGAGACCATATCTATATATAGCATTAGGTTTGAGCATTTGCTCAATATTATGGTTAGCATAATTATCTTTTTAGGTCAAGGTTGCCAAATTAACAATGTACGATATGTAGTATTAATAGCAGTTTCAGTTTTCGCACTGTTCCGAGAAATTTATCTGACTCATGACAGATTGATACTAAGACTTATTTATCTTGTCAAAGCCTGCATTACTAATAAGCTATGAGTATACAGACAAGGGATTTTTTGTTATATCATGCATTTAAAGTTTCCAGTTCACCAATTTGAGTACGGCTTGCTCAGCTTACCTTAACAAACATCTCAATTTGAAGTTCAGCTGCATACTTGGCAAATGCATCAGTCTGTTGTTGTTGTGGCACTGTCTTTTTCCCTCTTTTCCTTTTCTTTGGCAATGACCCTTGGATGGCTGCCTCTTCTTCTAGCTCTAGGAATTTTGCTTCCACCTCCTTTTGCTTTTCTACCCACTGATCTTTGAGATTATCTAAAAAATCTTTCAGAACTGAGTGGGAATAAAAAAAATAATTTTATAGCTTAAAAGTCTACAATAATGTACATTAATTTTCAACAGTCATGAAGAGGAATAAAGCAAGAGAGAAAACTAGCCAGTCCAAAATGCAGATTGCAGAATATTGTTTTCACCATGCAAATGAGAATGTGACAACAATAGTTCCATTATTTTCTAACCCAAGTTAGTTCATGTTCAGTCTGCAGTTTGCATTTTACACTGCTCCAAGAGAAAATAAAGTACAGGTAATCATATGCATTGAAATCATCGTCCTGTGCACTCGTATTGGCTTTCCTTGACTTGAACCTAAGTACTTCTAAGCACAATTTAGTGTTGTTTGGCATGACCAACTACAGCTAAACTGAGTGTAATGTTATAAAACGTTGTCCACTTACAAAGGGGCAGAATGATTAGTTATACAGGCTTTGTTGTAAATTTGGTCTCATCATACCTTTTGTGTCATCAAGGTTAAAGCTGTGTCTTGCTTGGAGCCATAATCTCGTGCGAAAGTTCCCCTGTCAAGTATCTCACTCACATACTGCAATGCCACATGAAAAATGTTTCAATAATTAATCATGTGAATCCTTTTAAACATGTTTACACTAACAGACACTGTTTCCATAGCTAACTCACAAAACATCTTACATTAATATACTGTGTTTTTAATTTAAACCCTTAATATCCTTTCTTAAAAAAACTAAACACAAGCCATTAATAATATTAATACTTTAAAATGCTTACCATTATTCTCTCTTCAAAGAACGTAACATAGTTCAAAATGACCTCATTAGCAGCTCCAGGGATTTCTTTGTAAAACTGAATCACTTTATCATGCAACTGGCAGTGATTTTTCCACAATTTCTTCAAAGTTCTTAAGAGCCCATGACTGTAAATATCGAGAATCGCTGGCCAGGCTAAAAAAATCGAAAATTCTGATAATTTGTCAGAAAAACCCCTTTGGGGAACTATCTTCGAAAAAAATATTTTCAACTTTCAAGAATCTATAGTTTTCGAGAAAATGAGGAAAAACGAAAATAGCGGTTTTTACCTAATTAATTATGCAAAAATTAGAGTAAAAATGACCTACTTTATCCCGTCTGTACCAAGGCAAGATTCAAAGCTATAAAACAGAAATATTTTCGTTTAAAAGAATTATATCTTTTCTTTCTATCCATGGTACTTTTTAAACCATAAACTTGATTTTGAATTTTTTACGGTTTTTTAAACACTACCACAAAGCGCACTTTTTAAAATGGCTAAAAAATGAGCAACTTCAGAGGCAAAAAACTCACCTTGGTATGTGTGATACCTAGCCAAAATGCATACTAGGACAAAGTTCAGCTCTTATATTAACAGAATATGAAATAAAAAATCTGGGTACTCCGGATTCGCTTTCACAAAATAAAATGTTTCGTGACCACTAGTGGAAAATGTCACAAATTTGCATAAGTCAAATTTGTAGAGAAATGTTGCGGCAGCCGGTTTTGTTTCAATTCAGGGTCAGTATCTAATGTTCGGAAACATCACGAAGCAAGAAAACGTTTTTTGATAAAGTTTATGTTAAAATATCAGAGTAATTAACCGTTCAAAAAAAAATAATAATAAAAAACGACCTCGAAGAAGCGTTATATAAAAGCGCTGAATTATTATGTAAACTATATCCCATGTCTCTCTTTTCTTTTTCTAACTCCTTGTATCAGCATCCATCTGTATCATCGTAAATTCGCCTCCGGTATATCTAAAATAGGTAGGGATATTTTCCTTGAAATTTTATTTTGAAGGAGGTTTTTTGCGAACGGGATACACTGCGTGAGAGGAAGTCATAAACTAACAGTCAAAGTAACAATGTCACGCAACGACGTCTCGTGCAGCTCTGCCTTCTTTTACTGATTTTTTTTCCTCCTTATGAAATTTTATGGAAACTTTGCTTGGAACAGACAATGCGTTGTTCGCAACATCATTTGTTTCTCAGTAGTTTATTTTCTTTTCAGAAAGAAGGGATACTAACTTTGCATGCCTGTCAGTCACGCACTAAATGTTAGCATTTTCTTGTCAGAGATGTTGAAATCTGATTGTTTTACTGCGTATTACAAACAACAAACCGTCCCTTGGTTAATTTTTTTTGCTTTTTCACAAATAGAGGTATAATTAGGCAGCTACTAAAGGCCCTAGGAAACAGCTATACGTGATCGTAGTTCATACGGTCCAGCGGTTTCTCTCCTCCGAAAGTTCATCGCGGAGTTGTACCACCTGCCAGCGCCGCGCTTTAGTGTGTAAATCTATAAGCGAAACCCATGAACCAAAACAAGTTCCAACCGACGCCACCGAAGAACTGGAAAAGGAGTCTACAGGCGAACCTCCCGAAAGCGACCACCCAAAATGCGCAGACTTAATGGTCGCTAACGGGAGGTGGTCTCTTACGAGAATCGAACCACAAACCACAAACCACAGGAGATTTCTTTGAGAAGAAAACTGGACACATCCACTTCAAGGAAGATAATTTATTGCATGCAATTTCCAAGTTACGATATGTGCAGTTCCATGTTGTTGTTGTTCCTACCACAAGACATCAGAAAACTCGTCAGGTGGTCGCTTACAAAAGGTTAAAAACAATGTAAAATCATTAAACAGTCAGTACCAATTAGTGGTCGCGGGCACTTACAGGAGAGATTCCAACTGTAAGACTTAACTGGGTGGGTTTTGGTGTTTTGGATAGGTGGTCACACATGGAGGTTCAACTGTACTCCAGCAAAATAAATCACCTTTCACGACGATGCGACCAGGATTTGTCTATGGAATATAAGACTTCTTGTTCACCGCTTTTGAGCTACTCTAACCAACTCCCACCCATGTTGAGTGCTTGCAAAACGTAGCATCATCTTGAAAAGAAAAGTATCAGAAAGGTCATCTTTGACGCCCCTGGCCTATCGCAGTATGTGCAACGAACTTATATCGACGTAAGTACCGTTTATTAACCGGGCAGTCAGGCGACGTAGAGTAAAAGCGTAACTTGACTACGTTTTTCAGTTTACAGCAGACCCGAGTTTTGTTTAAAGAAATACCTGCCGTTTGCTCAGGAGTATTAACGTCACTGAGTACCCACAATGTCCCAGCTCGTGCCTTCACACCGGAACGTCCGATCGAATCATTGTTTAGTTGATAGTTACCCTTCTCTTCCTCTTCCTGACCCATCTAGGAAGATCAAAAGGCCTCTGCTCCTGCTCGCAGGGTAGTTGATAGCGACCAAGGAGCTAAATAACAGAGCGAGGTAAGTAAGTGGCATCGGCGGTTTTATTTACGCCTAACCGTTTCCCAAAGTAAAGAAGGAAAGAACTTCAGACAAAGGGGAAGAAACGTTATGCGATAAAGTGCTCTTAAATTGATGTTTAGCTATGGCTTATGCGAGGGGCTGGGGACTATGTAATTGCTGAAAAACATGTGCCGTTACCAAAAAAATTACGGAAAAACATTTTTTCCTTGGTTTGGAATTTTGACCATGAAAATTTTAGCTCTAGCCATTTGTGATACCAGGCAAAAAAATCCAATATTTAGATATTTCGCTCTTAGCAGCAGGCCCTCCAATTAATGACAGTATCTAATATTACATATCCGCAGGAGCAAAACATGACAACAGCTGGTTACAGATTGTCAATGTGTGAGGCGGGGGTTCTGGGCTCCCTGTGACAGTTCTTGTCAAGAAGACCCCAATCAGTATATTTGCTGTTTTAGGTTGATTCTGTGCTATAACTTACTGCCTTTACCCAGTCAAAAAATGTTCAGTGTAGATTTACATGTGGGGTATGAAGAAGATATCATTTTATCAGGGAGCACTAGCCAAAAATATCTTTTTGGGTGATGCATTTAAACTTGAAAAAGATAGCCCAATTTTTCCAATTTTCAGTCCATGTCCATCCTGGCCATCAGTAGCAAGAGAACGCGACAGGAAACAGTTTCAGTGCCTAAATATCATCCTTACATAAAAAAAAAAACTGGATCATAATTTTTGGAACTAAATTGATGCGAAATGAAGACCATATCAGCTTTTTAAAATGCACTAGCAATTAGCCTGGCATAGCCTCTTTAACTCTTTTTTGACGACCAATTTTAGTGGAAGAAAACCCCGCCTTTTGACCAAATCCTCCTTTGTGGTCCGGCTTTCAATTAGTTAGTAGCCTGCATAACAGGCGTTATTTTTTTTACGTTTTTGCAGGAGAGCAAAGGCAAGCGCGAAGTGAGTGAGAAGCGCCAGACAAGCGCGACGGAGAAGACGCAGAAAAAACAACGGCCTGTCCAAATACATTGTTTTTTTGCATTCCGCCCCAGACATACCCCTCTCTCCTCACTCGCTTCGCGCTTGCATTTGCTCGCCTGACAAAAGCATGCACGCCTGTTATGCAGGCTAGCCAGTTAGCTTGATATGGGAATGGCTGAAAAAGAGATTTGCAACACAAGACTGCTCAATTGGACGTACACTAATTTAGAAGCTTTTTTTGGCGCGTTCACAGAAGCCAAAATTTGGACATCTCTTACGAACCTATATCGATTTTTCTCTCCCGCTCTCTTTTTTCCCTTTGCCTTTCTTCTTCTGTTGCTTCAGCACTTGATCGCCTTCCCACTGTCTTTGTTTTGCAAGGAATTTTGACTGGCTAACTTTTCAGGAAAGGGACATTTAATTAATCTGTAGTGAATTATAGAAGGTGAATAAAAAAATTGGAAGTAGATTTTTTTTACCCCAAATGTTGCTTTTTTGTGTGTGTATCTCTCGAAGATAGGTGAAAATTTGCTAAATGAGGTACCAGTGGAAAAATCCATCCTTAATTGTTGATTTTGATCAGTTTATAACCTTGTTGAATAAATGGAAAGCTAACTGGGTTCATGAAGGATATCCATGGTTAAAAAAAAAACAAAACACCAAAACGACCCCAGTGTCGGCAGTACTCCCTCCATCTGATTTACTTTTTCTATTGAGAGGACAATTGCAAGGATCCGTGAGGGTCCGTTCAATGAAAGTTTTAACTAATCAATGGCACAATTACGGGTCGGTCCACTTGGCGATCTTTGACCATCTTTGGGTGTTCGAAATCGTGTCTGGACTTAATAGTGTTGAACGCACGAACAGTGAAGAGGCAGAAAGAGCAGGAGGAAGAATTTCAGAAAAGAGAGAAAAGGGGGCAATGATTACTTTAATCTCGTCTTTACTTACGTTATTTTTAATATGCGAGACGTGGCAATTTCACCAAAGTATAACTTTGAAAAACTACTCAGAAAATTAACTATTTCGGATATTTGTTGATTGAAAACTTACAGGATATGATGTATAGTGTTATTAATGACAAATCCCCCAAAATGCCTTGACGAATGAACTATCGGTACCATAAAAGCATGTGCCCACTCCAAGAAAGATGTATGACGGTGAAATTCATTCAGGTGAATAAAGTAAAGTTAAGTTATCTGACATGAATAGTATTTCTTTACACACTACTTCATAAACTCACATTTTTTTTATCGTACCCGGTAAAAATAAAGTCTGACTGTGATGAATTTGACAACGGTCACGCAATTGCAGAATACAGTACTCCAACACCCAACAACGATTGCTGAACAACCTTAATTTTATAATGTACAATTAAGAAGAGCTAACATACAAATTACAAAACATCTAACATTAGCTATTCTCTTGGTTATGCTATTTCAAACCTCAAATATTGCGTGATGCTAACAGTATTAAAATGCGTCCTTGTGTACGATAGGAATATGCAGATGCGTTTGTATGCAAATTTGCTACATTGTGTCACCAACCTTCACAACAATTTGTTATCAGGAATATCAGTTTTTCAGATCCTTTACTTAATTTTAGCTTCATTTAAATTCGCTTTCATCCTTTCTCCTACGTTTCGAATATACCACGTACCGAAACTACAAAGAAAAATCAGGCGGCATCATATATTTCTCTACAAATTTCACTTATGCAAATTTGTGACATTTTGCCAGTGGTGGTCACGAAACTTTTTATTTTGCAAAGGCAAATCCGGAGTACCCAGATTTTTTATTTCATATTCTGTCAATATAAGAGCTGTGCTTTGTCCTAGTATACATTTTGGCTAGGTATCACACATACCAAGGTGAGTTTTTTGCCTCTGAAGTTGCTCATTTTTTAGCCATTTTAAAAAGTGCTCTTCGTGGTAGTGTTTAAAAAACCGTAAAAAATTCAAAATCACGTTTATGATTTAAAACATACCATGGATAGAAAGAAAAGATAGAATTCTTTTAAACGAAAATATTTCTGTTTTATAGCTTTGAATCTTGCCTTGGTACAGACGGGATAAAGTAGGTCATTTTTACTCTAATTTTTGCATAATTAATTAGGTAAAAACCGCTATTTTCGTTTTTCCTCATTTTCTCGAAAACTATAGATTCTTGAAAGTTGAAAATATTTTTTTCGAAGATAGTTCCCCAAAGGGGTTTTTCTGACAAATTATCAGAATTTTCGATTTTTTTAGCCTGGCCAGCGATTCTCGATATTTACAGTCATGGGCTCTTAAGAATTGCCCTTTCTGTAGATCCTGAGAATCAATTACCATGAAATAATATTTCATAAATTTTGTCAGTTTAGATAAGTTTATTAATTTTATGTTATAAAGATGCAAACTTGGACAACCATCCTAACAATATTTCAAAACATGGCTTGGAAAGTGAGTCCACATACAAAGTAAGAGCAAACTGTAGATACCGCAGTTAATGCTCTGTTGAAAAGAACTCATCCGTAATTAAATGTATCCTAGTTAGAACTAGAAGACTGTGCATCCAGGCCTATATTTTGCTTATATTCTGCCCAGTCGTAGAAAATACACCTAATTGCAAACAAACAGCTTAAGACACTATGAAAACAATTTTAAGACTACTAGCCAAAAAAGCAACAGTTTTTATCAAAAAAGAGGCAGTGAAATTCAGAAATAAATTTTTTGCATTGCCTTATACAGCTGTTTCAAGAAAGATTGTCGGAAAAAGTGCACGTGACAATCCCGGAAGGTATTGTGGGTGGTTTTGTCTGCCCTGTTCTCCAAAGGAAATTGAAATAATGGCACGAGAGGCCACAGACATATGTTCACGAGTGTCTGAATGGAAAGCAACAAAAGTAGGTTCGACAGCTACAGTCGTTAGGATCAGTGTATTGATCATATCCCATATTACCTTTCGGGAATGTCATGTGCACATTTTTTCCGACAACCTTTCTCAAAATAGCTGTGTAAGTTTTAGCACAGTACCTGAAAAGCATGCAACTTGTATGTTTTGTCTTTCTATTGCTGTTTGCTGTCCTTTCCATTCTTTAACTGTTACTCTTGGAAACCGCCGGCAATGTTCAGGACCAAAATCAGACAATGCCTCATTTAACTGGTCAAGGCTTCCAACACGATGAGCAAATAACCCCAATGAGCCCAGAAGTGGCTCACAATTTCTCATTTCACAATGATTGATACTACTCAATTCTTCCTCAAGAAGGAAATTTAAATCATCTCGAAGGCCTGAACACCTAAAATAATAATATTAATATATAGATTTAGCCAGGGCTAAAAGCGAAGCTCCTATTAACTCGAATTTATGATTTAAATCAAACAATAAACTTGTATTCCACAATTCAGTTAACTTTAGAACACATTCATGTGACTAATTTGAGGGAAAGGTTAAGTGATTTTAGAGAACAGTAATTTGCAAACAGTCAAAGCTAAGAGTGAACTTAATCTTACATCGAGTTGATAGCCTTATATACGTACACCCAAAAATAGCAATCATCTTCGATCACATTTAAGAGCGCGGACTCTTGATCACAGTAGATTAGGCCTGGAAAACAAATCAGGCAGAATTTTTTGCGTTCGACAAGTGTACTTTACAAAATCTTGCCAACAAGTCTGGGGATGTGTAAACCAACCTTTTATACTTTTTATACATCACATCTGAGGTGAAACAGTACCATGAGGTGCTGTTTTTATCATACAGACCTCGGACAGAATGCAGTATTTCATAATTTTGCAATACAAATTGCACTCGCTCAATATTCAGGACAATCAAAGCGCCCGTGGGCTTTTAGCGAAACCGTTAAAAAAATTTCCAAAATCACCTATACGGCTGGCCAGTTCTCACTTTTGACAAGCGCCAAAGTCGACTGTTTAAATTATGATTAATAGAGTTATACGCTTCAACATAATAAAGAATTTGTTATGTTTATTTTTTATTTAATGTTTTTATAACGATGTGTAATCTTCAAAAGCGTTTGATACGCGCGGCATTTTGACTACTCCTGCATGCAAGCGATGTTCATGAGCGACTGAAAACAAACGGCACAGCGAGAAAAATTGCAAAAGAGACTACCAACAATCAATAAAAGGACAATAATTCGGTGAAACATATACAGAGACAACAATTTTCATTCATGAACTCAAGACAGAAAATCCTTGTTTATGTTTTTCATTTTGTAAGCTGGCTTCCCGGTGTTTGCTTTTTCAAAGATGAACTTGAGGCAAGAAAATCGCTCAAAGCTTTCTTTTACAGCCAGAATTATTTAACAATTAGTCGCCAAAGGCGACGTGAATATCGGCGAATAGTCACGTCACCTGAGGCAACTAATTGTTTTAGTATAATTACATTGATGATTATTCGAGAAAATAAAATTATTGATCAATTTCTGACCCCAAAACATCAAAAAATCTGGCTGCCATTTTGAAAACTGCTAGCCTTCAATGCTATAATCACCGCGTGGTGATTATAGCGGGATAGTGCGAAGCTCCTAGCCAATCACAGCGCTCTATTTTCGATAGTCATCGATGTAATTATACTAGAACGAAATATTCTTTGGAACGTTTTCTTTTTATTCGCGGTAAGAAAATGACTTAAGGCTTTTTAAAGTTTTATAAGCTTATAATCAAACCTGATACTCGGTCAGATCATTGTCTCAAATCTTACAATTAGAAACGTGCATAAACTAAATAAAACCTAAAACCTAACTATGAGGCGCTGTTTTTATCATACAGACCGCCTGACCTCAGACAATTAGCAGTCAGTTTCACAATTTTTCAATACTAATTCCATTCATTCAATATTCAGGACCATCGAAGCACGCGTGGGCTTTTAGCGAAACTGTTCCAAAAAATTTCAAAATCACCTATCAAGTTTGCAAAGAAATTTTAACAGAGTTACACTTCAACATAATAAAGAATTTATTGTGTTTATTTTTTATTGATAGTTTTATGACCGTCACGGCGATGTGTAATATGCGCGGTACGTTGAGTACTCCTGCAAGGGATGTTTATGAACGACTGTAAACAAATAACGGCAAAGGGCGGCAAAGCGATGAAAATTACAAAAGACAACTAACAATAAATAAAAGATCAGAAATATAATTCGGTAGAACATTTAGAAACAACAAGTTTCATTCACGAAAACAAGTATTTAAGTGTCTATAAGAATCCTAGAGTCTTTAAGCTTAAAAATTAAGTTTAATTTTAAGCCGCCGGCTTCCTGGTGTTTGCTGTTTTCCTCGATGAACTCACGACAAGTAAATCGCTCAAAGTTTTCTTTCTGCAGCCAAAATAATATCTAACTATTCTTCGGAACGGTTTTTCTTGTTATGTGCGGTGAAATATCAACTAAAGGCTTTTCAAAGTTCTGTAAGCTTATGTCAAACCTCATACTAGGTCAGATCAGTGTCTCAAATCTAAATACAAACGTAAACTGCGCTCGACTTCATGAAAACAGATATAAATACAATGATAACTCAGGCTTACCATATTTCAAGATGCAGCTCCTGAAAGCTATCAAGTAAGGCCTGAATGGCATACGCATCCAGCAAGGTGAAAAACAAAAACGATGCCATCCGAAATTGGATTTCCGACTTTGACAAGCAGCGCATTTCTCAACCAAAAATTCAATAAACAAACCAGCCATGAATAATGTTAACAGAAGACTCTTGGTAGCAGCTGTATTTCATTTTGTACATCCAGTGAAAAAAGACAGTTATTAAAAACATCACAAGTTTACACAAAACTCTGTCAGCTTCCGTCAGCTGTTGAAGCAAACAAGTTTCAAGATGTTGTGTGAATTTTCCGCATGAACTCACCTGTCAAATTTTGACCAATCAGGGCATAAAAATTGGACGTGGAGCGTGACCAAAGCGTGACTATCCTGAGAAAAGTGAAAACCATCTGTTTTCGCTTCCGAGGTCAGTTTGAAATCAAAATGTTAATAGTGCTGGACCATGACATAAACACAGCATATTTCATATGAATTTCTAAAAAAAAGTGAGCCTGCGATCATCTGAAAACTAGTAACTTGTCAGCGGATAACTTCAAAAAAATACTCGCCCTGGATGGGTCGACACCTGAGCCCGCGATACAGCCAGGTGATACTGGTCAGCGGATACCTTGTCTTGACAGCTGTCAATTGATCACAGCATTGATAGTTTTCTCCTAGGCTCCCTGGGCTCCCAAACTAGCTAGAAAGTGTGAGATTGAACATTGGTTTCCCTGTGGTGCAGACGGTCGCTCGGTCACGTGATTACCAAATTTTCTGGGATGGGTAGATTACATTAGTTATGCGCATGCGAGGAGCTCCGCTATAATAAAGTTCAATAAGACGGATATATAGTTATGATTAGCTGCACTGTAAACTATCATGTACATCCCTGATAGTTCCTCATAAGTCTCACCTTCCAATATTAGCTTTTGGTCTTAGGCAGTCCAAACAAGTTTCATCTGCCTCAACTCCATGACATGTACAAGCATAAATGATATAACAGTAAAAGTATTAATAATAATATTAATAGCAATAAATTTAAGTCTAAATTAATTTCTTGAAAGCATTCATGGTAATTAGGAAAATAAAGCTGATATTAACAGGTAGCTGCCACAGAAATGAGAATTAAAAGCAATTGCAAGTCAAAACTATTGATCAGCTGGTACAAAATTGGCTCAACAACATAATTATTCCAGTCAGCTCTTTTAAGTCCATCTTTTATGGCTAAAGAGAATATTGAAAATAAAAGTCAAGGATGCAAGAAAACTTGATGATTACCCTAATTGCATTGCAAAATGCAGACAATTCCACGGCATATCCTTTGCCTCCAAAAATAAAATCATCTTGGTCTTTTTTGTTCAGCAGAAGTAGTAAGGCCTTGTAATCAAGAGTCACTGTAGGGACAGGAAATTTACATGACATACATGAAAAAAAATTCCTAATCTTGGATAAATTGTAGACAAAAACTGCTTTGTCCACCTGTACGTATGACTATCGAAAAGTAGAACACATCAGCATCATTGCACAATTATTTTCCTTGCATGAAAATATGACCTAAAGTGAATGCATTTTCATTTATATTGAATGCATATCTTAATTTTACTGGTTCAGATTTGTCTTTAACTTTCTCTCCTATCAAATGTAAATCACCTGTGAAAGAAATATTGTACTTCTAGCCATCCACCCATATTCCGCTTTTTTTGATATCTTCCTTTTGGCGGTTAAGGTTCCGAAGTAACTGCTTTAAATTTGACCTAATGACAAACAAAAAACAATAACTGTCAGGAGATAAAATTAATTTGTATAATTATTAGCTTTTCCCTACTAGCAGGTTATAAGATATAGCCTCGTAGTAGCTCAACCAATCAGAGCACAGCACTGATAATAGACCACTAGTTAAATTTTACTAAATATATAGTGTATATTTACTGTTTGTACAGTACTGATAATTATTATTGTTGTCATATTACTTAAGGAAGGACTGCCACAGCTAAGCTTGTTAAAATGTCAGTCACTGTCAACAAAAATAATATTCCAGACATAACAGTAATAAAGCTGAATGATTGTTTTACCAACATATGAAATAACCAGAATTTCATGCAGCAGAATAATAGACCAGGCAGTATCATAACAAAACTTACCTTTTCTCTTAACAGTTCCCTATTGCAATAGGGTAAATAGATATTGCACTCTCAGAACTCTTGTTTTCAAAGTCAATAGGAGAAAGGCCTACAGCCACTTGTTATTTACCTATGGTGATTGACAAACAAACATAATATAAAATGTAATAATGACAACAAAACCAGCAACTTTGTACAGCTTCTACTGTAGGGGTGGACCAGTAGAAATAACTGGAGGGGGGGAGTGACAATTCTTAAAATATATTCATGCAAGGGAAACTTATCTGAAAAAAAATTCTGCAAGCAGTGGCACCAATTAAAAATAATTCCTGCAGACAACTAAGCTGAAAAAAGTATGTGGACCAAAAAATGTTCACCCCCCCCCCCCCCACCTTTGCTTATTTCTAATGGTCCACCAGTTACAACATTTCTTTTAGTTCAGATAATTACAAATAAATGAACTTCTAGATGAAATTAAACCTTTTCACTCTATGACTTCAAGACATCAGTTAACCATTATTAACTTAATACGATAGTGTACCGTTTTAGATTCCTCAGATTAACTCTAACACATGTTCATAAGACAAAACGAACCTCCAAGAAGACGTCCATCAAGCTTGATGTTAAATTCCTTGTCTTGTTTGTCTTCATGTGAATGAAGGCGCTGCTCTCTTATTGTGCAAACAAGGACAGAATAAAGATCAACATCACAGGCATCAAAATCTGCATCTCCAACCTTAGCAATTGTAAAGTTTTCCGTACCATAGAGAAGACAAGTTTTTTCACAGCCTTAATTTCATTCTTTGTTAACAGAACGGGTGTGTCTTCAGATCTCTGAGGAAAAAAGAAAAGAAACAATTTTATAGTAAACGGCCATCAAACAGTAATCCAATGCAAAGATATTATATTAACAATCTTTCTTAATATCATTATTTGTAGTCTATTAGTAGATATTAATATTAACTAGTGGGAGGATTTTTTTCAATACTAAATATAATTGTTTTATGGTTAAATGGTCATATATTCAGGGTGCAAGGAAAGTCAGTTTTAAAGCTTGTCATTTGGGAAAACTGCCAGCCAGCATGTACTAGCCCAAAAGTCATTTCAACAAGCCTAAAAACAATTAGTGAGCAGGATTAATAATTGATGACAGCTTTTTCTGTCCTTTGCATAGCCAAAAAAATTCACTACCCATCTGGCAAGTAAGAACATTAAGTTCACCGGCCCAACAGCAAAATCCACTAGCCCTGGGCCATTGGATATTTCTCTATTTTGCGATTGCATTCTCTATGTTGTTTATTTCATATATATATATATATATATATATATATATATATATTTCTGTAAAGTTTTTTTTCACCCAGTAGTCTTTACACCTTAAAAAATACCAAAACATCAAGTTTGATAAAATAAGTTGGGAAAACAAAACACATCAACAAGAAACCCAAATATGGCTATACTATTTTTAAAATATCACAACTCCCTGCACACACTCACCCCCCACCCACCACCAGTGGATGGGGACCCATCAAATTCCTTAGGGGTAAGTTAAAAATAATATCAAATGATATTTTAGGGGATAGAGTTAAAAAAATGACCTGGAATTCTTTGCGTAAAATATTTCATTTTTTAAAAAACAAAATCTTTAGGAGTGAACAACAAATTCATGTAAGTTTGTAAAAAATTTTATATCCTGCATCCTACTAGCATAGAAAAATTAAGTAAGAGCTAAGCCGGTAACTTACCCCACTCTTTCCCAGTCGAGTCAATTTAACAAGTGTCTGCCATGCTGAATCAGGAAGCCTTGTTTGAAGCTTGAAATACAAGAGCACCCAATCTGGAACACGCATGCTTTGAAACACACGTGCATGTGTTTCTGGAGAAAGAAGCTCAGACAAGCCTTTCTTGGAACCACTTGATTCCATTACCATGTCAACAACTTCCGAAATTGTATTACGGACCTTTTCTTTCTCCTCATCGGTTCCATACAGGAAGCTATTTCCAAGGACACTAGCGATAGTTTCATGGTATTTTTCTGCAACGCTGCCTAGGGCACTTGATACCTCCATGCACTTTTTGAGAACCTGCCGTTTCTTCTTCGTAGGCCCCAAAGACGGACAGTTCTTTGTATCTTCAATGGAACTGCTTGAAGAACTATCTGATCTTATCGGTGTTGAGGAGCAACACGGGGACGAAAAATCGAAGACAGAAGAATCGGCCAGGCGTGACTCAAGTTCTGCAATTCGATCTTGTAGACCATTCAATTCGCCTTCAAGAAATTCTATTCTCGCAGTTCTTTCGGCGAGTAGGGCACTAAGCTCTTCTGTGTTTTTGTGGACGGTTTTCGTGCCAAAAGGTAAGTCCTTCGCGCGATCGGGCTCAAAGTCTAAAATGACCGAGTTGAGCATGCTAATGACTGCCGTAAATCCTAGTGAGTTTAAAAGGCCATCCGGTGGAATATTTTTCTGGCGAAGAAGACCAGTGATCAAACCGAACGTGGAAGTGATCGACATACACGGTACCTGGCATCCTGTTGAATTCCAGTGCAGCGTAGGCCGATTTGACGGGTTGAAGTTCCCACGTTACCACACTTCGTATTTCCTCGGGAAATCTCCTAAATATCTCATTTTTGAAGAAATCTGTCGGACGGACTCCACATTACTTCTTTTTTGAGCACGTACCAATGCTTTTGGGGATCAAGCGATGCACTTGTAACCCTGGACAGACTCGAAATGGCAAACGAAGGCAAAGACGGCCCGACCGCCTCCATGCCTCTACTGCGAATGGTTTTGTAGTCACAAGGTGTTATAACAGTTACCAAAGCCAGCTAGTATTTCAAAGGAAGAGGCCAGTTTTATCAGTGAAATGTAGCTTTAATCACTGAATAAAGGTAGGTGCTGTTGACCATCGTAATGATCATGGCGAACTTAAAGTAGTAACTTAGCGTACTTAAAGTAGCGTTGACTGGGAATTTTACTTATATTTAGTGATGCTTACGTTCTCCGATTGGTACTAGTACCGCCAAAACACTGAATTTCGATTCTGCTTGTAAATCGGTCACCTTTTGGATGTGGTATACTGGTGTGACCGCTAACATCACTGGGAATACTACATCGTTTTTTGCTGCACTTCCACCGAGTTCCATACACATCGCAATGCCAGGGACAGATTGTTATTTTCTGAGCTTCTATCTCTGAGGAAAACAAACCTACAAAATATAGTAAAAAAATATATATATATATATATATTAAACTACGGAACCCCTCAGTAAAGATTAGATTCTTCAAAATGGTTTTGCAAACTAGTTTTGCAAATTAGAACGAGAAATGCTAATCTGCTTGCTTGCTTTGGGTTGCCCTCCACCCCTCGCCTGCCCCCAGCTCTCTTCCACCCAATCATTTCCTTTTTCTTACATTCAAACTTACTGGCTATGTATGGACGCCCTGATACTCTAGGTGGTTGCGTAGTGCCTAGCACAAACATTAGAGAGGTTAAGATTGGGTACCAATACCAATACCTGAAGTAGGTTATGCGCATGCATCGTCACCCTGTGAGATCTCTATTGGTACTCAAGACTACGGAAGTCGCCTCCATATTGGAAGTCTTCTCCCCTAACTTCAGGTCTTCTTGCTGAAGGTTAGATGGAATGCCATTTTGTTTAAAAACGCCGCATACATTTATTCTTTAAACATTTTAATCGATAACACTTCTGTATCGATAAGAGCGAGTTCATTTTAACATGATATTTAAGGTAAATTCATTGTTACAGTACCAAAAAATCGTGTCTGCTCAACTAAACTTAGCATTGTTTGAAACTATTTCTTTTGCACGTACTCAATAAAAACGAAAATATTATCAATGCTGGGTACTGGGTACTTTCTGAAATCGGAAAAATTAATCCCCAGCAAGATTGCCTTCCAACTGAGAGCTCATTCCCTGTTGTTGGCTTAGTGGGGATGTTCAGTTTCAGTAGTGATAGTGTTATGAGGATCAGAATTATTTTTAGTTTATCCGTCGAGCAATTCCAGACTTTTCTAGAATTATCTTATAATCTGTAATATTCCAGAAATATCTGTAATGTGACTCAGCAGTTTCCGCAAATAGAAGATGTTGTAATGCACTATAAATAGTAATGGAACGTTCTAGATGTTTAAAGAAAAAGTATAAAACTAGGCTTCCAAGTATCAAGGTCTTGCTGTTGTGTGCCCGAGGGTTTTCCCTCGTGGCTAGTTGTGATTGAGCCTATCAGCTATGGATGCTATACTGTGAGAAAGCTATAATCAACTGCTATAACCTTGATGATTGCTATATCAAGAGAAAAGAAAGAGACGATAGCAGAAAAGAGAAGATAAAAGAGTTCATGATGAAGTTTCCCGGACAAGTTTGTGAACACAGAAAAGCCAAGGAGTGGAAAGGATCCAGTGAAATAATCAAGAAAGTCAAGCATTAATGTCTTAAGTCAGTTGAGTTGACAGTTGTTCCTGTATGGCCATGAAAGACAGTAAGCCTGCTTGCTTTACGAACTGCTTAACTTAATCTTTAACTTTAGTAACTATAACAGTGTATAATTAAATAAATAATAGTTTAAAAAGGTAACTGCTAGTTGTCACACTTTTGTTGCGTGCCGTTATATCGTACTCGGGAATTCTTTTTACTTATGCCTTGTTCACGGGCATCTCTTGGTTATTCCAGTACGTAACAATAGTCACTCTTATAGCTCCCAACCAATCACAGGGCAGCATTTTAAGTTATTCTTTTGTTTCAGCACTCGAGAACAATGGAATCCTCCAAACTCATTAAAAATCACTACTTCGGGTCCTCGTCGGGTCCTCGTCGGGTCTTAGTCAGAAAGGTTTCGGAAAAACCCGACGATTTGGAAGACATGACGTCATAGTGACGGTCACGTAGCGGTTATTCGTAGGATATTTTAAGAAATAAAAAAGAATAAAGTCTTAAACAACACCAACTCAATCCCTTTTATTTATTTTTATTTGTGGACTCGATTTTGCAAAGGCAAAGAAAATTACAAACAGTATTTCATCCCAGATTATTGTATTCACCTCAAAGCGTATATCATTGTACATGAGAAGTAATAATAATAAATACTCATGCCAAACTTTATTGAAATGTCCCGAAATGGAAGTGAAGATGTGGAAGACGTGACGTCATCGTTACGGTCACGTAGCGGTTAAACAACACCAACTCAATCACTTATATTTATTTTTATTTGTGGACCCGATTTTGAAAAGGCAAAGAAAATTACACAATACAATATTTCATTGCAAATTGATTCACTTCAAAGCGTATATCATTGTATACGCGGAAAAAAAAAATTGGCTAATGGTGACATCACTTATTTTGCAGTCTACCAAACTGTCTCTGTAACTTAGGTCTTGGTTCATAGGTAGGTCATTTTTCAGATGATACAAATAACATATTTTCTTGTAATCTTTGCTTGAACAAAACGTTCATTCCAATAAGGCATCAGGATAATCGTGGATATTGCGTACACCAATAATGGCAGTTCTGCTCATCAACGTGGGGATCATAATCTGTTCCTCTGTCATTTCCTCACACCATACTTTTTGAAATGCAATCCGTTGTAGCTGTAGTTTGTTGCAAAACTAACCTCCATAAGAGAGCCATTTCTCAGCCATAGTTGTCTTTGGACAAACACTCAAGTTAAGATCAGGTATTGTGTAATAAATGTCATTAAGAGTTAGCCGTTTAGCTTTTGTCTCAGAAATAAGAACAAGTCTCAAGAAGTGGTTGCTTAAACGGTACAGCGGAAATCAATCGTAAGATCAACCTTTTCTTTTAAAATAGTAGTACAGCGGGTAGTCCTAGGGGGTCACCCAGCCAGGTTTGAACCCCAACCATCAGGGCTTAACTTCGATGTAAAGAAAAAACAACAGGTCATCCAGTGGTCACCCAGCCAAGTGCGAGCCCCAACCGTCAGGGCTTAACTTTGATGTAAAGAAAAAACAACAGGTCATCCAGTGGTCACCCAGCCAAGTGCGAGCCCCAACCGTCAGGGCTTAACCTCGTTAACGCTCCGTTACTCATAGTATAGTCTCAAAAGTAAACTCTGTGTCAAAGCCAATGTCATTAGTTGAGAATTATAGAAAAAGAACCAAAGGTATAAAAAGTAAGAAAAAAGTTAAGAGAATCGGGGGTATTCCTTAAGCGGTCGCCCAGCCAAGTACGAGCCCCGACCGTCAGGGCTGGACATAAGGTCACCCGTTCAGTTAAGGGTTCCTCAGGGCTTAACATCAGTAGCATACGTCTAGTCTAATAAAAACATTGGTTTTTGCTTACAGTATGTTATCAGGGTTATAGAAATATATCAAGGAACTGTACAATCAACAGAGAAAAGTGACAGAGCAGCTAACCGTGGGAGCTAAAGTACTTTCCTTTAAGAGTGATCCGCTCCAGTTCATCGATTCTCTTTCTGCCACCACCTACTTTGTGGATGGGCATCATGCAGAAGCAAATACAATGTACAAGTTTCATGGCTCTGTTTCACGGGTGCCCTAAGTGTCATCCACACCAGCGAGATCACAAACCCTATTGTTCCCCTGACCGTACCCTGAGGAAGACTATCAAGCCACGCTAGTGGAAATAAGAAACCATCGCCTCAATGGTTACACAGTGATTGAATGTTGGGAATGTGTATTTTCTGTCTTCCTTTTCTCTTATTCCCCCTCTTAATCCTCATGATGCGTTTTTAAGTGGCCGGACCGGTGCCATTGCTTTACACACCATAGACATATCCATGGGTAAATAAGACATGCACCTACCCCGTGGGACCCCACATCATCACTCAACCTGCAGATCAAAACATTCATTCTTATTTTGGGGTGGCGTTAGTGGATATCCTCGCACCTGCCAACTTGTTTTACCCGGTTCTCCCCATCCAAAGTGGCGGCAAGCTCACCTTTCTCCTATGTCAGAGGTGTGTCCAAGAAGAGCAAGCAAAACCTATGCTTGACAGAACTCATTTCTGTCAACATTCTGATCAAGAGATAATGTTAAGAGGAACGTGCTGCACTCCAAAAATACTCAAGGTGGTACAGAAAGGGTACATTCTAAACAAAATTAATGAAGTCTTGCATT
The DNA here is from genome assembly GCA_038088405.1 of Porites divaricata. NCBI lineage: Eukaryota > Metazoa > Cnidaria > Anthozoa > Scleractinia > Poritidae > Porites > Porites divaricata. The sequence continues at coordinate 27,906,371 of JBBMOI010000002.1, read as the reverse complement.
TCCCAGAAGAACAACAAGTGACGGGGCTGTTTAAGGAGTACGTGAACACCTGGCTGAAACTAAAACAAGCAGCAGCAGGATGGTCCGCCGATTGTACCACCCCAGAAAGCAGACAAAAATACTTGCAAAATTATGCGGGCCTGGAAGCCATTACCCTGGAAGGATGGCCACTGCTAAATTGATGTTGATGTTCAGTGAGTAAGTGGGAGTGTGTGATTTGAAAAAGTTTGAAAGGGAGGGGACACTCATACTTAATGTCTTGTCTTTTTACTGCTTCTGGGGCAAATTTGGGGAAAAGCCTAATAAACCAGCTACAGTGACGATCCAGCAACCCTCCGACCTCTTCAACCTCTTGACGGGTAACACCCGCCATGTAAACTCCCTGAGAATCTGTAGAGATGAAGTCCTAGAAGCCGTCACCACCTCCATTGACAAAAACGTTTTCAAGGGTTGCAAGACGAATATCTTCATCGCAGCTTTCATGACGCATCATGCCCACCTGAAGTTGTGTGAGGCTTTAGATGTGTTGCAACAAGTACCTTATTATGACACTGATAGTGTCATTTAAAACTCTGGGTACATCACCAGGGGTGGGAAAGTCGAGTGTAAGGTTCAGGGGTTCACCCTCAATGTGCGTGGCTCAGCCTTGTTGAATTATGAAACGATGAAAGCCAATATTTTAGCCGAATTGGATGCTCCCCAAGAGGAACATCGAAATATTTTAGTGAATGATCCATATTTTCTATCCCTCGTGTCAAAAAATATGGTCTAGTCTTTGATAAACGTGTGATTGAGTTGTCCACCAAAAAGTCGTATCCCTATGGCCATGTGCGTATTGGGCAAGAAGTCGATCTGCTGTTGTCGTTGTAAATAGAATTTGAGTTTTGTAAATAGGTTTTTCTTAATCAGGGCCAACACTAAGTAATACTTTTGCAGTTGTTTTTAAAAAACATGGTGCGATTTATTTAGTGAGAGTTTAAAACACACATAACCATTTCATCAAAAAACCCATTACAATTTGAGACGTCTCTTGGCTTGCATGATTTTTTTCACCATTTTTTCAGTCATTTTTTTCTTGCCTGGCAGTCTTTCAATGGCTCAGATCATAAAATCATTGGCTTTCCATATATCTTGCAAATTCTTGGCTTTACTGTAACCGATATCGTGCTGTTTGTCAATTTTGTCTAAACGGTTTATCCTAGGATCCCCTCTTGCTAAACGTTTGGCCAGCTTGGTCCCAGGCCCAGCGTACTGATCTCCGGGCATGTGGAACTCTATCCCAGTCTTGCTCAACAATTTCTGAATATCCAACTTTCCTCCCTGTTGACGACATTGCCTTTTACTGGAGGTCTTGTGTTTACGAGTAGTCTTTGCCATGAAGTCTTCATTGGAGGGGGGTTCCAAATGGTTTCCAACCTGGGGCTGGTTTCAATTTCTGTACGACAGCTTTTCTGGCTTTACGTTGGATAGATTTGAACAAGTTTTTGGCAATTTCGTTAGGTGTACTCCACAGCTGCTCACCCAACACCCCTGAGAAAAGAAGTTATTCAGCTAATTATTCTCCACCTAATGGTTTCAGGGTGGACTTATGTGGTGTTAAATAGTCGCTTCTTGTTGGGTGTTTTTTTTCCTTTGAGGGTGACAGCTAAGGAGACCCGTTTCTTTTTTGGTGCCCCTGGTCCTTTGGGAGTAGAGTTGGATAATTAAGAGGCCCTGACTGTAAATATTGAGAATGCGCCAACAGTTGCAAAATTTCATAATTTATTTTCTTCCACCCAAAAGACCCTTTTGGTGAACTATGTTAAAAAATGAAAAGTTCCATCGCGCTTTGCTTTTTCTGAAAGATCCAAAAGTTTAGAGTACGCCGAGGCGGCCTTCGACCCCCCGAAAAAACAATGAAAAATTGTGCAACTTTGGCAACTTCGTAAGTGACAACGCTGTAAATTCCCGGTTTGCTCTTTTGTATATTGTTAAAAGGACCCTTTGTCTTTTAAAAAATGTAAAATTCATGCAATACTGTTATGTTTAGGTAGGGAAAATAATCCGTTGAAATAACATATTTGGCATCTTTTCACTTGAGGTTAAAAATAGGTCAACTTTAAAGGCCTATAAAAATCCTATTATATATATTTACATGTTATAAATTACATCAGGTTAAAGCTCTAGTCTTTTACTTTAATCCCTCCAATTGTCGTTTTTGGCCCGACAAAAACAGGGCATCCAGCTGGAAAGGAGTTCGGGCTCACTTGAGCAAAAATTCAATGAGAGCCGCCGAGCGGCCGTCATGCAAGAGGTCATAGCCAATCATTATGCTTGGCCAAAATGCAAAATACGCCTTTCCTTACTTTTTTATTATAATATTTGGACAAGATTAAAAAAACTTCCACATATGATTTTATCTTTTTATAGATCTCAAAACTATTCCGGGTACATGTCAACATATAAACGTAACAAGTAATGACAACAGCAGTCGACTTGTCAGTCTGAATAACTAATTATATTATAAAAGTTAAAGTAGAATAAAAACTTACGAAGTTGAAGCAGTATTTTGCTGCTTTTGTTGATTTTATTTTTAAATATTACGCTGTGCAATCTAAAAGAGCTGCTCCAAAGAATCATTAATCGTGTTGTACCGGTAAATTAAACTTTACGTATGTGGCAAATGAAACGTGATCCTTGATTATCGTGAGCGACGAAAAATCTGCTGCCAGCCCAAGTTTTATTCAAGAACTAATGACCCATTTCCACAGTTTCTTGTCTTCGTTGCTTATCTTGCCCAAGCCGAATTAGCATTTCTATACTGGAAAAATTATTTAAGTAATCCCTGTTGTTTGACATGCCGCAAACGAGTATGAGCCTCATCTCGCTTTGAATATGAACATCATCCCTTTCTGAGGGTGGTCTTAATCAAATCCTTTCTTTCCTCTTTTAAAGTGCCTTAAATTTGTTCAGAAAAAATGACGCCAGCTTATCTTAGAATCGTTGGCTATAAATTACGGACTGTTGAAAATTGGCTCTTGTTGATATTGTAACAGAATGCGTGACAGGTACGCCGCCTGGAAACCAACCATTTGACATTTGAGAGAGGTATGGGTGATTTCAGAAAAACGTATCCTGCAGACTGATTTCTAGCGAAAAGACATCTTGCAAGGAAATACCTGCCATACAATGACTTTGTATGTCAGGGGAAAAATTCTGTCACCAGAGATTTGGAAAAACATTCAAGTTAACTGAGGAAATCACAAATACCCGCCTCCCCGCCTCAAAAGTCAAATGGTCGGCTCCTAAGTTTTTAATTTCAACCCAATCAAACACCACTTTTGGGTGGCTGGATTTTAGGGTGATGGCAAATCGAGAACGATTTGTGTCCTTTCTGTTAATTTAAACATAGAATATCGCCGCAATGGCGCTTTCAGTTTCGTTACAATGGAGGCTCAAATATCTCGCTCCGTTTTCTAGCACCGCGGATGCAGGTCACTTTTCAGAAGAAGAACTGCAAGACCAGCATGACACCATCTCCTCTAGAAGAGCAATATAGGGGGCCTTGCTTCTGACTTTCTTGACAGGTGTTTTCAATGAAAAGCACACAGAGTGACTGAAGCAAGCCAAGTTTCAGGCTCTTCAGAGTTCCTTTCCTCGCCAGGGAACAGATGTCGTATTGGTCGTAAACAATTGGGTGCTCTTGTTGAAGGTGAGAAAGGATGTCGTGTCTAGCTGTGTCAAAATTAATGTCCTCTTGCGAAGCTCGAATGTCATCACCCACCACGATGTTGTTGCGGGATTTTGCGGCAAGACGCGAAAAGAATGACGACACTTGCTGAGACGTCAGGAACTCTGAAACTCTGAACAGACGATTACCATCGGGTCCAATGGATCTTCTCATCTCCCGAGCTACTGTTTCGGCATCCAACTTTCTCCCTGTTGTCTGGCCAATGTTGTACTTGGCTTCTAAGTACGATTTCTGTGCTTCATTGAGCCGGTACGACTTTCGTGCTTCCTTTAGGGCCCAGCCCTCTTCTGCTTTAGAAATACTTACATCGATCACTTGCAGCTCTCGAGATTTTAGGGTCGGCATTTTCCCAACACCTTCCTCTAGGAAAAAAGCATACTGTGTCTTCGCAATGTCTAACAGTGTTTGTCTCTCCAGTGATTTAGAGCACCTTTCAAATGAAAGATGACGTTCAAGAGATAAAAATCATTGAAAGACGCGCACGCAACCTTCATTAGGGCAGGAGAAGGCCTCCATTGACGTAGCTTGTTCAGTATTCTTAGCTGAAGGATTCTCGAAGACAGGTGGCTCTCGTTGAGGCTTTGGAGAAGTCAAAAGTTTGAATCCACCCGTGGAAAAGGGGACATCAAGCCATTTGTAGTCAATATCTATTTAATAAAGAATAGAAATATACTACATTCAGTGTTCCAGATACATTGCAGAGCAATTGACAATTTTAAGCAACCGGCTATTAAAAGCACTAAGGGGAACTGATAATACAGCTTAACTAGGATTCCGAGCTGAATGCTGAATAAGAGAGTTGAGAAACCAAGGCTACGTTTTGTGTCTAGGATTTTGTATGGGTCATGCTTCGCATCTCTCTCTCTTGATTGGATACCTCTACAAAGTAAAACAAAACCAACTCCCTTGTTGATAATAGTACATGTAATCCTGGAATTCCTCGAACTTTATTTTATTTGTTTTACTGAACTCAGTGTTGCCTTTAAGTCCACGCACATGTTTGAGGCGCATTAAAGCCTGCCTCTGACCACGCTATAAAAACTAATAGTCAGTTACATAGATGAGTAATTATTACTCTTTTAACCATGTTTAACCATACCTTTCGTTGTGCTGAGCTTTACTGGAATTTCTCTCCCGCTGCCAATGTTATATGCTCTTCTGGCCAAAATCTTTGCATCAATAAATCTGAAATTGTTTAACTTGCTGATGGAAGGGATTTTTTGATGGTCACTAACATCATGTTCTTCGAGGCATTCAAGTGCAACCACCCGAACACCTTCGATTCCCCCATGCGAAAGCAGTGCATCTTGCATTTGCGTCGCATTTGTCACATCATTGCCTTCGTTTATATATATCCGAATGTGAGACTTTGCTGCTGCGGCCATTCTATCAGCTGCTTCTTTCCCTCCTTGTGGGTCACTGAAATCTACACCTGCCACTTTTATTCCAGTTGAAGCCTCTATTGAAGGAAAAGAAAGAAGTGTTGCCAAGGAATGGTAGCAGCCGCATTGTCTTGGCAAAGGAATGCCTTGTTGATGTTAGGGTGCTCAGTGGATAGGGCATGGAGAACGTGCTGAATGATAGAGATGACTGCAGAGCTGTCTTGGTTGCAGTACTGTATGGTGTGGATGAATGCTTGCGATTGCAGCTCACCAAGGAACCTGCGATAGACAACAGAAATGTGCCATGAAATTCCTCTCTTTGCATACCAATCTGTTTGTGATTCACGATACATCTGAGGAAGGAATTTCATGGCCCAGTCATTTACAATTAGTACATTGTTCTCATCCAGGAGGTCGATAACATCCAATCTGGCTTGGTCCTGTCGAACAGTCCTTAACTGATGGCACTTCCAGGTATGAATGGCACGTTGTGCTGTCTGAAATAGATAGAGCGCTTCATCACGATCATCTCCACTGGGGTAAGATGCGTCTGACACCAGTCGCTCAATATCTCTCATTGTTGATTCTATAGCTTCGCATTCCTCACACCTCTTGTCATGGTCATGATCACACTGCTGCTTAAATTCCGATTCTGTTTTGCTACTTAATTCGTACACGCTGCAGTGTTCTTTCACATGTGAATTTTCACTCACATGAACCTGTAAACAATAATAAAAGAAGAAACCATTTTAAAAAAGGGCTGTCCAATAAACTCTATTTTGTGTTCACATTTGAACATAACTGAAATGGTATAGGAGTAACTATTGTCTTAGGTTAAGAATTTTTCTTGACAAAAACAGTTTAACACAGGTAAATATATTCACATATGTTGTATAAAATTTATGTCAAATTGATATTGATTTCATATGGAGATTCCCTAATGCAATAGGTGCTCCTTTTTTATGTTCCGTACATATAAAACAATATCTAATGCTGAAAAATGCCGAGCTGTCTTTGTACAAGTAAGTGGTTACGTTTGGCATCCTTCGATAACCAATGCTCTAATCAGTTACCAACATTTATTACCTTGAAGTCGCTTTTAAGGTATAACTTTCCAGCTTTTAGATTTTCCTGTAATACTGTATCCGAGTCACCATAATTACAGGTCTGTTTAACAAGGTCGGACAAGTTATCAAATGCCTTTGTGCCTTCAGCTGCAATATAATCTAATCCTTGAAGGGACTTGCACACTGACGCACTGCATTCTGATAAGATACGAAACATTGTCCGCTCACTAAATGGTACAAAACCACTCTCTGAGCAGTACTGTATGTACTGCTGTGTAATACGCTGAGGTATCATCATTCTAATGATGTTTGGAACTTGCAAGACTCGACCAGATGATAGTTTGAGTGTCTTCTCCCCAAATGGCAGGTCCTGCACTAAATGAGGGCTGGTGATGTAGGCGAGAAAGTGATCTAGCTGCTTCCTGTCAAGTTTTAGCCGCGGCACCTGGCGCTGTTGCGTTGGCAGCAGAGCTACTCGTCCATGTTGAAGACGGTGAAGATTGGCAATGGTGTACCTGTATTGGGTGAGCCCAGGGATGCACCTTGAGATATCTCTATAACTCGCCACCCCAGTCATGATCGACAAGACTTGCCGGCGGGTGTCCCAACTGGCTGCATTCTTATATGCCTCAGATAAGGCTTCAAGGTAGCTGCTGTCGGAAGAAAGCTGCAAAGAATCGGTACCATCAGCTTATCCATTGCAGAGGATACTTTTATCTCCTTCCACAAGTGGACGCAGTTTTCGGGGTATACAACAGACAAAACCGACTTGACTATCTCAGATGAACGCCTAACATATCGTTCTTGTGTACGTTCATTTGCTTCACTCCAGTCTTTCCAACATCTGACAAGAGGTTCGACATTACATTCTTCTAAAAAAGCATTCAGCTTGGCTTTTTGTAGCTGATATTTTGCATCCTCTCCACTAGATGATGTTGTGCTTGCAGTCTCGGAGGATGGAAGATAACTTTCATCTGCAATTTGAAGTTTCTGAATGCCTGCTACCAGCCTCTCTGAGCTCGTGCTTTTTTCACTTTCCTGAAACAAAACAAGGAAAGGTGAGTTGTTAAATGATTAAAGTAAAAAATGAATAGCGCTGGGAATATACTTTAATTTGTTTTGCTTTTGCTTATCTCATTTGTTTGTGTTTGTTTGTTTTGTTTTGTTTTTTTACGTTTCACTTGGGTAGATCTGTTTCTCAATGTAGTTGTTAACTACGCTTATTACAGAGGCGAGTAGGAGTCGCGTAACTTTCAGCCACGTTCTCTCGTTTTAAGGAGTTTTCAGAGTAGCTTATAAATACAGAATAAATATTTCCCGATTAAGTTATTCAGAATCATTATATTTTTTATTATATTAGCATTTTTACCTGTTCATCCTGCTCTTTTTCAATTCCCTCGGAGCTAGGTATCTCGGAGGGCGTGACCTCTGACTCAACCGAGGTGAACGGAGGCTCCCCTGAACAAGGGGTTTCCATAAGGGTTGGCTCCAAAGAAAAGTCGGCCATAAGCTCAGTTAAGTTTCCTCTGCATCTTTTACAAATGGCTTCACAAAAATAAAGAAATGAGAAATACATGTTAAGCTGCTGAAAAGAGTTAGGTATGTGCCCGTATTTAAGCTCAATAATGATAAAGAGAGAGGCTAATTCATGAGGAAAAGGAACAGAGAGAGAGAGCATGTGCCACTGAGAGCCAATAAGGTCACTTTGTGAGCACCTACGACGAATGCAGTGAGGTGTACCGCTGGTTATTCCATAAATATTTATTTACCTATAATTAATAAAATGCAGTACACTCGTGGTGGACGATCGTACCATCTTCTCCCGCACTGTGTCCCATTTTCCTCTCTCAACCTACCCACGACCCAACGAGGTCTCTTCGGAGAAGAGAGGAAATAGAGCAACAGAAAGAGAGACGCAAGATGGTTGGGTGGGTTCGCTGGCACGTAGGCGCTCTCTCTTGGCTGATCGAAGAGGATAGCTCGCTCAAGGCAACCTCTTCTGCGCCTCTATTCTCAGTGAGTTTTCGCGCACCTGCCATTGATCGAAAGAATTTTTATCTTCAAGATCCTTTGGTCTGGAATATCTATTTCTCGGGATTTCTTTGCAGGATTAACACGAAAAACTTCTATTCCGGATTTCAATCAAAGGGATGATCAATTGATACCAAAATGAAAGCCATAAATCTAATGCTGAATTTCTGAATTTCTGAGCCAGAAACGATTACTTGATATAGCTCGAACCTGACGCAGTTGAGATAGCAGGCATACCATGGTCATCTTCAGCAAAAAAATGAAAAAAAAAAGTTTCAAAAATGTTCTCCCACCGCAAAAAAAAATACTGGAATCGCATATTTCAAACCCTACAAAAATGTTTGGATAATCACTCGGCCTAGCCTGAGCCACAATCTCCATTCACAGACGGAACTAAACATCTGTTTAAGTGTTATCCTGGGTTAGACCATCTGACAGTCACTCGAAATCAGTCCGGGGTATCCCCTGGGCTTCTATTAGTTATTGAACAGAGCCGATATACCCGGGTATAGTTTGAAAAGGAGTTACTCACGTGTTTCAACTGGAAGAAACGTTTTTACTGTTGAAAGGACGAAAGATGACTCACTGCTACTGATTCCACGGTCACCTTTGGCCGTAGAGGACTTATGTCCTGCGATCTCGGTTGGAACTGAACATCTGGTCTTTCCTGTCCTCCAGCGAGCTCCGTATGTCTCTCGATGCCGTGGACAAACTGGTTAAACCACGACACTACAGTGTATTACCTTGACAGCCTCGTATTTTGCTTATTCACATGAGTTTTTAATGTATTTTGACCGGTCTGAGTTAAAATTTGTTTGGCCTGTCAACATGACCAGCACTGATCAAAAATCATTTCGAGCACTGGCTTAATGACCTTATTTACATAATATTATTCTTACACACTCGAAGATAGCTGGAACTAATATAATTTGCAGTCTGTCTACTTTGAATAGGAATCTACAAAATGGAAAAGCCTTAAAGGAATAGCTATTTCACTCGAGAGGGCCAATAGCTCCTTCAGATTTCTTAAAACACCCTAAATAAAATAAGTATAGGTGAACCCGAACAATCGATCTGCATCAAATCAGCTCTTTACACGCAGGAATTGGAAAAACCAGGCAAAAGGCAGCCCAAAACATCTTCAAATTCAAGCTGAAGACCGCCGAGCATACAAAGCATACATACTTAAGAAAACATAACAACGCAGGCCGTTAATTTAAGATCATCTAACTGAATAAATTTAGGTGTGGCATTTTAGCTTACATTAGCTTACGGGAATGAAAAACAACAGATAAAGAGGAGTTTATATTCATTCAAAGAAGAAACAGTGACATCCCAAAGACTTAACATAACAATGCTTTCACAGGCCGTTAGTTTAAGATCATCTAACACTAAATAAATTTAAGTCCAGGATTTTAGCTTACATTAGCTTACAGGAATAAAAAACAACAGATAAAGATCAAGGAGTTTACATTCATTCAGTGATTCATTGCATATATACTTTTCGGTGAAATTACATAACTTACACATTTAAGATTACCTAATTTTCCGCCCCAGAAAGAACGAAAATACATCGAGGAGACTTGTAAGCTTATCCCGTTAAAGTGAAATTGAATTTCATCGCTGCGTGACAAGTGACGTCTGGTATGGTCAAAAAAGCTGATGCAATCACTAAGAGGTTATTGATTAAACAAACAAAACTACAACTAATGTACCTCTGTATAAGCGTCTTGACACTGAATAAATTTAAGCCCGGGATTTAAGCTTACATAGGCTTACAGGAATGACAAACACCTGTCACAAGAGGAGTTTACAGTAATTCAGCAATTCATTGCATCGTTGGATAGGACAGAAAAAAAATGGTAATGCTGAAACTTTTCGATGAAATTACATAACTTAATTGCACATTTAAGATTACCTTATTTTCAACATCAGAAAGAACGAAATAATTCGAGGAGCACTCTAAGTTTATACTCTATCTCATTCAAGTAAAATTAATTTCAACAACAATTGACGTGTGGTTGGTCCTGATGCAATCACGAAAGGCCGTTATTGATTAAACAAAGGTACAACTGACGTTCCACGATAAGCTTTTTTGAAAAAAGTAATTTCGCAAAAGCCACAACTCCTTGCATCCGATACATATTCACAGTAAGCTAACCTTGGCAAAAAGCAAGCTTAAATTTGAAGATAGCCTGCACTTGCCCTGTCCTTCCCGTTTGTTTTCGTTCACTCTACGCCTTTTTTGCTTTGCTGCTTCTCGCTCCTTTCTTCGCCGCTTATTGCCAATTCGGTGTCTATTTTCTCTTGCTCTCTCTCGTTTGTTCTCCAGTTGCTCTTCAGTGAAATTTTGTCATTTTTCCCTTTCTCTTTCTTGCTCTTTCCCTCGTTGCTCATCACTAAAATTTTGCCTCCTTTCCCTGTTTCTTTCTTGTTCTCTCTCGCGTTGCTCATCAGTTAAATTGCGCCTCCTTTCTCTATCCCTCTCCCGCTGCTCATCAGTAAAATTTTGCCTCCTTTCCCTGTTTCTTTCTTGTTCTCTCTCGCGTTGCTCATCAGTTAAATTGCGCCTCCTTTCTCTATCCCTCTCCCGCTGCTTGTCAGTAAAGTTTTGCCTCCTTTCTCTGGCTCTCTGCCGCTCTCGCTCTCGTTGACCTTGGCTTGCTTGCTTCCTACTTTCTTGTTTTCTTTGCCTCTCTCTATCTCTATATTCCAAACTAGAGGACATAGTTGATCAAATATGTAGAAAATACGGCTGTAAAAACAATTTCCGTCAACCGATACGAAAAATTTCTTTTTGTTCTGAGTTGATTTCACTGGACTAAGTTGTTTTTACTTCACAAACGCGGGTAGCCGTTCTTTTTCGTGCCAAAACAAAATTTATTTGCCCACAGACTACCCAAACGGTCACGTGATTACCAAATTTTCTGGGATGGGTTGATTACCTTAGCTATGGGGCTCCACCCATGGAGCTTCACTATTAATACAGTAGTGTATGAACCGATTAAAGGTAGCTCATATATACCACTACCAGCAGAGATTCGAAATTCTGCAAAGGGATTGGTTAATATTAAAAATGATGACAATCAATGTTTTTGTTGGTGCCATATACGATATTTCAACCCACAATTAAGAAAAGAACCCACAGAAAATCAAAAAATTAGACAAGAGGATGGTAGAAGATTGAAATTACCAGGGTATTGAATTTCCTATTAGTGTAAAAGATTATACCAAAATTGAAGTTCAAAACAGTATAAATGTTAATATTTCTGGATACGAGGAAAAGCAATTTTATCCTATCTTTGTTTCAAAGCAGCCTAATAAGGATGTTTTGAATCTATTGTTGATTATTGAGGGTGAGAAGAAACATGTTCTTATCGAAGATTTTAATAGCTTAATGTACAATAAGACCAAACATAAGGAGAGAAAGCATTTTTGTATGCAGTCTCCAATGTTTTAGGACAGAAGAAGTACTCTCTAAGCACTAAGACTAACAGTAGAGGATGAGTGCTAAGAATGCCTTTGAGAAAGACTTTTTCATCCTCTTAAATAATTCAGTATTTGGAAAAACTATGGAGAACATAAGAAAGCGTGTTGATGTGAGATTGGTGACTGATCAAAAGAAATTACCTAAATAAGCGTCCAAGCCGACATACGTTAATAGTAAAATATTCAATAAGAACCATGTGGCAGTTCATAAAATAAAAGAAACAGTAACATTAGGCAGGCCAGCCTATGTGGGTATGTGTATTTTGGATCTGTCAAAGACTCTCATGTATGACTCACTATAATTACATAAGACAAAACTACAATAGTAAGGCAAAGCTATTGTTTACTGATGCCGACAGCCTTTGTTATGAAATCGAAACAGAGGATATTTACAGAGAATTATGGATGGATAAGGAGTTATTTGACGATAGTGATTATCGAAAAGATAGCCAATTTTTTAACATAACGAACAAGAAAGTAATTGAAAAATTTAAGGATGAGGCCGCCAGTATGCCAATCAGAGAATTTGTTGGGCTTCGAAGTAAGATGTATAGTTATGTGAAAGACAACGGTAAGAATGAGAAGACGGCTAAAGGAGTTAGAACGTATGTTATCAAAAAGAATATTAGTCATGGGAATTATAAAGATTGCTTATTGAATGGTAAACAAATGTTAACCAGTATGCGCACAATTGGGAGTGGTTATCATCAACTAGGCAGCCATCAATTAAATAAGATTAGTTTGGCCTGCTTGGATGACAAACTGTGCATAATAATGGTATAAGTAGTTATGTATACGGTCATTATAATATGGAAAATCATTCTGCGATTGACTTCACACATAAATTTCACAAAAATTTTCCGCAAAAATGGTCCATGCACACTTCGGCCAATCTAATTTTTTATTTTTCCAACAAAAACGGAAAAAGGAAATATTACTTATCCTTATCATATTTACATATTTTAAAGTACAGACAAAAATAAAAAAAAGAAAATGGTCAGAAAAATTAGTCATTTTTTCATTTTTCTAATTTTGAACTCCGCTTCAAAAATACTGTAAATGGCTGAAAGCGATATTTTGCTATTTTTTATTGTCTTGCTATTGTTAGAAAATAAGAACAATGAAACAATCTTCGATTCCTAACTCATTTTCTATTTTTCCATTTTTCGCAAATAACAGAAAAACGGAAAAATGAAAAAATTATATTTATTCGCACCATTTTTTCCATTGTGTTCAAAAATGAAAAATAGTAAAAATAGCATACCTATTGCCCAATTTTCCATAATTCCATTTTTTCAATAAATAGAAAACAAGCAAACAAACAAACAAATCCGGACAATTTTTCCTCTTTTGTTTTAATGAAAAATAGCAAAGAAAAATGACAAAACATGAACATTTACCAATAAAGAAAAGAAAAACCTAATTCACTTTAGACTCACTAGTTTTGTTAGACGATTTACCCAGGATCGGCAGAGATGTGGGATGGGGAGGGCGGGTGGGGGTGCTTTAGCTCTCGGAATGTGAACGTAGTTTAATTCACTTTTGGATTTAATTAGCTGATTCCTTTATCTCATTACTTAGGACTCACTCTGACCTGTTCTAATATTGCGTCACCATAAATTGTTCCCGTTGCATTCAAACTGTGGAACGCTTCCCCATACTTGAGAATGTCGCGTGACACGTTTGACACTCTGTTGGCCACTCTTCATCATAAGCTACAAAGGGAAGACACGCGGTTGAGGAACTGCATCCCAGCAGAAAGTCTTGGCCATCGGACTATATCGCTTAGCACATGGTGGGTCATTCGAAAACGCAGGCATTGTAATGAATGTTGCTAAAGCAACTGCTCATGAAGCATTAACTGATGTCGTCAATGCACTATACGATTTAAGAAACGACTTCATCAAATTTCCAGCTAATGAAGTAGAGACAAGAGCGTCCATCGAAACGTTCGAAGAATTATCAGATCTACCAAACATAGCAGGCGTCATCGATAGGACACATAAAAATAAAGGCTCCAAAAGAATGCGCTGTTGACTACTTTAGCCAATATCAACAGCATGATGTGTCGGTGCAAGGCATCGTCGACGGAAGAAAAATTTATGGATATCGCCGCTGGCTTTCCTGGTAGCTTGCATGATGTGCGAGTTCTTCAAAACTCATCTATTTATGACAGAGCAGAACATGGGGACGATCTAGCAGTGCCAATTCATGTAATTGGCGGTCACAAAATACAGCCCTATTTGGTGGGGGATAGTGCTTACCCGCTTTCGCATTAGCTTCAAAAACCCTACCCTGAAGGAACGAGAGATCCAAGTGAGATTCAATTTGACAAGCAGTTGTCTGCCGCAAGAGTTAAGGTGGAGTGCGCATTTGGAATAGTAAAAGGCTGTTGGCGTATATTGTCTTTTATTGAAGCAGCAAGTGTAGCACGAGTTTCCAAGATTATTGTCGCATGCGCTGTGCTTCACAATTTTTTGCATTCTACACAGAGATAGGGGTGATGAATGGTCCATTACAATTTTTAACTGGTCGCAAATTTTACCTTTGCTCGATTGCTCACAAAATTTAAACGAGTGCTCGCTTGCTTGTGCTCCCAAATTTTTGCGTTGCTCACCAGCTCGCAAAGCAAATTTTTATTTCTGCTCATGCTCGACAAAAAATCGCAGTGCTCGGCATGCTCGCGAATGCTCGCAAAGACCATTCGTCACCCCTAGAGATGAATGGGACTTTGATGGTGGAGATCACAAAGATGATGGACAAAACCCTAATGGTGATTTGATTGGTGATGGAGAGGTTATCAGAGAAATTCTAAAGGATAATCTGTAGATGCCAGACACTGAACGTGCTATTAAACAAATTCATCAACATGTTTTATTTTACATGAAACTCTGCCATGAACACTTGCCAATGCGTTGCGTTACGAGATGACTCAAAATGTAAACATCACTATTTTTCCTCTAAATGGTAATTTCACGGACTTTTAAATACATAAACTGATATTACAAAAACTTTGTGATTAAGAACTTGAGTAAATGTTTAAATCCATTTAAATATCAAAAGTTTTTTAACAAATTGAACATTTCACTGATTCACGAAAATAATCATTAGCTAATGATTTCAACTGAAACGTTGCGTTACACATGTGCATGTGTTACTCGTTTTGTTCGATTATTGTCAAAGCCAGAAAGTGTTCCTATGTTCATATCAGTTGTCTGTTTAAAATTTAACGCATGGCCCCCATAAATTTGGTCATGTCCATTTGTTTCGTCTGAGCCTCTTGCATCTTTTCCATCACGCTGGCAATCCTTTCTCCCTGGTCTGTCACGGTCTTCATGACTTTTCCGGTTTCGTTTTCTGGATCAGGGGTCTGTGGGGTCTTCCTTTTTTTTCTCATGTGCCTGCTCTGCTTTTCACTGTCTGCTGAACTGGTTGAAGTGTCGGCAGGAGCAGGAGAAGGAGTGCCTGATGAAGATTCTTCTTGGCTTGTTGCGTTTGACTTGCTTGAGCTCTCCGAACCAGCTCCCGGAACATTGCTGAACATGATGACGTCACGCACTCCGAGCACTGCATCTATTTCGTCGTAGTGCAGAGACTTCCAAATGGAACCACCACTCTGTTTTCGGTTCCAATCTTTACGCTCCTTGTATTTGTCCACTAATTCACTGGAAAAAAAATCAAGTATCCAAGTTGGATTAAACTTGGGTTTTCCTTGTGTTTTTGTTGGATTTTCACCGATATCCAGACTTGGTAAAAATGCAAAATACCAATTCTGATTTGTAAGTTGGATTTTTCATTAACCAAAACTGGAAAATAGGAGAAAACCATAACTGGAAAAGGTATTATCCAAATAATCAACATTTTATTCCTTAGGTTGGATTTTTACAAATCCACATATGGATTTACCTCATTACATGTTAGTATTTTATAGATAACCAACTTTGTCAACTCCGTAATCCAGGTTTGGATTACCGGATAATAAACTTGAAATTAGACTGTCATAGTAATAACCAAACCTGGGAAATAAGAGAAACCCATAACTGGAAAAGGGATTACCCAATTAGTCTGTTGTATGAGCAATTTGGATTTTAACAAATCCAGATAAGGATTTACCATGTTACATGATTGTGTTTTAAAGATAACCAAATATGTCAATTAAGTAACCCAGGTTCAGATTACCAGATAACAATCTTGGAATTGCACTATCACAAGAATGCTATTTAAACCATATTTCGTTTGACACTAAACAAGCTAAATAGCAGAAGAATTTTCATTGATAAGCTGCACCTCTATGGCATGCGGGGAATACTAAGATATGGGCGAAAATAATTTCCGCGTATGCAAAGAAGTGCAGCATCACCGGGTTTTTGTCGCTGAGGGAAGGAGGGGGGGGCAAAAAACACAAGTATATATGCCCTCTCGGGGCATGAACGCATAGAAAAGCGATCTGAAGAGTGATCCTTATGTTGGCAAAACATTTAAATACCACGCTCAATACCCAGGGTAATGCAAGGGTCCCAGGAGGGAAGACGTGCTAAATTATGGGGCTCGCGTGCACATTTCGGAGCAAATATGTCAATGAAAATAGTAGAAGAATTTTCTTTGATATGCTGCACCTCTATGGCACACGCGGGGAATACTAAGGTATGGGCGAAAATAATTTCTACCCGAATGCCGAATGCCGCCACTAAGCCAACAACCTTAGAAAAATCGTCATATTCCCCCCAATCTCAGAAGCTCACCCTACAGGAACAGCTCTTGGAGACGCCAGTGCCGTGTGATATGGCCAAACACGCCGCACGAGAAAACAACCTGGTGGCGGGTACAAGAGCGTAAAGAAGTTTATCTTCCCACAGACTTCTGCAGAGACAGAACTACCATCTTGTGGCTAAGCATATTTTCTTGAAAAGAAGCAAGTTTAACCTTCTTATCTTGGGCATTAAAACGTAGTGAAAGGAAAATCTATGATATACCAAAGAAAAACTGATGTTTGCCTGGGAACAAAGGTCGACTTCCCAAAGCCAAAGAAATAGCCGAGACCGATGAGGGAGACGGGAGCGGACCGGCCCAACTGGCGGGCTCCCCTTCCAGTTACACTAGGAATGATAAGATCTGACGGAATCTCTTGCGTTTTAACAGAAGTTAAACAGTGCCTAAAAGCGAAATAATTGGAAATAGATTACCACGAAGGCAACGCACATATACCCCATGTGATAGCGTTAAATGGAAACTGGAAAAAGAAATAAAGGAGAAAAAGGAGAGCCACCAACCAGGCCGATCCAGGAACCCCGTCACAGACAGAGTATCGGGCATAATTTAGAACTACCTGCCCCAGATCGACCGGACTGATAGCAGGAGCACAAGACCGAAAGTCATGAAATAACGACACATTGCTCGAAGCGAGTAAAACAACACACAAGAAAAAAACAACCAAAACAAAGCGATGGGCCAATTTGCGTGACACGAGGTATACATGTAGTCAAGATCGACCTGCATAAATAACTATAAGCCCACAAAACTAACAACAAATGGCAAACGCCGAATAAATCTGGAACGTAGAAAACAGCCCAGGCAGCTAAACCATAGAACCGCGGATAACTAATTCCAAATAGCTGGATGAAAGCAGCTGTCTTCCATTGAAGAGCCCCCCAGTGTGTACACCGCGAACTGATATTTGTAAACAAAACAGAACAGAGATGCCAGAGGGTGTTACGAAAACTAAGACACGTCAGGCCATGAAAACAACCTGAAGGCGACACACGCCATGAAAAAACAAACTTGTAAGCGACATATGCTATAAACACAAAATGGAGAGCAAAATACGAAAGACACCATGAAACTAGTGAAAGCGACTCACGCCAGAAATGGCTAACTGAGGGCGACACTCGCCGAGAAAAACCAACGTGAAGGCGACACATGCTATGACAACTGAAAGCGACGTATGCTATGAAACAACTCAAAGCGGCACTTGCTATGAAAGGAAATGGAGATGGATACCCGCTATGAAATCCAGTCTGAAAGCTGCTCACATTATAAAAGGTAACTCGAAGGAGGTATCACAGGCGGGCGAACGGCTTCCAGGCCATGCTCAGCGACGAAAACCGGAATGGCACACAAAAAACGCAAGTATATATGCCCTCTCGGGGCATGAACGCATAGAAAAGCGATCTGAAGAGTGATCCTTATGTTGGCAAAACATTTAAATACCACGCTCAATACCCAGGGGTAATGCAAGGGTCCCAGGAGGGAAGACGTGCTAAATTATGGGGCTCATGTGCCCATTTCAGAGCAAACATATCAATGAAAATACGTTTTTTTTTAAACCAGTTTAATGTGGATAATGACATACGCGGTCTAAAAAAATAATCAACTACTGACAGGTTTGTGTGATAACCTGTTTTACCAACTACTGTAAAATACACAGTCATTCACCACAAAATGTTCTAGTAGCTTTAAACAGAAGAGTCATTACAGCCATTCTTCAAACAACAACGCACATTTTGTCCTTCCTATCCTAAGCAGTTTCAGTTTATGATTTCTCGTAATAGGATGAAGTTCCTTGATGAGATGAGCATTTCTGGTAGTTGACCACCTTGTCTATTCAGACCAAGGTTATAAAGTCATCTTAGACAGTTGTCACTGGCTTGTGTAATAGCCAAGTACCATAAACAACAACATATTATTCACCGAAATATTCATAATAAACTCAAACATTAATTTTCATGTAACCACAGTCTAGCAGCTTTCAACAACACGTCTTTTGTCCTTCATTTCCTGAGCAGATTCAGTTTACAAATCCTGGCCATCGGATTAAGTTTCTTGATTAGCTCAACATTTCTGATCATGGTTGACCTTGTCTATCGAGACCAAGGTGATAAAGTCAGCTGACACAGTACTAGTTGCCATAGACACTGACTTGCAATGCAACAGTCACTTTTTATTGAGAACCACATCATCTCTTGTGATATTTTCTAAGGGAGCAGTCACCTTAACCTTCCCCTGTTTTAAAAGGGTACTTGCAATAGCGCGGATGTGAGCAGTTTTGTCTTTGTTCCTCAGCAGTTTCAGTTTAAGAGTTTTGGCAACTGGTTTTAGGTGCTTGATAAGGTGTACATCATTGATGGTTGTTCTTTCCAGCCATGCCAAAATAATGGTTTCTGCTGATGATAAAGTGAGCTCTGAAACACAGAAAAGACACAGTATATAGACACATCAACTGCCAATGAATAAAATGAAATTCCAAAAGGTGCTCAAACTTACCCTACTTTTACCTTTTGACACTAATAACTCAAAAGCTACAGTGACTTTTCTTTAGTTTGACATATTTTTGTTTAATAGTCACCAAACAGAATTTACCAATTTTCTCTAAAAAATCTGTACATGGATTACAGAGCTATGTAATGTTTCTAAGTAATCTCCACCAGCATCAAGAGGATAGCTAGCAACAACCTGAGAGGGTGATCCTGAGCTGAAGTCATCAAAGCCAAACAAGAGCAAAAGTCACCAAGAGTTTAAACCTTTGCTCTTATTTAGGGGCAGGGGTGCTTAGTGAAGACAGGGCACTTACAGTGTAATGAAAAGAAAACAAATAAGAGGTGCTTTTTGGAAATAGGGCAGTTATTGAAATGATTAAATAATTATCACAACTCAAAATATACCAGAAAGGTATCTGAAATATACATATATGGCTCACCTGTGTTGTAGTAGTCCTCTAATTTCATTGACTTTCCCTCATCACTTTCTGGGCTGTCTCCACTCACATTACTTGTGGTATCACTTTCACTGCCACTCACAGGAAACAGTTTGCCAGTCGCTTCCAGCTGCTCAGATTCCTTACGCCATCGCTCATCCATATGCTTTCTGATAATCTGCATTATTGCATTTCTTCCCAGCCCAAGTCTTTCTAAAGTAAACTCCTGGTCCTTGGCCAGTGTGTCAACAACAGTAAGCATTCTTTTGGTGGCTTCCAGGTTATTTCGAAACCGTGGAGCTGGGGAGCCTGGTGGCCACACCTGTTTTATGTAATTGGTGATTCGCTTCTTCCTCTAATAAAGAGGGGCAGCAAAGGATAAAATGACTAAAATGTAGATCACATCATTGTTGGAGAGTATATAAATGGTGCTTCAAATTTACAATAAATAGTTTTGATGATATATTAGAAGTAGGGCTGTGAAGATAATGGCTCCATCAATTCCAAGCCCAACCCCCCCTACCCCATTAGGGCATTTTTTTTTTCACTTATCCTAGCTTAGGTTGGGGTATTTGCTAAAACAGGCCAGCCCTCAAATGCGTCATTGTCAAAATAAACGTTATCTTTCGGATTTTAACAGTAGGACATCATTCTTTTAGTATGTACTATTTCCTGATTGTCCTGGAAAAATATGTGCTGTTCCAGAGGCCCCGCCTCAGGGATTTGTACTGCAGAGCTGGCTCCACCATGGGGCATTTGCATTATTGAAAAAAAAAAAAAGAATGCAAATGCCCAGGGGGATGGGTGGACTTGAAACTGAAAAAGCTAAGGGTTAAACAAGGTTACTTGCTCTTGTGATATCATATAGCAAATGGATGAAATTAACGATGGCTTTGACTGGCTTTTGTGATTGGCACAAGGCATCCTTTGACTCATGAAGTTTAAGAGCGACTTTTTCCTGTGAGCGAGTGAGAGGCGGCACATGATCGAAAAATTGACTTTCCTCATATTCTGTCCATAGATACCCTATGGTGAGCCAATAAACGTGGTGTAATTTTTTTTGGTCAAATCTATTTTTCTTTTCTGGAAAATTTGCGAAAACTGTAACGGTCACCCACGGCACGAAACTCACAGAAATAAAAGCAAAAATGAGGCTGTGAAAACGTTCCCTTTCGAAAGCGCAATAGGATCCTATCCTTTTTAAACATCGTACATTTATTTAAGAGGAATTGGTAAATAACTTAAGCTTAAGAACAACATTATTACGTTCATTTTGAGTTTTTGGCAAATTTTTGAAAATAGCCATTATTTCATCACTTCAAAATATAATTTTGGAGCAACTTTGCAAGACGCATTTTTGCTACGCGGTATAACTCAAAATCACTTGAAATTATGTTTTTTCATAAGTCGAAGTGCTCTTCTTGTCAAGGATATAAAAATTAGTCTGGGGCTTTTAAAGACCGCAGTGAAATGAGTCATACCTTTTCAAGGAAATCACAACAGTCACTTGTCAACAATCGACGTCTGGTCTAGTTATGCCGATTGTTATAACAAACCAAATTCCTCTTAAAACTTGGCATTGTGAGTTACAGTATATTAGAAATACACTTCAGTAAGCTTACCTCGCAGACCAAGTGGATGAAGGCTGGTTCTTATTCCTAATTTCGTTAAAAATAGTCATCTTTACTTGAGCAGGTTTCGCGTTGCACAACGTCAACAACTAAAATCGAAGAGGTGCTTTGCATGAAACCGCACATTTCTTGACATTTTAAACCATATGTCAGTTTATCTGTCTCTAATGTAAGCTCTTTGTTTCGTTTTCACCATAAAGAATGATTACATTATAGCCTTTTGTCATCTTCATCTAAACAAAGGCAAACAGAGCGAGATGCACTCTTGCCAAGTCAGTGTCACGCAATGACCTGCATACCCAATACCCAACAAAACTATTCGTACCAACTAAATAACGGCAGTCTGTCTATTGCCTTTAGTTAATAATAAAATGACAATTAAATGTTGGTCAAACACTTTTTTTAATACCATTTCTCTACTTTTACAGGCGTGGATACAGCCATCCTCACACTTTTAAAAAAAGTTTCAACAACGGAGGTACCACAGCTACAAGTCGTCTATGTGACACATTCTGTGGTACTCAACGCTATCCGAGTTATTTCTACTCTTTTAAGCGTACCTTAAAGGTCACTTAAACAGTGAAGCAAACAGCTTGATGACTTTGTTAATTAATCATAAATGCGCTTTAATAATGCGCAAGTGTTCAAAGATTAGAATAATAATCTCCACCGTTTGTTTTAACACTACGATGCAAGTGACACCCCGCTTACCGGAAATCTGTACCTGTCCTGGCATGCAAAAGACACCTACTACCACCTTTAAATGTGCGCATAATTACTTTGGACATTTACTTAAACAGCGTTCGACAGACTAACAACACAAAAAAAGAGCACATTGTCTTGTTGCTCGCAAAAAGTATGCAACATGCATGACTGCATGTCAAAGTATCAACCAAACATATCTTCAATACAGACGCACAAGGGGAGGTACTCCCCTATAAAAGTGATGGGGTGCTCGTCGCACCTTTTAGGGGTTTAAATTTGTGGATTGGTACCGCTTAGGGTGCTAAAACTTAAAATGACTGCTGATACGCTTTATTAGGATACAGATTTATGACAATACTTTAAAAAAGTTCGTGGAGAAGAACGCGGTCGAAAGTTATCTTTATTACTATTAAAATTTGCAGTGCCAGTTATACAATTTGTTGTTGTTTAATTGGTACCTTTTAGGGGTGGAAATGAATTGGGACACACCCATAAAACAAGATTCTGGTACCTTTTAGGGGTGTTCTCGAAACTTACCGATGAGGACCCCCGTCACTTTTATAGGGGAGTACCAAACAGATGACCGCGTTAAGTTACCGGGTCAGAATTAAATTTTCGCGTGCATTGTCAGAATAATATAATACGCAATAAGTAATGCATAAACGGACCATAAATCCACAGGGATGTAGAAGAACTCTCTCTTTTGGCTGTGGAAGTAAGGGAAGAAAGAAACTCTGGCCGACGTGTCTGCCCGCAATATTGGTGTCTAGGGCGTTATCTTCTGCTTTACCGGGCGCCTAAACTAACCAACTAACAAGCTAACTCATTAGCAAATTGGTCGGACTAACATTACCACTATTAACAATTTTTCATGCTGGTTCACAAAAAAGGAATTTTACTGCTTACAGACGCAGCTGAGACAAAGTGTCTCTATCTTTTACACGTAGGGCTGTTTCTGATGAACAGATATGTCATTGACGTCAATGTCAAAAAATTCACAAATCTCCTTGAGTACTGAAACAGATAAGGTCTTAAACTTAGGCATCGATACCATGTCACAGAGATTGTATGCATCGTACGTGATGGGATGTTTCAGCTTCAAATCGTGTGTAGTCATCTTCAAGCTCATCTACATGTAAGTCGTGAAGGGTCTTTTTTGCAGCAAGACGAGAAAAGAAGCCAGCAATTTGATTTGTGGTAAGAAAATCATCGCTTGTAAACAGGTGGTTGCCACTTGCATCTTTGGCACTGACCATCGCCCGTGCAACCAATGCCGGGTCTGCTTTCTGTCCTGATTGTTCCCCTTATTTGAATTTGGATGTCAGTAGGGAAATGACCTTCTACTTTGCCAAATACAATACTGCACTGTAAAAGAACCATTAGTTTCATTTAAGTACCTTATGAAAGCCTAAAAACAAAGGAAAAGTCCAGTTGGGTAATGGCCCAAAAGTGGTCGCAGTTGCTTCCGGTCATTTACGAGAGCTTTTTGGTTGTTACTAGGAGCTGGTCGGTTACAAGAGTGGTTGCAAGGAGTGTTTCACTTTTAAATTAGTAGAAACAAAAGATCATGGTCACAAATTCTGCAATCTGATTGGCTAACACACTCATTAGTCAGTGAGTAGCAAACGTAGTGATGGTAACTTCTTTAACAAACCATTTATAAGTGGTGTTTCAAAGGAGGTTTTAGATAAACTAATAACTAATAAACTGCAGATGAGTTTTCAAGTACAGTTTTTGTACTAGAAACCAGTAGCACTGACTGACAACATTGATCGTCATAAATCACATATAGACAATCACATTTCTACATTAACTAATGAAGTAACAAAATGTTTAGAGAGATAACATTATTAATAATAATTATTAATGTTGTTAGTCAGTGCTACTGGTTTCTACTACAAAAACTGTGCTTGAAAACTCATCTGCAGTTTCAAGTTGTAAATAATGAATAATTGTAAGGAACAGTGCATCATCTAAATAGTCTCCTAGCACTGTGACAGAAAACTGAAGAAAAGTATTGAGGAAGTGGGCACAGACTTCTTACTGTTGCCTTAATTTGCCTTCACCCAAGTGACCCTTGACTGTCAAAAATGGCAGGTAGACATCAACTAACCCTGTCTGCCCAAGGGAGAGAGAAATTTTCCTAGTGACTTCAAGCTATGGAAACTGGGATCAACTCCGGCATCTAAGATTCTACCTCACCTACTCTAGCTTGTACAAATGAATTATTTACAGTGTATGATTAGTTACTATGTTTTTTTATTAACCAGCCCCCTTCCAACCTCTTATTTTATTTGTCCCTATAATCTGCACTACCTATTGTTTTCAGAGAAAGGGCATTGTTATGTCGATCATTATCCCTATTGGACCTATTGTTTTCCCAGCCAATGCAATCACAAACCTTGTTTGGAATAGGTGCAGGTCCGCCCAGCACATTTTTGGAATCTATAGGGTCACACTTGACTGTAATTGAATGCTTGATATCTAATGCAATGTTATAAATAATACAAGTATGAACTGTAAAAGGTTTGAACCCAGGAGTCATTTCAACAACAACAGTCCTAGTCAGGACAACGTTCGCAATCATACTCAACCTACTTTTAACATGTATGAATCTTATTATGATTGCAAAACCACTGACACCTGAGTACAAACACTACTGAATTATCTATTTTATAGAACATCTATTTAGCCAGAAAACCCCCACTAAACTCAAAATAATGTTTTTCACTTTCCTTTTGGCTTAGTTTTTGCTACATTTTGAACTCAAATTTCACCTAACAAAACCTTCTATCATTTTGTGCTTTGTCAAAATATGTGTATGTCATTACAAGGCTGTGACTGTTTTCCTCTCCCTTGAAGTCTTTAATAGATGAGGTTGTTCAAAGCAGGGTAAGGCAGTTAAAGTGAACTTTCAAATTCCAGTCTGACTGTTCATGGAACAATTCCATTATTAATCCTTTTTAAACTATATTAAGGATATGTTTGGATGCTCTAAAATGACTGGGTAAATTTTACAATGGAAAACGTTTGAAAAAGAGAAACACAAACTAAGTTTCAAATTATCTCCAGGTTAGTAACAACCTACTTTTGAACAACTGAGCAAAACCAGAAACCTCCCAGGCTCAAAAAGTAAGATCTAAGATCACTTCTCCCAAATATCAAGAACAACTAAGACATGTACATATATATGATCCCCTCTATAATCTTTATAACTTCAAGTGTAAGATCCTCTTCTAATCTCAAGAACTAGGTTCTGACATTTCCCAGTTTGAACCTTGAAATAAACTTTAAACTCACACACTTGATTCGAAAAAACTTTTAGTTAGTTTACATATTTTATGTAGAGATCCAAATTTATATTTACTACATGGAATTTATTGATAAGAGGTCTCTTATTGAGTACAACTCACAGCTAATACAGGCTGATGAACTTCATCAGCAATGTTCAAATGTCCAGATGTAACAGAAAGGTTGTTAAAAATGTATTCCCAGGTGAAGATTGTAAATGGGTAAAATAATAATTATACAAAATGAAATGACTACATCTTTTTGTGTATCTTTTTTAAATAATAGTCATTTGTCATAAGCCTGTTCTAGTGGTGAGTTAATATGCAAGTAGAGACCTTGATGTCTCAATTAATTCTTTTCCAGTCATGAGTGTTTGTTTTAACAGGTTGCAACAAATAGGCCTTTTGCACTAGTTGATCACATGATCAAAAAAGAGTTTTTTGCGTACAAATCCTTCTAATCTTCACCGGCTATTGCAATCACTACTTTTGAGATATATGGCTGAACATTTACAGGTTACCTAATGTAATATGCTCTTTCAGCTTGTGCTAACAAAATTTTTCAAAAGCGAACTGTTTTCATGTTTACCGAAAGTTGATCACATGATCAACTTATGCAAAAGGTCTATTTGCATAAATAAATCATCTAAAAAACTTGCTTTTACTTTATTTTTTTATTAACATACTTTTGACTTTTTAGTATGATTTTAATCAATTCACATGAATATTTAATTAAGAATGTCTCTTTATCTTAACAACATCGTTTTAAGGATCATAGCAGCATGATTTACAGTACACTTTTAGATGAAAGATGGGTTTTTTGTCAGGCCTGACACCCTTACCAAGTTTCAACAATTTTCATTAAGCTTACATACTGTATATGGCCTTGGTGATGTAGAAGATTGCTCCAAATCCTCCTTGTTGTCATGGTAATCAACTATGTGATGGTTATTTTAAACCAGTCCTTTCCCTGCTCATAAACATCTTTCCTTTAACTTCCACCGGCCTCTCTGCCTATGAAGTCAAATCCCTTCTAATTGCTGACCATGCTAGGTTATCAAGGGTTATTTGAGAGTTCTTCAGGGAGGGGAAGGTAAAAGATGGAACAAGACAAAACCCAACACCCCCCAAAGATTTAAAGCCTTATAGCCTCACCACCTCACAATATCATAGTCTCACTGCCTGACAACCTCTCAGCCTCACAACCTAACCTCACAGCTTCACACAACATCACAGCCTCACACTCAAAACCTGTCAGCCTCACAGCCTGAAAACCTCTCAGCCTCACAGCTTGTCAGCCTCACACCCTTACAGTCTCGCAACCCCACAACCTCCCAGACGTAGTTAATCAATAAAACTTAATGTCGGAAATCAATCGATATGATCGATATTCATCGATTTAATCTGCCAATTAATATCGATTGATGTTGGAAATCGATAGAAATCAAAGTCACAGAAAAAATAATTTATCGATTATTATCGATTAACAAAATCAATAACAATCGATAGGAATCGACAGTAATTGATAACAATTTAAAATATATCAATAAAAAATCAGTATCAATTTCTAGTCGATATTAATCAAAGTCAAAACTTTTATTCTTAATCGATTTCTATCGATTGATATCAGAAATCGATATTCAGCAATGACTGATATCTATTACTATCGATTATTGGTTTATCGATTGACTATGTCTGGCATCCTTACAGCCTGACAACCTCACAATGTCACAGCTTCACAGCCTCACAACCTCATGTCTCAGCTTTACAGCCTCACAACCTCTAAACTCACAGCCTCACTGCTCAAAGCAAAATATTCATTATTGTCTTTTGCTTATTCCATGATAAGTAGTAAATATATAAAACAGCATGCACGTAAATATAAAAGACATAAACTTAAGGTTACATTAAAAGAAGCTGTGAAAGGAAACAAAGATCGATCAGGATCATCCTGTGAGAAACAATTCTCATTCAAGCTACAATTTCCTAGGCCTCACCTTTTTCTCACATAAACGATTTCAATTTGTTATTGTTCTCCAGTCTGTTTCTTGGAAAAAAAACAGGCCACATGAGAGTGAAGAGAAGATTTCACATGCACCAAAGCCAAAGAGTTTGTTTTACCATTAGAAATCACACCAGTCAGGTCCTCGAGCTTTCATCTCAACTGCCCGCCTGAATATTTGAAGTGCAACGGATATTTCGCACTTTCCGATTGGCTCAAAGGCGTGCCACGGACATGTTCTCCTGAATCGCAGCCGTCAACAAACAAAAAATATAGCGGAGGAGTCGTCTGTTCGTCAAATCAATAAAACGGTCACTTCGAAAGAATAGTACAATCATTCGTTGCAGTGTATAGTGGCAGGAGGAAACCTTGGAATTGTTGTTGCAGGCGAGGAAAAGACCAACAACGAGTACGATGAGTGGTTTATGAAACGCAGTGAAACGACAAGCTGTGATTGTATTTGAAATACTGCTGTAGTAAGACTTCTTAACCACTAAACTAAGTTTCAAAAGTGTACAAATTTTGGAAATTTCAGCTACTGTAATTAAAGCGACAGTTTTAAATTTGATCCAAGACGTGTAAAAGAAGAAATGCGTTTATCTTGAAATGAGAATCCATTTCATGTTTTAAAATTTTGATTTAAGAACGGTGATATGTGCTCCCAAATTAAGATGGTAGAAACTTAAATTCAAAACAACCCCCTTAAAACAAGTTCAGTTTTCTTAAAATAAGAAATAAGGCGTCCTTAAATTAAGTATCCTTTCCTTAATTGAAAAATACAGGTTTTAGAGTGCAGGTAAGCTTAACTTTGCCATCGATTGAGACAACACGGGTTCATCCGAGCTGACAGAGTCTGTGTCGCCTGAAATTTCCTCAGTTACATCCATAGGTATTTCATTTTCTGGATTTTCCAAGATAGTTTCTGGTGAACAAGTTAATGCTGGCAGATTCTTACGAAACCTAGCTCCCCTGCAACTCGCCATCTTGAAACTGTCTTCAACAATCTTGCAGCACTGGATGACATTGAAGTGAACTGTAATTGTAACACTTCTCATTGGCTGTTTTTTCATGCCATAGTCGCCTCATAAAAATATTGGCTTTTCATTGGTCAATCTATGTTAGGGGCCAGTGACAAATGCCAAGTAATGATTTGACTTGTGACTGGAAACGAGTTAATACCAAAACATGGCGGCTCGAAGCGTAAGAGTTCCATCGTCCACTTGCTACTGTTCGGCTCGTCAAGGGGCTCACGTTCATTGTTTCTGTATAATTTGCAATGGCAAAGCAGTAAATTATCGTACGCAAATATCTCATCTCAACTTGAGTGCATTCTGTGATGTAGTTACACCAACAAGATCCGAAGAGGAAACAGTGGTGCCACTACTGACCTCTAGATCGCGTTTTCATCGTATTTTCGTCGTAATTGACTTGCAGATGATTGTATTAAAATCGTATTTCGAAGTACGATCTGATTACCGTTAAATGACGACGCACGTCTTTGCGTAAAAAAAACGTAAAGTGCTCTTGTTTTATTTATGATTTACATTCGAGGATTAATAGTATCGTATTATTGTCGTAAACAGAATGCGATCCAATTGCTGTCACATTGCGACCAGCGTCCGTGCCTAAAAGAATCGTGATTTTCTCTTGTTTAATATACGATTTAAATTCGAGAATGAATAGTATCGTAATATTGTCGTAAACAGAATGCGATTAAAGTGCCGTTGGATTACGGCAAAGGGTTCATGCGTAAATAAATCGCAATTTTCTTTTGTTCGATATATTACCTGGATATCGTAATATTGGCGCAAACAGAATGCGATTATAACCGAACAGCAAGCGAACTACGATGATTCTCCTAGACAAGCTCATTTAGATCGCGCTTTTCTGTTTTCAAATGATGAGACATAAATTTTGAGTAAAGTTTGCTCTGTTCTATTTCACATGTACGAGTTTTGGGCTGAATTAGAGTTAAAGTTATTGATCGCTTACATGTACAAATTTTAGCTTATTTTAACATGTGTATAGTTTGCTTAAGGTTGTCAACACCTGTGAACACGACACAGTTAATTCAGCAAGCTTAATTAAATGTGAGAAGAAAATTACAAAAATGATAAATTGACGGGCCCAAAAATTGCCCTTACCCCAATGCAGCTCAAGGATGCATAATGCAGAAAGGAAATGAATGTGCACGTGTTTCCAAACAGAACCTCATCTAAGACGATTTTCTTCATTTGTATGTCCTCCATGCGCTGAGGCCATCATATGGAAAAACGATAAGTGCATCCAGAGGAGGGAAGGGGGGAGACTAAGTTCAATAGTATTTTGAGATGCTCTGATTGGTTGTCGAAGTTTGTTTATGTTGCTCTTGTGTTGCATAGCAAAACAACAACAGAAAAACAACGTCTATGTCAGTCAACGGCTAAAAAGGAACCAGACTTAACAAAGGTGTTCCAAGGTGTTCTTATTCCTTTCCTATGCAGTAGTCTGAGTCAGTATCAGTAATCCATATAATTCACTGAATTCATTACATGCATATTATCCTGAAATGAAAAATTTGCCAGCGTGTGCTTCTGTGTGATCCAGAATTATTCACATACAGTTCACAAAAAGAACAAACAAGAGACAGACAAGATTGAGCACAAGAGTTTATTGCGAGTGTAAAATAAACATGGAGAACTCACACTCACGTTAGGAACAGAGCCATCAGAGCATAACTGGGCTAATATCTCGGAGACAATTTGCCCCACAATGCTAGTTTTTGGCAAGAAGGCCTCTTGGATGTGTTTCTTTCAGAATATCCTGACGAATCCCATAATTTCACAAATTAAATTTTTTATGACGTCACACTTTAGTACTCTATAGGTAATAGGATATAATAAGTAGAGAGAAACCTTTTTTCATTCAAAACATCTATATTAACAGTACCAGTATACTACCTTTCTTTCATGGTACCACCGAAAAAGGATATCGTGGACAAGTTGACATGTGACAAGTCGGACATGTTGGAGGTCAAAATAATGGAATATTTCTGGAATAATTTACCTTAAAACAGAGTTAGGTTTCCAGAGGAAAAGACAACTTTTGTTCTTGACCACCAACACGGCTGCCATGACGTTAGTGTTAGTGTTTTATAGTGTAGTGTCTTGGACGCCAAATTTATAGATAGCTTCTATCTATAGTATAGACAGCCTTTATTAAAAAAAAAAGGTTATTAAAGCTACCTGAACTTGTTGGGTCGTTTGAATGTAACGAAGTAATATCAATAAGAATCTAAAAAACTAAAATATTTACAATGTGTGATAGTCAACAGAATGTCAAGTAAGTATATATACAAAATCAAATTTTTTAAAACACCCTGTAGTGACGAAATTCACTCAAGTTCACGGACCTTTATTTCCAATACTGCAAGGACGGCTACAATCTTGAATTGTGACAATACACGAAGACAATGTTCCAAACAATACAGTCGTCAATGCGTTGAAACCGATCAATTTTGGTCGTTACTTCGAGTGAATGCCCAAGCTGCAAACACTCGCTGAAAACGTATCAAAAGGCAACTAAAACAAAGTCACATGACCTCTAAAGGCGGGAAAACAAACGAAACAGGGAACCCAGCCGCTACACCCCACCCCATGCGAACTTAGTGAAGCATTACAAACACAAACTAGGCATGGGTTCCCACGCCTACTAAGTTCAAGTAATAAAGAAATGTCAATCAATATCAGTGTCACTGTTCCTACACTTGTCTGACTCTAATCTCGTTGGAGATTTCCTGATTCCTCCAGCAAACAAAGTTTCTGTATAGGACGTACTAATGTGGTCGACGCGCCCATTTTCACTACTACTGTCCGGACAAGCCCATCCCTTCCGGGAACTGCTTTAATGACTCGACCCATATGCCACTGTCCTCTAGGCAAGCAGTCGTCCACTAGTAGCACAAGGTCTCCAATTTCAGCATTCCGGCGGGGTCGCTGCCACTTCTGTCTCTCCTGTAAACCTGAGATGTACTCCCTTAGCCATCGCTTCCAGAAATGATCAGCTAGAACTTGTGCCTGTCTCCACATCCTCCTAGCAAATTTGTCCTCTCCTACGAAGACTCCAGGAGGTAAAACATGAACAGCCCTCTGCGGCAGCAGGTGGTTAGGAGTCAAGGGTTCACAATCATTTGGGTCATCGGACGCAGCGCAAAGTGGTCTAGAATTCAGAATAGCCTCAACTTCTGTTAAAACGGTTGTTAATACTTCTTCATTTACAAGGCTCTCGCCGAGTATGGCCTTGATGGCTGTACGCGTACTACGTACTAATCTCTCCCAGACTCCGCTAGCGTGTGAAGCCTTTGGCGGTTGGAACGCCCACTGACATCCCTTCTGAAGTAGTTCATCCGAGATCTGTTTCTGGTTCCAGTCTTCTATCGCTTCTCTAATTTCCCTTTCTGCACCGACAAAGTTTGTCCCATTGTCCGAGTAAATACACTTGGGTGGGCCTCTTCGATTCATGAATCTTCTGAGAACATTGATGAAGCAGTCTGACTCTAGAGAAGTAGCCAGTTCCAGATGCACGGCCCTAGAATTCAAACAGGTGAATATGACACCCCATCTCTTGACCACGGCTCTCCCTCTTTTCACATTTAACGGTCCAAAATAGTCTACGCCAGTGTGAGTGAAGCATGGTTGATAAGCTGTAGTACGAAACGCTGGTAGGGGGGCCATCATCTGCTCCATAGTGGCTGCCCTTTGCTTCTTGCATTTTAAACAGGATCGCACTACTTTACGAACAGCAGACCTCCCTCGAGGTATCCAAAACTGCTCCCTTAAACTTGCCAGTATGTGGTTCTGACCAGCGTGCGCAAGTCGTTGGTGGAAGGCTGCAATAAGCAACTGGGTGACATGATGTCCTGGTGGCATGATCATTGGGAACTTGGCTCCAAAGGCAATGGCAGCTTCAGAAATGCGTCCTCCAACTCGTATTACTCCATTATCCAACATTGGCCGAAGCTTGACAATTCTGCTTGAACGTTTGACGTTCTTTCCCTTTTCCAAGTCGCCCATCTCATCGGCATACGCCTCATTCTGCACCAGCCTTACTGCAGCGGTTGTAGCCTTCTGTAGGTCATCTGTCGTTAAGTACTTTGAACTGCTGCCGTCTCTATCTTTCTTTAGATATGACTTGAATTTTAACAGCCAGGCTAGCTTTCGCAACAGCACTGACCAGGAAGAATACCTTACAAGAAATTCGTGCATTCTATTGGGTGGCTGCAAAGTGAATATAGCCTTTTCCACCTTGACTTCTAAGTTGTTCTCTGGCAGATCGCCAATTTCAGTGGTCGGCCACTCTGCCTCTGGTTGGATAAAAAGGCTGGGCCAGCGAACCACCTATCGCTGCTCAAAAGCTGTTGAGCTGAAAGCCCACGAGATGCATCATCGGCAGGGTTTAGGGTTCCTGGACAATGTCTCCACTGGGCCGGCTCGGAAACTTGCCTTATTTCACATACACGGTTTGCTACATAGGTCTTGAATCTACGGGACTCGTTTCTGATGTACTGCAACGTGATTTGGGAATCTGTCCAGAAGAAGGTAGAAGAAATATTCAAGTCTATTTCCCTTATGATCATGCCGTGAACTCTTGCTGCTATCGTAGCAGCCTGTAACTCGAGCCTCGGGACAGAAACGTACTGAAGAGGAGCTGTCCGGCCTTTGGCCATGATAATTGAACAATTCACCATTCCATCCCATGTTTCTCTTCTCAAATAGGACACTGTCCCATAACCAAATTCAGAGGCATCACTGAAGTGGTGTAACTGGAATGATTTACCAGCATGGCAGCCGCCAGGGAAGTAACAACGAGGAATATTGACTTGATTGAGGAGCTCCAACTGCTCTCTCCACTTTGTCCAGCTTCTCAGCAAGTCGTCTGGCAATTTCTTGTCCCATTGAAGTTTAAGCTGCCAGGTCCTTTGGAGGATTCTCTTAGCTGGGAGCAAGACCGGTCCAATCATTCCTAGGGGATCGAACGTGGAGCTCATGGTTGACAAACACCCTCGCCTCGTGTCGTCATTTAACTGCTTCGGTAAAGGTAGCACCTTCACTCCCAACGAGTCGGTCTCGGTATCCCACTGCTGACCCAGCGCTCTTTCAATAGGAAGCTTGTCCAAATCCAGGTTTTTGACCGTTCTTTCCTCTGCTGGGATAGCCGCTAATACTTGCTTGACGTTGGACACGAACTTTGTCAACCGAAAGTTCCCTCTTTGCAACAACTCCATCAACTGCAGTGAAGCATCAATTGCCCGTTCAGTGGTAGGCACAGAAAACAATCCATCATCTACATAGAAATTCTTGGAGACAATAGCGCACACTTCCTTGCTAAACTCGGATTCATTGTCTGTAGCTGTTCGTTTTAAAGCCCAGGCTGCAATCGATGGAGAGTCTGTCTTTCCAAACAAATGCACATTCATTTTGTGATCACTCGGTGGCTTATTGACGCCTTCACTCCACCATAAGAACCGTAGGGCATCTGTATCCTCCTCCCTGCAGACTACTCTGTGAAACATGCTCTCGATATCGGAGGCTACGGCTACGTCCTCCTTTCTGAATCGGATTAGAACTCCAACGAGAGAATTGTTCAGCTGTGGTCCTTGCAGCAGTTCTTTATTCAGGGATGTCCCGCCAAATTCTGCTGCCGCATCGTACACCACTCGGACCTTTGCTTTGTTCGGGTTAATTACACCGTGGTGTGGTAAATACCATGTGCATTTACTCGTGTGGGCGGCATCTTCAGCGGACAACTTCACAGCATACCCCTTTACAATATAGTCGTTCATCACTGCCTCGTATTGCTTAGCAAATTCTGGACTTCGGTCAAACCGTCTCTTCAGTTGCTGTAACCTCCTTTCTGCTAAGGACCGGTTGTTTGGAAGCTGAGGGTCACTATTTCGCCAAAGGAGACCGACCTCGTACCTCCCGTTCTTTAATTTAGTGGTGGTGTTCAAAATTTCAAGGGCCCTTCTGTCCTCACGGCTGTCACAACTGTCACCAACACTTCCAATCCGTGTGATTCAGAGTCCCAAAACTTCTCAACTTGCTGGTGAAGTCCCATGACCGACCCTTCCTTGGTACAGTCAAACTCGAATACAGAAAGGGCAACTGGCTTGCTATTATCGTCCCCCTTGTTTGTGGGCCCAGCTACGCACCATCCAAATGGAGTTCTCATTGCGTACGGCTGGTTCTGTGGGCTGTCTCCCCAGCGGTAATCGAGAACTATGTGCGCCTGAGGCACATCCTGGCCAATGAGAACTGAAACCTTCGGAACATCCACAGGAATATTCGGCAGTTCTAAATGTGCAAGATGTGGCCATTGTGTTAAATCTACCTGGTTCGGACAATACCGGACACTAACGTTCAAGTCCTGTATGGCCAAGGCATGAGGTATTGAGTACAAGGGCCCATCTCGCCTCAATGAGCGTATCAGAAATTTAACTCTGGTGAGTTCACAGTCATGATTCTTGTGTGTTACAGTGTTAATGCTCACTTTCTCGGGAGTTCCATGAAGTTGCAATCGTTCAGCTAGGTCCGAAGTAATCAAGGAACTGACAGCCCCTGAGTCTAAAAGACCGTACAAAGTGACCATAGTTCCGTTTTCACCCACGATGGACAGTGGTACCACCTTGAGTAGCACAAAGCTTCGTTTTGAGTCTTCCATAGTTACGCTTACGGTTAAGTCCTCACTGGGAGTAGCACTACGATTAACGCTCTCCTCACCCGTATTGGCGTCAGCAGTTGCTGTGGGTAGATGTAGCAGGGAATGGTGGGTCGATGGCTGAGGGCAGCTCTTCACATCACAACCCTTAGTTTTAGGACATCTCTTTATCATATGACAACTGGACAAACACCGGTAACATAGTGCACTGGATCTTGCAAAACGCCGGCGCCAATTCAAACCCTTCTTTGCGAACGCTGAACATTCTGAAACACCATGCTTTCCCTTGCAAACCCGACACCTCGCCTCTTCGCCTCTTTCAACCCGCCCAACATGTTCTCCCTTTGCAGATAGGGCCTTGTCCTCTTAAGGAGTATTGGCCTCCTTTTGGTTAATCTCCATCGACAAGGTGGGAATATGTGTTTCTCCAGACTGTCCTGATGTGGGAAGAGGTTTTTTGAAGTTTCTGCCGGTGTTAGCCCTTATTGCAAGGGTACTAGGCCTTCCGTAGACTGGGTCATTCTCAGTTTGCGACTCGGCAGTTATGAACTCCGAAAGTTCCTTGAGCGTCGGCTCTCCACCACCAGTTCTTTCACGGTACTGCTTGGCTGACTTTCTCCATTTCGCCTGCAAGTGGTAGGGTAGACGATCATAGATTTGCCGTAAGTTCGTAGTACAGTCAAGTTCCTTTGATTGCAGTTCAATCATTGCCCAGCGACAATTTTGCACTTTATCGGAAAGTGCTAGAAGGGCTGCACTGTCACCATTCTTTAACTTTGGGCCATTTACCACTGACTACTTGAGGGCCTCCACTACCATTGCATTTTGTCCAAATCTCTGCCTTAACATTTGCAGAGCGATGTGACAACCATTCGGTAGACCCCGATAGTTTTGGACGACTTCCCTTGCTTTACCAGCTGTGTAAGTCATTAAATAATTCATTTTCTCGCTATCAGTCAACGATGCTCTGCTCTCGACTTGATCTCTAAAGTCAGCTCTGAAACGAAGGTAGCGGGATGGATCTCCATCAAACGGAGCGGGTACAGGTGGGGGTTGCGACATTCTTAATTCCATCTTTTCCCAGAAGGCCGCTGGTGGTACAAGACTGGTCACTTCGGCGTTGCAATTCGTTACCATCGGGTTGCAGTATGCCGCACTACCATTGCTAACAACACATTCCGATTGTAAGGGTACAGAGGGCAAGACAAATTCCGGTGCCTTAGGGTCTAAAGCTCTTACAGATTCAAACTGCTTCTCGGCAGGACCATTCAAATGCTTAATTTCTGCTTCGGTTTTCCTCAAATTTCTGGATTCATCTATGGTTTGTATAGGCTCAGTGGTCTGCGACTTCTTTGGTTTAGGCTGATCGTCGGCAGCTGTATCATTGATGTCAGGATCATCCGAGCCCAAATATTGTTCGTCATCCTCCTTCATAGCGTCTTCATACACTTTGTTGACAGCGGCCACAGCTGCACGTTCGGCCATTAGTTTTGCTCTTTCTGCTTCCTTCTTCGCAGACTCGACTTGATCAAGTTGTGCGATCCTTGCCTCTAACTCAGCCTGCCTTGCCTTGGCTTCGAGAGCCTTCACCCTTGAGGATGTGGTTGACAACTTCGAGGACCTACAGCCCTTTGATTTGATGCTCTTGGCAGAACCCTTTTCAATTTTCTCATCTCTAATCCGCTGATTGGCATCGATCATCCACTTCCGTACTGTTTCACGAATGAGTCTAACTTCTTGGTACAAGCCATCATAATTCTCAGAGTCCATAATTTGTTCTTCCTCTGTGAGAAGTTCTTGTATTTCTTCGTGCAGATCACCAAACTGCTCAAACAGATCATTCAGTTTAATAGACAAATCACTGATTAACTCAAGGTTCTTATCATGGCCCAACAGCGTGCTGATGTTAGCAATCTGAGATTGTATTTTTCGTTTAAGTTTATTTCTTTCTCCTTTCCTTTGCACGAGGCGATAGCCTTTGCCCTTTTCACTTAGTTTCCGAGGTCTCTTATCGATAACGGTCTGATCCAATTCCGCGTTCCCTTGTCCATTCCACAATTCCTCTGAAACACATGCGTTTTCGTCCAGAAGCGGCGAGTTTGTCGTTTCGTTAGGCTTTGTAACGTAACCAGACTCCTTGTTTTCGTTTTCCGTTGCGGTAGAGAAGGCTTGAGGTTCACAAAGTGTCAAATCCGGAGTTTTTGTGAGATCGAGCGCCGTATCTCGGCCATCATCGCTCGAAAGATCCCAAACCGACATCACAAAACAACAAAGGATCAAAAACCCTTGTATACAATCGTAGAAAGTACTCACAGCCAGTGTTGTACGCCAAATATTGTCACCAGGACTCAAAATACCAATATTCACAATAAGATAGGACAAATACTATGAGAACGGTGCTCGCAGGCCAACAAATCATCTGAATGCAGCTCGGCGTTCGAAGTAACTGTAGCGACGAAATTCACTCAAGTTCACGGGCCTTTATTTCCAATACTGCAAGGACGGCTACAATCTTGAATCGTGACAATACACGAAGACAATGTTCCAAACAATACAGTCGTCAATGCGTTGAAACCGATCAATTTTGGTCGTTACTTCGAGTGAATGCCCAAGCTGCAAACACTCGCTGAAAACGTATCAAAAGGCAACTAAAACAAAGTCACATGACCTCTAAAGGCGGGAAAACAAATGAAACAGGGAACCCAGCCGCTACACACCCGTATTCAAAAACTGCAAGTGGGTGCAGATGTTAAATTCTTTGAATTTATCTAAAGATTTAACCTTTGCCCTAAGGTTTTGACATTGAATATCATTTGCCAGGGCACTCTAAATGTGAAAAGGTGACCACTAGGACTAAGCCTTTATAGGCCTTTTAGCAAGTGTCGAAACGCCAAACCTATTATAGAAACAATGTGCCCGGGCTGAATAATGTTGTGCGACGTTCGGGGTAGGAATTAGTGTGTTTACAGAGTAAAATTATGTTCCCAACAGCGGATAACGCCTAAGCCGGAAATTGAATCTTTCATGAGACGAACCAGGCTTAGTGTCAGTTAAGGTCACGAAAAGTTAAACTTCTGGCTGAGTTAAGTTTGTCGGAATGAGATCGTCCGACACGTTCTACTATGTTGGCGTCTGCTTTGGAAGGATAGAACGTCTGAAGATCGAGTACGAAACAAACGTCGATCTTTACATTCGACGAACTAAACTTGTACATGAAAACGTTGTATCATTATATATATTTAGCGTTGTTTAGGAGAAAATTTATTGCTGATCTGATTCAGTTAATTGGTTCGCAGTGCTCTTTCCTCCAATTCTGGCCCAAAAGACGTTCTTAACTCATTTGGTCGATCCACATTATTGTTTAGTCTGCTCATGAAAATTCGATGTTTGCCCTTGTCAGGCTCCGGAAGCATCCATCCTTCCAAGCCCACCCACAAGCTCGTTCTGGGAACGAAGTTAGCTCAGCCACTCCCGGGAAGATATTGAAAGTTTCTACTGACTACAGCCGGGGGTGGCAACCACCATGTACGCCCACCCCCCCCCTGCTGTGTTAGTACAAAGGTAAAATTATGTCGCGAGTTTAACCTGATATGTAATGCGTGGTTAAATCCAAGATGGAGACCATTGTTGGTGACATCACAGTCCTCCAGTAGCGACACCACCCATAAAATATACCTCATAACGTCCCTGGCGGCGAGGAGCAAAGAGAAAAGGCTGTACTACTGTCATGATTGGCGGGCTAGGAGATGAACGGGATGTGGCTATGTTGATCCATCTCAGGTATTCAGAGAAAGGTTCCAGATGATGCTGAGATAAGGATTGGACATTACACTGGCTAGAGAATCCATATGCTGTTCCCATCCATGGCTACAATCACTTGAAACTCAATGTCTTTGACAAACACATATGGCAGCCAGTTGTAAAAGCCTAGAGAGGTGTCAATTCTCCACATGTTTACGTCTTCCTCGAAGAATGGTGGCTTAAACCAATTCACGTATGCTAGCTCGCGTGTCTCACCAGCGAATTCTTGGACAAAGAAGTGCTCTATCCTGCCAAAGTATATGAACTTTTCTTCACCATCAGGAGTCTCACCAATGTAATGTCGTACTGTTGACGGCTCTGTCTCCACAAACTCCGCCTTGATGAAGCTTGACCGGGTGCGCCATCTAAAATAGATCTCCTCTTCATCTGAACATCTAAGATGGATCAACATTCCTCTCTCTTTGTCCACTATAGTGGCTTTGGTTCTTTTTTCTCCAAGCGTTGAGGGTTGTGCCAGCAGGTGGGATATTACCTCTTCTCCATACTTGGCCGTTAGGGTGGTAGGTGGTACCCAGTTGGCCATTGAAGACAGGATTCTGCCTCGCCGCCTCTCGGATTCCTGGTAACTTTTGTACAGCCTCAGCAGCTCATCGTATTCTGGAATGGATTGCTGGTAATGTGCGATGAGCTGCTGATGGCGTCTTCGGTTAAGATTCACCTTTGTTTTTCCAGCAAATGTGCACGTGACGTCACTTCTGGTTGTTACATATGTGGCAAAATTTCACGTGCTTGCGATAGAAGAAGAATCCTTCTGAAGTATCTCGCGGAACTCTTCATGTACATTTTCACCATTCAAGACCGTTTCAGTGGCTTCCAAAACCTCTGTGAACAAAAAGAAGTATCTCTTGCATTCAGTGTAATGACGTAGGTCTAAAGCATCTAATACACACTAACAGGTTAATGCCCTCATTAATACAATTCATTCAGATGTATAATTGCCGCATAACTTTACGCATTTTTCGAATAAAACAATTCTGTTGTTATCTTTCTTGTTTTGTTCTCAGAAAGTAAGTTGATACCTGATTTTTTTGTACGAACCTGTTTCGGGGAATCGGTTGTGTAAGCAGCTGAGCCTGTTTGTTTTGTCTTGTTCTCCTCGCTGATTCAAGGCAAAATTAAATCGTGTGGTTGGGCAACGATCCACGGAGAAAAGCGAACATCAGAACATATAGCGAGGACAACGAAACGACGTTGATAACTAAGATGCCATACATCTTATATTTCTGTGCATTATGCGCGCATGTGGGAAAGAACACAACATAGAATTTAGTGCATAGCAGTAAAATACCACCTGCTCGCTTAAACAATCGAGCGCGTACTAACTCAGTGAAAATGAGAGGGAAAGAACGCACTTTTACTAGGACTGACTTATGTTCGGTTAGCCTAATGAAATTCACCATTTTCCACTGCTAAAAACGCACCTTGTATGTTTCCATTACACAGGCTTCTGGGTATCTTTTGTTCTTAACTCTCGAAACCAAAAAGTGCTGATATCGTTCGGTGGGAAACATGGAAATAGAGTGCACGTCTCCAAACTGCTCAATAAATGTCGGCAAATGTTGAAATAAATGCAGGATGATAACTTGTATTGAAACTGGGAATGCCATTTCCATATGGCTCAGTGCCTCTTGCATATTTTCAACATCATTCTTTCTGCATGCTGCCGTTGCTGGTCTTTGCAGGCTCGACACAACATCTATAAAGGCAAAGAGAGTGTGGCGCTGGACATCCCCTAACATCCCTCTCAAACAGTATTTAAGGATACCACTGCTGAAGGCCTAAGTTTAGGGGGAAAATGACAATAATGAAAAGAAGGAAATAATTAGCATAAGGGCACTTTGCCACACTGATGTGCAGATTATTACCCTTAGAGAATATTCTTAATAAAAAAAAGTTTAAATGTGTTGTGATCGGATCAACTATGAAATAAAACCTTGTTTCAGCTTCAATCATTGCACTATTCTTTGTATCATCTCCTGGAATTACTAAAAATACATGCCAAAATTTCGTTTTCACAATTGCAGCTATATTGCCAGGAGTTTACCACTGTGGATGTCATTTCGATTATTAATTTTGACACTGTTGTCTCAATTTCCAGTTAGTTCCTCGTGTTTTCTTTTTTACTTTCTTCTTATTGGTTCGATCGTTCGGTCATGTTGTTTCTAAATGATTGTTGCATTATTTACTCTGGCTTGCAAGAATAGATTTCCGTTAGTGGCAAGTGTCCTTTGAAATGTTGTATAAGTTTTGTATTTATCATTTCATTTCACAACATCTTATGCATTCAGTTACATGGTTACTGCTGTAAATAATGAGCAAATTTTCCTTTGGCAATTATTAGCCTCCCACAGGGCTTATTTACGGGAGCTTGTCTTTCATCCCTCCGCACAAATGGTGTTTGTGGGGAAGGGCGAAATACGAGCTCTCCTAAAAACGTCTTCGTGGGAGGCAAGGCAAGTATTTACCTGGAACGAATCATGGGAGATCAAGTTGGTCTGTGAAGTGAACATTTTCACATTTCGAAATCCGATACCCACAGGTGCCAGTATTTGACCCCTCCTTGTATCGGCAGTACAAGCATCTTCTTTGCTGAGCGACCAAGGCGCTTCAGGTAAACTGTTGTTGTTGTCTTCAGGCAACTGGCACGCCTCTCCGAACCGACCGAACTCCTCTTCTTGGGCTCAAACCTTCCAACTATCCATGGGGGCAACACCCGTCAACAGCTTCACTAAAAGGAGCCCTATTCGTGTAATCATGTGCATCGGCTCTGTCACTACATCGGAGATTGCGTCAAAGTATGGTAGCCTATCAAAGGCTGGCAAACCTTTCACACCAGTCGATTTCACCATGGCTCGTAACGCGGTGTTGCTGGCGCCATTCGCCTTTGCTCTTTCATAAGCAACACCATACTGGTGTTGCTGGCACTGCCGTCTTCCTTCTGGTGGTGGACGGGTTTCCTCCCCTACATGGGGAAAAATGGACCCACTCTCCGAGCGTAGGGGATGATTGATGACTAGAAATCTCCTCGAATCTGTGTAGACCATTTTTTCTAAAATGGGGAGGTATGTTCTGGGTTGTCGGCATTTGTTGCACCCTTGGAATGCATTTTGACCAAGGGTGTTCAGGAACATCTGTTGTCCTTCGTAGTCTAGAATATCCAACACGCACCTCGCTTTCAGCTTAAAATGTTCCCTGGTGTCAGAATCGTAACATTCCACGCCCTCTTCCAACTGCAAGAGTTCATCTACCAGTGGACCAAGATACGGTGAGAGAGATTTGGTTTTTTTGGCCCAGGGAGTACAGACCACAACAGCATTCTGTCATCTGCACTTCTTAAGGGCTTAGGAAAATTCAGTATTTGCAAACTGATGGAGCACATACTGTATTGGGAATTGGTGGTTTTAAACGGATGGACCGGATCTGCACTGAAAGCGAGAAGAAGATTGCGCGGGTCCCTGTCTAGTGGTCCATTCTCAGAACACATACACCTCCAAAATTGCGTATCCTGCACGTTGAATACTAAATCGTCCTCCTCTCTCTCTTGTTGCCTCACCGCATGGTACTTTAAAAGCCTTCCCAGATTTGGTGACTGGAACACTTTTTTCAACCTAGGAGTCACAAAGATAACATTAGTTTACTTGGCCTTTTGGAGATCAAACATTTTTTCTAACCAGTAAATATAACTGAATCATCATCATCATTCACTTGGTTGACCAAAGCACGGCTGACTGAAGACCTGCTGTGGTTATGAGTGCAACTGGACACGAAAATAGTTGTCTGCCACCGAAATATCACGAACCGTCGAAAACGAAGCGGACGGCGCTTAACCTGACATTAAAACCCATCTCCGCACCACCAGATTTTAGAAAAAGAAAAGAGAACTCTTTCTGGGGTTCCTCCACCCGTGTCTCAGCTTTCGGTTGCAGCACTTGCTCCCCAGTGAGGGGTGGCAATATCCGTGTTCCTTTATGTTCCAGTTGGGCTGGAATATTCACCCATTTCCTTTTCCATACACCGCCCAAGAAAAACCAAAACAACAAAAGAAAGACGTGTTGGGAAATATACGGTGCGAAGGGTGTGAATAAAGTGTTATTATAGTGCTATTGCTAACCTGGGGATTAGAGGAATAACAGAGAACGTCCGCGCGGGAGAGTCCCCAGCGTATCTTTCTTCCCTGCATATTGGGCATTCTGTGGCGTAGTTGTTTT
Source organism: Porites divaricata (assembly GCA_038088405.1). Classification (NCBI taxonomy): domain Eukaryota; kingdom Metazoa; phylum Cnidaria; class Anthozoa; order Scleractinia; family Poritidae; genus Porites; species Porites divaricata. Next base: position 27,863,629 of record JBBMOI010000002.1, on the reverse strand, counting down.
CACCCGCATACAGGATGCATTCATTGCTACAAATTTGATACTGTTTTGTTTCGGTAATGTACTTATTCAGCAAGGCACGAGCTTTCTTGAAAGTATTAGGAAATTTAATTCTTTTTCCAACTGCTAAGGACATCAGGCTTTGTAGCTGTTACGCGGGTAATCTTTTAGAGGACGGGTAGCTTGCAAACCAAACTGAACGCAGGGTTGTTGGAACAGCAACAAGAAGATTTATTCCAAAAATGGACGTAGTTTCCACGAAGTAAAACTCCACAACAGCACTTAACTCGATAAACTTACACGGCCTCCGCCAACTTGAATAATCTTACACGGCCTCTGCCAACTTGAATAAACACTGCTTCCGTCACACTTGACTAAACACGACTGATCGTCAAACTCTCTTCGCTTGTGGTAAACTAGTTGAAACTTCACTCGAATTCGCTTACTTATATACTTTTACAATAATATTCTAGAAGTTTCTAAATAGTCTAATTACAGAAAGATTACAAAAAGATTACAAAATATACCACTTTAGAAACACTTACACAAGATCCAAAAATAAACAAATTATGAACTCTCGCGAAGCTTCTAGAAAGTCACGCTAGTCACACGATACAGTTTTTCGTAACATAACCCCCTTTCAGTAGAAATGTCCTAAATTTCTCCTAAACACGAAAAATTGCTAAATGAGGGGCAGTTCAATGTCAATAAACTTATTCGTCTGCTCGACTCAAGTAATCCCTCCAATGTTCTCTGAGCCTTTAATGGCTTCAACTCTGAATGTATAACTTTGCAAAAACATAGCCCAATGCATAAGACGTCCGTTCGCAAACTTAGCACTGTTCATATACTTTAAGGGTTCATGATCCGTCTGCAGAACAAAGGGAACTCCGTACAAGAAGAGATGAAATCTCTTGATACCCCAGACTACTGCTAGGCACTCTTTCTCAATTGTAGAATAGTTCCTTTCAGCGCTTGACAATTTCTTGCTTGCATAGCAAACGGGGAACAGCTTCTCATCATGCTTCTGCATTAAACGTGCAAACAACTCTTGGAGGGCTTTAATATGTTCTTCCCATGTGCGTGTATGAACCAATATATCGTCCCAGTAAAAATCGACGTTGTCTAAATCCTCAATTAATTTCTTCATAGCTCTCTTCAGGGTTGCCGCAGAGTTAATCATTCCGAATGGCATCTTTAAGAACTCGTAGGAACCATCGGGTGTTACAAACGCAGTCTTCGGAATATCCTCCTCTGGTATGGTAATTTGCCAATAGCCTTTACTAAGGTCAATCTTTGTGAAAAACTTATCACCACTCAGTTTCTGGAACAGGTGTTCCGCTGTCGGCATTGGTTCGGGATCAATAACAGTCAGTTTATTTAGCTTCTGATAGTCAATGCAGACTCGATTGGTGTTGTCTTTCTTCTTTACTACAACAACCGGCGACGCATAGGGTGAATCGGACTCCCTGATAACTCCCATTTTAATCATGTCAGCGATACCTTTCTTCAACGACTCCCTCATGCTGTAAGGAACTGGATATGGTCTTTACCGAACAGGCTCATCTGAGGTGAGTTTGATGTGATACTTGGCGAGGTCCGTAGTACCTGGTGCCTCGGTAAATAGACTTGCAAACTGATTTGCTAGGCCCATAAACTCAGAACGCTGTTCGTCAGTAAGATTTGACCCGGTGGCCACATCTGCAACCGATTCCTTAGCATCATATTGACCGATCTCTAGGAAATCAGCATTATCATCATCCTCCGCATCCTTTACTTCACATTCTTTAACCCCACAGTGCGTATCTTCCTCAAATTGATTATCTGCTTTTACCACCGCTACTGCTCCTTCTGTTGTAGCTTCATCTCTTTCAAAATACTTCTTGAGGAGATTCGCGTGGTAAACTTTCTCCTTTCCTTTCACTTTAACTCTGTAGTCATTAAGGGCTACTACTGAACTCACTTCAAAAGGACCCTTCCACTGCATCAGCAACTTATTGTGATCAGTTGGTAGTAGTACAAGAACTTTCTCACCTGGCTGAAATTTTCTGGCTCTAGTCTTGCGATCATAATAGTGCTTTCCTTTATCTTGAGCCTTCTGTAACTGACTGTGGGCTAATTTAAGGGTGTCCTCCAACTTCTCTCACAGCTCAAAAACGTACTGGTAGCTGTTCTTAACCTCCGGTTCCTCAACTTCTTTCGTCCAAAGTTCCTCAAGAATAGTCATTGGACCTCTAACAGCTCTTCCATACAACAGCTCAAATGGAGAAAAACCAGTAGACTCTTGGGGAACCTCACGATAAGCAAACAACAAAGGGTTGATAAAACGATGCCACTGTCTTGGTTGTTCACTACACAATCTCTTTAACATAAGCTTCATTGTTCCGTTGAACTTCTTGGTTAAACCATTACACATAGGGTGGTAGGGCGTGGTTGTGATCTGCTTTATACTCAGCAATCATGTTACTTCCTTCATGCAATCAGAGACGAACTGTGTACCAAGGTCACTTAAGATCTCTTCAGGAACTCCCAATCGACTGAAGATATTTACTAACGCCTCTGCAACAGTTTCGGTGTCAATAGTCTTTAAAGGAACGGCTTCAGGGTAGCGAGTCGCAAAATCAACAAGTATCAGGATGTACCTATGCCCTTCTTTGCTTGGTGGACTGATAGGTCTGACAAGGTCGATGGCCACTCTCTTAAATGGTTTATCGATCAAAGGCATCTTCTGTAGTGGCACCTTCGGTACCGATCCCTTGTTTACGGTCTTCTGACAGACATCACACAATTTCCAGAAACGGGTTACATCACCTTGAATACCTGGCCAATAAAATGCGCTCTGAATCTTGTCAGTCGTCTTCTTAATGCCTAAATGACCTCCCATTATAGATCCATGAGCCACTTCCATTATTCGAGGTCTTAACTGCTTGGGAACCATCACTTGCTTCACAGGCTTACCACAATTCACAAAAGGGTGTTTGTAGTTGCGGTACAATATCCCACTCTTTACCTCAAAAGAAATCTCAGCTTGACCCTTCACTAGTATATCACCTCGGTCCCAGTACTTCCGCAAACTGTCATCTTCACTCTGCATCTGTTTAAGTTTCTGTCTATCTACAATAGGGCTCTCTTGGTAACTTGGTACTTTTAAAGGGCCAACTACACCATCTTTCTTAGCTTGACTTCTCGTGGTTACAGCACATGCTTCTTGCCAAGTTGGGTCTGGTTCATCAGTGGGTCTAGCTCCAGGAATGTTACCTATTATGAGGTCGTAAATGGCATCTGGGAGACACTGCGCTTCCACTTGCCCCTTGAGATATGGTGTATCGACAGTAATTCTTGCGATGGGTATCTTCCTCGCTGTATTGTCAATGAGCAGCATGACATCAAAATCACCAGTAAACTGATCCTCAGACACAAGATTCTTCTTGACCACTATTCCACTACAGCCGGTGTCTCTCAAGACATCCACAGTCTTCTCACCCACTCTTCCTTTTACAACAGGCATTTTCAACCGATCGCCAGATAGAGGTTCAAGGCAGGCATTGCTTACTATTGGGATCTTCTTACCACTGGCTAACAACAGTTTATCATCCTTGATACAGGCTCTAATTTCTTCTTCTGTAGGTTTAACCTCGGGTGGCTTAACTAAACAACCGGCACTCACTTGCCCACGCTGCACAGGGAGACCATTTTTATTTTGTCCTCCTGACCTCTGTTTACCTGAGCGGCAGTTTCCAGCTTCATCTCCTTGCTTGCCACACATGAAACATTTCTTGACAAGAGATGGGCAGTTAACAGTCCTGTGACCACGAGCGTTACACTTGAAACACACTACTATCGTTGAATCATTCTGCTGATTCTTTGTTTCTTCCTTCTGAGGTAGTACCACAGGCTTCCTGCTTGCGGGACTGAACAAATGTTTTCCGTGTGCCTCTAAGTACTGATCGGCAATCTTGGCTATCTGGACAAGCGTTTCCGGGGCTCTTTCACGAAGGTGAATAGCTAACTCTTTTGGACAAGAGTCAATAAACTGTTCTTCCACAATTAGATCTTTCAGGCCTTCAAAAGAACGCTCAGTGTTCGGCAGCTCTAACCAATGCAACGAGTATCTATCCAGTCTTACTATAAACTGTTCAGGACTTTCATCAACTTCTGCCTTTGATGCTCTAAATTTACGACGATAGCTGTTCTCTGTAAGGTCATAGCGGAGCTCCTCGCGCGCGCTTTGCGCGCGTGGACGTAGCCCCATAGCTAACGTAATCTACCCATCCCAGAAAATTTGGTAATCACGTGACCGTACACTGACCACCCGGCCGCCCGCCGTCCGTCCGCACCACAGAAAACCAATGTTTACTTTCACACTTTCTAACTACTTTGGGAACCCAGGAAGCCCAGGAGGAAACTGATTGCACATCAATATTGTGATCAATTGACAGCTGTCAAAACAAGGTATCCACTGACCAGTATCACCTGACCATATCGCGGGCTCAGGTGTCAACCCATCGAGGTCGAGTACTTTTTTGAAGTTATCCGCTGACAAGTTACTGGTTTTCAGATGATCGCAGGCTCAAGTTTATTATTTTTTAAATTTATATGAAATATGCCGTGTTTATATCATGATGACCCCGCAATATTAAGAGTTTGATTTCAAACTAACCATGGTCGCGAAAATTCAGCAAGTTATGTAACAATACAGGCTAGGAAGACCTTTTCTCACCAAGGTCACGCGTTGGTCACGCTCTACGCCCAATTTTTATGCTCTGATTGGTCAAAATTTGAGAGGTGAGTTCATGCGGAAAATTTATGCAGCATCTTGAAACTTGTTTACTTTAATTTGACAGCTGAAGCTGACAGAGTTTTGTGTGAACTTGTGATGCTTTTAACTGTCTTTTTCCACTGGATGTACAAAATGAAGTACAGCTGCTATCAAGTCTGTTATTCATGCCTAGTTTGTTCATTGGTTTTTTGGCTGAGAGATGCGTCGCTTGTCAAAGTCGGAAATCCGATTTCGGATGGCATCCTTTTCGTTTTTCACCTTGCTTGATGCGTATTAAAGAGGATTCAAAATTCTCAAGCGACTCTTGCGTTACTTGATAGCTTTTACGAACCGCATCTCGAAAGGTAAGCCTGAGTAATGATTGCATTTGAAGTTTTTTTTATATCTAATTTCATGTAGTCGAGCACAATTTATGGGGCAAGTTTATGCACGTTTCATTGACGTTTGTAAGATTTGAGACAATAAACCAACCTAATATCAGGTTTGTTGTAAGCTTACAGGACTTAAAAAGAGCCTTTAGATATATTTTCTCACCGCAAATAGAAGAACATGTTCCGAAGAATATTTAGTTATAAATTTGGCTGTAGAAATTAAACTTTGAGCGATTTTCTTGCCTCGAGTTCATGTTTGAGAAAAGCAAACACCGCGAGGCCGGCTTAAAACATAAACTTATTAAGCTTTAAGACTCAGGATTTTTTGAAACGCTTTAATACTTATCTTCGTGAATGAAAATTGTCGTCTCTGTAAATGTTTAACCGAATTATATTTCTTTTAGTGATTGTTAGTAGTCTCTCTTGCAATTTAAATCGCTGTGCTGTTTGTTTTCAGTCGTTCATGAACATCGCGTGCAGGAGTTATCTTTTTGCCGCGCGTATCAAACGCTTTTCAAGATTACACATCGTTATAAAACCCTTAAATAAAAAAAAACAATAAATTATTTATGTTGAAGCATAACTCTTTTAATGTTCACTGCGCTCGAGGTCTGTATGATAAATAGTACGGTTTCACCTCAGATGTGATGTGTAAAAAGTATAAAAGGTTGGTTTACATATCCCCGGATTTGTTGGGAAGATTTTATAAAGTAAACTTGTCGAAAACAAAAAATTCGGCCTGATTTGTTTTGCAAGAATTTGGTTTCCAGGTATAATCCACTGTGATCAAGAACCATTACGGCTCTTGAATGTGATCGAAGATGATTGCTATGTTTTGTTTTGTTTTTGTTTCTATTTTTTTACTCCATCCTTTAATACATTAGTTGTACAATAATAATACATTAATTGTACAGTAATACAGTAATTGTATTCAATAATACAATAGTTGCTTAACCTACGTGCACATAATAATAATAATAATAAAAGGAGAAAATTAGAATGGAGAAGGGCACATTAAAGTGAACTAATGGCCCTTTAACAAGATTGACTTTATTCTTTTGTAGTTTTGTTTTTCACACAAAAAACACACACACACACACACAAGTCAATACTGAGCAAGATAATATATTCTAAGTGCCTTTTTGAACAGGATTTTTGATGATTTATTGCGAATATGAAGGGGGAGATCATTCCAATAGTATTTACCAATGACGGTGGGGCAGAACTTTCAAATATTAATTCTTGAGTGGAGAATCTGTAATTGCTGGGCAGATGCACTTCGTGTAAGATAATCATGTTGCTCAGATACAAGTAATGATGGAAAATTACACGGCTTATTAGTATTAGTAGATACTAGTTAAGCATTGATTACCTAGATAACTTTTTATCTTTGTCATAATATTAATACTCTTGCTGACTCTATCACACACATAGTCGATATGATCTTGCCAGGATAGGTGGCTGTCAATATAGATACCTAAGTATTTAATTTTGGATACTTGCTCTAAGCATTGTCCAGCTATCGATAGCGGAAATAATAAATCATAATCTACTTTCTGACGAGGTTGAAAGATAAGATATTTAGTTTTTCGTAGATTTAAGGTTAATTTATTTGCACATAGCTAGTCATAAATATTAGGTAGTTCTCAAAAAAATTAATTTATCTCAAATAAGAGTTCATCTATAGTTTTAGCTGAAGCTGTTAAAGAGGTATCGTCTGCAAATAGTCTCATAGAGAAAAATCAGAAGATTGAGTAAAGTCGTTTATGTATATCAAAAATAACAATGGTCCTAAAATTTATCCTTTGGGTACACCAGAAGTAATTGGCTGGTGTCAGAAATGTTACCATTTACAAAAACTCTCTGCTTTCTTTTATTAAGATACGATTTGAACCAGTCGATATGAGGTTTTCGAATGCCATAGGACAATAGCTTTGATAATAATAATAAAATAGAATGATTGACGGTATCAAATGCTTTACTCAAATCTAAAAATATTGATACAGCATAATCTCCTTGATCTAGACATGTAGAGATTTCTTCAATGAGATCAACAAGACAGTCTACAGTGGTGCTGCCTGGCTTAAACCCATATTGAGTATGAGTAATCATATTTTCAGACAAAAAATAAGATATAAGTTGATTATAAATACATTTTTCAAAAACTTTACTTAATACTGGAAGAACTGATATTGGTCTATAATTATCGCACAGTCAGGGAACGGGATCCCTGTTTAAAGATACGAATCACTTTAGCGATTTTTAGATCATCAGGAAAAGTTCTTTGCTTGATGGACAGATTAATTATATACGTTATAGGCCAACTCGATGTAAGATGTTTCACTCTAAAATCACTTAGCCTTTCCCATATGAATTTTCCCTTAAGTTAACTGATTTGTGGATTACAAGTTTATTGTTTGATTTAAATAATAAATTTATTAATGGGAGCTTCGCTTTTAGCCCTGGCTAAATCTATATATTATCTCTTCATCAAAGCTAACTTCACTCGGTCATAATCTTGGGCGGCTTCCTCGGATAACCGCAAAAAAAAACCTCTAGGGCATGTCCGGACAAAAGAGCACTAAGTTTCGAGGCCCATCCTGTTTTCTCCCACTTAGCTGTAGTTGCGAACCTCTCAAATCTTTGTAGGTAAGCATCCAAGTCGTCCTTACCATCCACAAATGAGGGGAGCTTGGGTGCCTTGGCCCTTTCCTCTCTTAATTCGGCACGTTCGGCGACGTTACGGCCTTGTGCTAGACGAGCGAGCTCTAATTCATGTTCTCTCATAGCGGCTTCAATAGCTTCTTTCTGCTTCAATAGTTCTGCTTCCATCTCTAATTTTCTCAGTTCGCGTTCTTGCCGCCTATTTTCTCTCTCTTTGTCTTCTCTTCTACACCTTTCCTCTTTCTCTTCTTCTTCTTTCCGTCTGTCTTCCTCAAGTATTCGACATCTCTCTTCCTTTTCTTCTTCTAACTTTTGTTGTTTTTCTACAAACTCGAGCAGTTTATCTCCTTCCAATCCGAACTTTTCTCCAATCTGTAAAAGCTTTTTCATTTCCATAGCTGTAGTTCACAGCAAACAAACCTGATATGCTTCCTTACAACAGTTCCTCTTACTTCTCAGTGACTCCTTCTTCTTGAACTATCCTTTCCTGGTTACTGTAGTCAGCAAACAATTGAATTCCTCTCCCAGACAGGCCCCCAATGTTACGCGGGTAATCTTTTAGAGGATGGGTAGCTTGCAAACCAAACTGAACACAGGGTTGTCGGAATAGCAACAAGAAGATTTATTCCAAAAATGAACGTAGTTTCCATGAAGTAAAACTCCACAACAGCACTTAACTCGATAAACTTACGCGGCCTCCGCCAACTTGAATAATCTTACACGGCCTCTGCCAACTTGAATAAACACTGCTTCCGTCACACTTGACTAAACACGACTGATCGTCAAACTCTCTTCGCTTGTGGTAAACTAGTTGAAACTTCACTCGAATTCACTTACTTATATACTTTTACAATAATATTCTAGAAGTTTCTAAATAGTCTAATTATAGAAAGATTACAAAAAGATTACAAAATATACCACATTAGAAACACTTACACAAGATCCAAAAATAAACAAATTATGAACTCTCCTGAAGCTTCTAGAAAGTCACGCGATACAGTTTTTCGTAACAGTAGCAAAGACAATAAATCTCCCACAGCTGCTTTAGACACTCCAGGATATTTGGAGAACCATTGTAAAAGTGCAATGGCCACATCCATTTGGGTGACTGGTGAGTTTTCACATATTGGTTCACTTGTTTGAGAAGATCCAGTGTCACTTTCGCTTTCTTCTTCGTCTTCCGAACTTTCGTCATTACTTTCCACTTCATTGCATGCAAGTGAACCCTCGTTTGCATTACTTGAAACATCCCAATCCTGGAAGATCGTAATCATTATGAACCTTCTCTTCATCACTTCCCTTTTTGAAATTTTAGAAAAAAGGGGTCATATGATAGTTATCTGACTACCTAACACCACCTCAAACTCTTGCAAAATGGGAAATAAAACTGATCCTGACCCTAAGCAGAAGCATATGCTTCTTCCCTAAGTAACTGTTTTCCTTGTTTTCTTTTCTTATTATTAAGAAATCTGTTAAGCCCCAGTTGTTCACTGAGGTGGCTAGAGTGCAATCAACTGAATGCAATAGTGCAGGTTTAATGTATGGTTTTTTTTGTTATTGTTTGAAATCATTAGTGAAAAACTCATAGAGAGGAGAGGTGTAGACAAAAGCAAATGCACCATAAAAGACCAAAAATTCTAAAGGCACTCACCATGATAGATTCACTGTCCGACGTGTCGGGTTGTTTTCCATCAGAAGCCGGACTTCTAGTGTCGTGGTATTTACCGTGTCGTAGGCGAGTCCTGTTTGATACAATCACGTCTCCTTTACATAACAAGCAATCGCAGACCTCACCTTCTTCCTCTTGCTGTAAGACAGAAATGTGTTCATGTTAGTTAATGATTTCCCGGCCAAGACGAAACGAACTGCTAACCCAGCTTCGTGTCATGAAAAGCTCTCCGGTATATGAACACCTTATCTATCCAAATCAGGCCGAAATCACCGTTCTTGTGTGAGCAGAAGCTCTATCCAACATGGTTTTTGTGCCGGGGCTAATGTAATCCGGTGTAGCCTTTAGTAGTACTGCACAGTGGAACCTCGATATCACGAAAGGCCAAGGGGCAGGAAGAATTTGTTCACTACAGCGAGAGGTTTCATTATATTGTGATTGTATTCCATATATTCTACTACTAGTTATAGCTATCGCTAAGTGCCAACGAGCAACGATTTTACCTATACGCGGGCACTGTTCCATCTGTTTAGAAGTAATAGGAATCGCCGTAATTTATAAAAATAGATGAAACTTAATTCGATTGCGTAAGCGAAAAATACCTTGAAAATAGTGAACTCAGAAGCTGCTTGACTGCATAAAGAATTTGAAATAGCGGCTTTACATTGCATTTTTCAGGGGCACCCAACGATGGTTTCCTCCAAAATACGTTGAAAACACTTTTTAGGCTATCCAACAAAGTACTTTTAGATCTCTAGAAATGCATTCTAAGAGGCCCTACAAAATGTTAATCTGTTCGGTTGCCCTAAGGGGAACTGAAGTCTTTTCGAAATTACAAGGGCTTAAGTATTACTTTCCCAAGAATGTTAGGTGCAATTTAAGAATGAGAATGAGTGAGAATTGTTCGGACTCCTCTCTCCATCTCATTTTAGAATCTGAAAATTTTAGGTTGCCTTTTTCTAAGAAAAAAAGTGTAACCTGGGTAGTAAAATTTGAACAATTAAACTTTATTAGATAAGCTCCGAAAATTGAACGTGAATGGAACTATCATCTAGAAACTTTCAGCCGTCCTCTAGCAAAAGAAAATTCTAGGCAATATTTGCTTCTCCGAACAGATGTTTTACAGAAACCAGTCGTTGGGTGCACCTGATTCTTTCGAGATATTGAAGTTCGTGTTTCTGTCGGACATTGTGCACAGCACGTCATTTTGCGTAAAATTTAGTGGTCTTAAAGTCATAAGTCCTTGATTATTCAACGTACAGAGTTATATTTGGTCTCTTTTTCGAGCTAAAATAATTATAGTGTGCGGATGAAGCCTTCAAAATTAGTTTGATTTAAAGATGATAAATTTTGTGGCGTTATTATTTTTCTTAGGCAATACAAAATTCCAGCGGGCAAATACGACAGCTATACGCGTATGATGCAAATAATGCAAATGAATCCACCCGAGGATTGTTTGAAGACAGGATGAGCAAGGGACTCACAAAGACGCATACGGCTCTTGGATTCTCTGTTCTGTATCACGTGTTCACTCAAAAACAACTCATTCTTTGTTTTGCATTTCGTTGTGAAAGTTATCTTACCTTACTATATGTTTCATCGATTACAGATTTTTTTTCTGCCCTGGAACTATCGCGCACAGCTATATTAGGGTGCCGCTTGCTCTTTGGCAATTACTAGGGTGTAACTGGACAAGAAAATCGTTCGTTATAGGTGGGCTTCGTTAAATAGAAATGCCTCATATCTCGTGGTTTCAGTGGTGTGGTTGTTTTTAACAGGTATCCTTCTTTCACTTCGTCTGCCTACTTACTACTATTGCAGCGTGATTCTTTCATGAAATCAAAGCAATAAACCTCTTCAGCTTGTATATTTTGCTTTCCCAATAGAGGTTCGGCAAGGGAACTTGACCGTTGTCTTTTCATAAATTATGCGTAGATATGTACGTGAATAAGACGAAATTTGGAAGCGGTTTTGTTCTGTGTTTACTCGTTTAGTATATTTTATGTGGTAAACTAACATATTCCAGGGAACACAACCGACACTGAATCGCTTGATCCAAGGAAGGGGAGAAAGGGGGGGGGGGGGTAGGTACTCTGGATTTCATCGGCGGCTTGATTTTGCAAACAAGGCTCGTAAATTTGGCATGGTACTTGTGGAGTACCCCCTCCTCGGAACCTTGAAATTTTATAAATTTACCTCCGACTCTGAAAAATTGGTCTGGCTATCTGTGCTTTCCTCCTTTAAAGTACCATAGAGAGTTACATGGCGTTGACACATTCAAATTGTCTGGTATACCTCCCCTCTGCAGGTACCACAATGACAGGCTACCACCACCTCTTCCATCTGTTTAGTCTGTTTATTGATCAACAGAGCTGTTGTTAGCTTTTTTCTTTTTGGTTAAAAGCATAACATTCATTCAACATTCACACAGATTCCCATTATTGGGATTGATTTAAAAGGCCTCTTGAGAACAAAGGCTTCGGCTTTGAAATTTGATCCAAAGCATAGTTATGAGCTATGGAAAGGAACTTGTTTCGACTATGGGGGGTAAAAAAAGAGAGAAATTTGATTATGTTTGACTGCTAAAAAACGGAAGACTGGTTTCGTTTCGAGGGTGCGAGAATCGTGATTTCATTGCAGTAGACGTCCAATTGACCTTTATTATTCAGGCGAATCTCATGAGGCTGCACAGCAAGCAGTTATGTTTTGTCTTGTTCATAAGGTTTTGTATGTACGGCAGTTGTAAGTTTACAATCTTGCTTTGAAATATGTAGTACTATGTTTTATTGATTTGTGGCAAGTGCCCTCTGCTCAGGATTTACAAAAATAAAAACAAAGACAAAATCGCAATATTTAGTAGCTTTTTTTGTAAATTGTTTGGCAATCACGAAAATTCGATTCTCTGGAAAGAATATGGTGTTTATTTCCCATAGAAATCCTTATACACCTGATTGAAAAAACGTTGTCGCTTGAAAAGTATCAACCATGAACGATGGGACCCAATGGATTTATGGGTGCAACCTTATTAGCATTGCAAATTTAAAGTTCTTCTCAAAAATGTTTACATTTACGAAGCTTTTCGCGACAATGCATTCCAAAAAACGTAAAACGGTTTCCAGTATTTACGGCTCATAACTTCACCAGTGGTGGACACATAAGAGATTTCTACAGTTAATGAGCGTAGCCATATCGCTAACGCACACTTGAAAATCATAAGATAAGACCTAAAAGCGTTCTTGGAAGACAAGAAAAGACAACAGCATGCCTTAAACAAAGTACTCTAGGGATTTGCATCCGCATGAGCATCTCGTGACGATGTAAACTTTTGTCGAAAGAACTTTGAATTTGCTTTGCTAATGAACGTATCATACCCATGAATCCTTGAAACCTCATCATTCATGGTTTATACTTTTTAGCGACAATGTTTTTTAAATCAGGTATATTTTCGTTGTTGTAAGTTGTCATCACGATGCTTAGGGATTACGCTATATATGTTAAAAAACAAAATCCAACGGCTCTGATGCCTTGGGAGAAAACTTGACTCTTTACACTTTTCACAAGGGTTGCAATCGCTATTGCACTTTAAAAAGTCCTCTTTTCCGGGAAAGCATGCTTCCGAACTCCTTCTATTGTATTGCACTCGTTGCTGTTGTCAATCCTTCGTCACCCATCTGATTGTTATGTAAATAAAAACCCAATTTTCAAGTGAGGAAATTGAAGATTTAGGATCTCTAACATTATTCCAAATCTCCGTATTGACCGCCTAGTACTGGTTAGTAAAAATTTTCCCGTCACTTCATTCGGGCTCTTCTAACACGAGTACGTGTGGAAATTTCCGCTCGCGAAGAATTTACCGCGCGGGAGGTGGTTTTTGAGTGTGCTTGTCGATTTAGCTCTGACTCTGCAAAACACAGTTTGAATCTCCAGCAATTGAATATGAAGAAGTATCATCCGAATTGAATTAAATATGTCCATGGCATTTCGTGACAGCATGAGAGCTTTATATAGCGTTGTAATCAATTCTTGAGGGCTCAACAAGCGTGGCTCAGGTTGTTTACCATTTACCACAAATTCCTGGAAATTTCGGTTCGGAATTTTCGTTCGGAAAGAACGGCACGTGTCGTTTACCATTTGCCCCCAAATTTCCGGATTTTCGCGCCGCGCTAGACTGGATTCTAGTTACAACATGGCGGCTCAAGTGTTGATGTTAGAGGAAATTTTAGATGTATCGGCTGATGAGGAGATGCTCATAAATTCCAATAAAGAAGATGAAATTAATACCATTGGAGTGATCTCAATGTTTATGAGACGCGATCGTCATTGCAGCAAAGGTTTCTGTGAAAATATTGTACCACTGTATTCCATGGATGAATTCAGCAATCACTTCAGGATGTCAAGAGCCACCATGGAAATTCTCTGTAGAAAAATAGGGGCTACAGGAAGGGTTCCCCAGAGAAACACTTTTGGGAGGGCTCCAATACCCCTCCAGCAGCAGGTTTTGGCGTTCGTTTGGTTTATATCAAATTCAGAAGTAATACGCACTGTGTCTGACAGATTCGACGTCACTATGAGCAGTTTAGATAGGATTATACGTGGGGTGTCCAGAGCATGCTTGGATATTAGACAAGAGTACATCAAATGGCCCAATCATACGTTGCGTATTAATGAATTATGTTTAAAAAAAATTAATGTCTGAATATGATATGATTTTAAACAAATTAAATAAAACAAGTAATCTCAGTTTAATAGGTGAGTGTTTCTTCATCCTTACTACTAATCATCACAACTTTGAGTTAGGCAGCTCTTAAGGAAATTTTAAACCCAAGAAAAGAGGAGGAAGGAGGAATTTTACTTTGATCTTTTTTTGGTCACAATGTTATCAGATTTGATACTGATAACTCCTGCAGGTAATGAAATGAACGAAATAATGCAAAATTTTGAAGCAAAAGGACTTCCTGGGTTCCCAAGAATCATAGGTGTGATAGACGGCACTCACATTGAAATTAGAGCCCCAACTAGACAGCCAGATGCATATGTGAATAGAAAGAAATTTCATTCTCTTGTTACACAGGCAAGTGACATGTCTCTCTCTTTTTTAATTAATGCTTAATGAAAAAAAAATATATTTGCAAGAGTAATTTCTAAAAGTCAAAACACTTTAAAGCTTTGATCACAGCAATGAGTAGAAAACGTGATTTTTCATATCATGTGAAAGCATTAATTTTTGTTGACCAATATTTAATAAAGTAGATTTGACCTTTTTTTCTTCTCTTTCTTACTTAAGATGGTGACCGCAAGTGATTTTATTCCAGTTACATTTCCATGGCTTTGAATTACCTAATAGATAAATGGATGAAATAATTTTTCTTGTGAAATCAACAATCTATTTTACATCAGGTTGTGTGTGATGATAACATGTTATTTAGAGATGTTCTTACTGGTTGGCCTGGCTCAGTCCACGACTCAAGGGTCTTGAGAAATTCTTCATTACATGCTACAGCAGCAGTCAAGTTTCCTAGTGACACACACCTTCTTGGTGATGGTGGATACCCTTTGAAAAGGTTTGGTCAATCAGAAATTTATGTTACCTCAAATAAAAGAGGGCCTCTCACACCCTTTTATTTGACTCATGTACAAACTATTAAATGAACCACCATTACGCACCTGCTCGCAATAGGAAAGTCACAATAATCTTAAATGCAAGTGGCTTTCAAATAGATTGGTAATGTACAAGTTTGGAATAAACAAATTATGTTGTTTTTTTGTAGTTGGCTGATAACCCCATATCGAGACAATGGTCACCTAAATCGAAGACAGAGACTGTTCAATGCCAAACTTTCATCTCTGCGGTCAGTGGTGGACAGATCAATTTGACTTCTGAAAGGGCGCTGGAGGAAACTTGGCTCACTGGAGCACATTGATATGGAACTCTTGGTCCATATTATTATGTCTGCTTGTATTTTGCATAACTTTTGTCTTCTACATGACGACTTCGATGACAACTACTTCTTGGATCATCATGATGGTGATGGTGATGGTGGTGATGGTGATGCTGGTGATGGGTATGCTGGAGGACACCCAGATGGTGCATTAGCTGCAGAGGCAAAGCGTGTTCGGTTGATGGACATTATATGCTAATTTTTAAGTACTGATACTACACATGTATGCATGGATGTAGCAATGGTAACAGACACTTTTTTTTTGGCCTAGCCACCAATATGTGTAAAGTCACCACTTATAATTAGTCAGGTGATTTGTACAGGATACATGGCTGTTTAAATTTATTGACTCACTGGGCTTTTAGATGTAGTTTTTTTTTATAAAGGCAGTTATGTGGACACAGAAAATCCAAGCAAAACATGAACTCAACATTAAATGCATACTTCTTTTTAATGGTTTAGAATAATGTGTAAAGGTTCTCCACCAAACATCCTAAGTCCCATCTTCAAAGCAAATGTTTTTAAATGCCTTCTTTTTGGTGCAAGTTTATGAAGCAAATAATATCTCAGCTCCCCTAGCAAAAAGGAAACTTTGCAGAAAGTAGATGCTAAATGGCCAGTACAAATAAATAATGAGTAAAACACTATTCTGGTGGATGTGGAATTTTCTTTTCAGCTTAAGTGCTTTTTCAACCAGATTGACCCACAGCTGGTTATGGGGTGCAACAAGTACCGGTATTGTGTGCACTATTGACAATGGGGTGTATCATAAAGCACCCTTGCTAGGTTTTAACGAAATCACCAAAGTAAACAAATTCACTTACAACCATTATGCATAATGGTTAATTGCATGTCATTCAAAGCCTTCTCACAAGCAAATCCAAGGTGTGACATTGACAATTAAATTGCAAAATACATTACAATATTATCTTAAAATGGAATATTTCATTCATACGAAACCTGAAAAATGCACCTTTTTATACTGTTTTCAGGTCTATTGTCATTATTAAAACATCTTTAAATATAACAGTATATATATATATATAATCCATAAAGTAAAACCACTCAACTCTGATGACCATAAGTTTAATACAAACTTGTTTCGTAGATGTTACAACCCACAAAACTTATCGTCATCAGAGTTGAGTGGTTTTCCTTTATGGATTATACCGCTCCTACACTGTAGAGCACTTCATTGGATCACCGGTGAATCTTCAACTTGGATATATATATATAAAAGGAACAACAACAAACTTCCAATAACTATGCAAAATTTAGCTAGCTAATTTCAAGAGTTATGTTTGTTCACTTTTTTTCCATGTAGTCAAAAAAGCGGTTAAAGAAAGCCGTTTTTTCCTCCTTCATTTCCTTTAAGAGCTTCAGTTTTTCCTCTTCCACTTTCTCTCGCTGTTCGCTGTATTGTTTCAAGAATTCTAGCATCTCTGATGCTGAAGATGAGCTCCTTGGTTTTTTCCTGTATCTCTTCTTGGGGGACTCGTTCTTCGTCCGTTTTCCACACGAGTCGCTGGATTCAGAAGTGCATGCAGGTTGAATCACGGATTCTAAACGTGATTCACCGGCATCTGATTCTGATGTACTGCTACAGTCGGCTTTCCCTTCCCGGTCTTCTAGATGCAGCGAGCTCTCCATAGTGTAAGCTGGTTTCACAGTGGCGTCTCTCGCAAGACACTGGGCCAGTTCCTCGTAAAACTTCCAACTCTTTTTACAGTTACCAGACTTGTTGTTATGATCCTCTATCTCTTTTTGTTTGGACACTAGTTTCCCCCACTTCCTCAAACATTGCTCGCCGGTAACGCGACGACCTGACTCTTTCGTGAACGCTTCTGCTATTCTCTCAAAAATATCTTTCTTGGTGGCCTTTCCTCCAAACAGATGTTTGTGATCTGACCATGTTGTGATAAGAAGTCGTACGTCGGAATCTTCCCATCTGTCCAATTTCGACGAACCCTCAGTGCTTTCCGACGAAACAGATGGCGCAGGAGAGACTGATCGACTAGGATTTTCTGACAGCCTAGTTGATAAGTCAGCTGTGTATAAAATGAAAGAAAGCACGTTGCAGAAAATTTCCAATTTTCGCGGGAAAATAAAATACTATCGTAAAACTTGACAGCCATTCGATTTTGGACACAAATTAGCGATTTTAAGTCTGCTCACCATTGAAATACAAGGAACAGCTATGTTGTAGGAATATTTCCAGAACTGGAGAAGTATAACAGCAACATGAACACTGGTACACATCCCCCGTTTGCTGCGAACCCGCCATATTTGTTGTTGTTGTTGAAGCGATTGCGCTCAGAGAGGCCTGAAACTAGTACGAATTTCGAGGAACTTGTAAATGGTAAACGAATTTCCATTCGGAACGTCCCAGTCGGGAAAACGGGACTACCTTTTCAGAATTTCCGTTTGTCCCGGGAATTTTCCAGTGGGACGAACCCAAAAAACGTTTACCATTTACATCCCAACCGGAATTTCCGGGAATTTGTGGTAAATGGTAAACAACCTCAGTGTCGAAAAATGATAGACGAGAAAGTTGTCTCAAACCGCCTTAAACACCTTTGATGAACTATTAAATGATGTTTTTTTTTTGGCAATTTTGATACTAATTGAATAACATTGGGCCGTTTCTCACCCTGAGAAAAATAGAATGGCTAACATGTACAAAGCTTGTACAAGAAACATGTTCAAGAAATATATGTAAAACTCTATAACTAGAGGACATTTTCTTGCAAATTGCCTCAATGAACTCTTTATATTTCCCCCAAAGCACAAAGAAAAAAACAGAGTTTGCAATATAGAAATAACTACAAAAGATCCCTAGAAACAGTTTTTTTGGCCCTTTTATCTTAAATGGACTTACCAAAATTATTCGTGATTGATTTGTCCCACTTTCCGTACATATGAAACCGAACAAACACTAAAAAACCCAGCTCGCATTACCACGCAGAGTTTGTTTTTAAAACACTTTACATCTCCGTAAAAATGTTACATTTGTGATGGATGGGCAGCTTGACAGACCAAAAACGAAAAGCCAATCATATGCCTTACGTTTCGTCACGTGATAGCTCTTGCAGCGCTTACCACGAGATTTTCGCGCGCCAGTTTGAAACTTTCCAACACAGTTTGTCATGGCGGAGCTAAGGAAGTGTCGAGGAAAAAAGACCAAGGAACGGCTTATGTTTTTGGTAAGATATATAGTCTCAATATTTCTTTTGTATAGCACATTAAGTAAGTTTACTCGCTTTACTGAAGGAATTAGGAGTGGCCTCATTTTATTGTTTGTGTTGATGAGCCATAATAAGCGGGGATATTTATAAGAATTGAAACTGTCAGCATTTACTACGAAAATAAATAGAAAATGAGCTTCCTCATGCTTTTTAATTATGGTCTTTTTGTGACTTTAATTTGTTTTCTTTTTTCAGCGAGAAGTGTGCGCCAGCCTGAAAATATATGGCGTAAAGAATGCTACCGACAACTCCTTTGTGAAGGCAGTGGATCGAGTAAGTTTTTTGGTTGTTTTTGTAAAAACAAATGTGATTCACGACATACTCGGCACAGCTTTGGTTTTACCGTTTTGTTATAGCGACCTACTTACCTCAATGAAATTGCCTAAATTTTTGTTAAATATAAGGCGTCGAAGAAGCAGTGAGTATTGCACGTTTTTGCAACTACAACAACCATGGTGTATTCGTTTACAGTGTATCTCTTTGTTAACAGTTTATACAGTAAAAAACACGGCAAGCTACCATTTGCCAGTTAGGCCCGCTCTATACAATAATCTGTTTAGACCAAACTTTAAAATGATTCTTAACATTTTCCAAACTCTTTTAAAGAAATTCTGTGAACTTGGGCAGGTAAAGGTACGGTAAAGCGGGCAACAAAAAACGTGCAACTTGTTTTGCAACATTGTTACAAAACGAGTTGAATAGCAATGTTGCGCCTTTTACCACCCACGAAAAAAACCTTGCAACCAAATTTTGTTGCAAGACACAATAGAACGTGGGCGGTAAAGTGTGCAAAATCGCTATTCCACTTGTTTTGCAGCAATGTTGCAAAACAAATTGTTCATTTTTTGTTGCCCGTTTTACCGTCGCTTAAGATATTAAAGTCAACATTCACGATCCTCTTTTTTGTAACAGGACACATAGCTGCGTTAGCACTTCAATTGCGATTGTAATGGTATACAGGTTTAACATTAGCCGAATAAGCTGGAAACTGACAACATACTCGCCTGAAATGTTTATTTTCCTCAGAAAACGAGAACCATGATTTAAGAACCGGAATAGCCTTAATTTGTGCTAGACTACCAGTTATGTAAGAGCCTGTTTACACCCACGTTGGTTTTTAGTGGAGGGTTTTTACTATACACTTAACCATGAATGATTACCGTATAAATAGGCAGCATTACGATCAGTAACGCGTAAAAATATTAGGACAATAATTGTTGTCAACGAATTGTTTTTTCAAGGTGGACAGGACATACAAGGAAAAAATTCCTTTGGTGGAAATAAGGAAGACGATGCGTATCACATTGGCAAACGCCAAATACAACAAATTGTAAGTTCATATTATTTTTCTTCGTTATCAAAAACAGAATGACAACAGCTTCTTCGGTCGATAAGAGAATAGACCTATTTTTCATTTCTTGTTGTGAACAAGCGAACAAAGTGCTCGTCAACAACCCCCTCACGCACTGAAAATACCGTATGGCACGAAATTTTTGCGGGTTCTCATTTTCGCAATTTTTGCGATTTCTCCAGTGATCCGCAAAAATAAGTTCCCGCAAATAAAAATTATCGCAAACATTTTTCTCACAAAATTTACTCCAGAGTAAATATTCTCTAACTTAAATTCGCTACACAAATCGTTCAGCTTTTTGCTTTCTTGTGCAAATTAAAGCCTCTGTTATTTAGACCTCGCTGGGATTACCAAATTTAAATGTGAAAGGAAAAACGAAAAGAATTCTGGTTGTAGTAGGAAAATGGCCTATTATTTTGTCTCTTTCACTCAGAAAAAAGATCGTATACAGCGAAATACTGGTTGATTGTTTGAAAATATGTATTTCTCACATACTTACTCAGCAAAAACAAAAACATTATCAATGCTGGGTTCTGGGTGATTTTTGAAGATCGCAAAAATTAATTCCTGGCAAGAACAACCGATCTTTCCTAATTGCAACAATTAGTTTCTGCAAAACACAAAAAATGGCCAATCCGCAAAAATAAAATCCCGCACAAATGTTGTGGCACACGGTACATGAAAACCAATGTCTATGGTTTGGTCTTTGCACTGATCAGTGATTACTTAAGTCAACGAGATGCGCCGTGAATCTTCACTAGGCGCCACTGTTATAATATTTGCAGGGGGGGTGAGGCTATCCAAAGCAACGATTTCTGACAATAAGACAATGGTGAGGTTGCTAGAGGCCAAATGCTTTGATATTTTACCAAATTCTCTCAACTCACCCTTCAAGGAAATATAAGGAAATCAATGTTGAGAAGTTGTATGTGGATTTGGGGGCTTTTATAATTGAAACTAAATCGCAAAGCTAGAAATTTAGCTTGACTCCTTTGCAGCAGTAGAATCCATTTAGCAATTCTTACAGGCCAAAATAAACGATTTACCTAACTTTTTAATCATAAAGACCTCACATTGACCGATTAGCACAAGTCTCCCTGCAATATTAAAAGGGCGTAACTTGAAGTCTGTTATTTTCCTCAGTAATTGATGAAAGCCAACAGAACGGAGAAGGTTAGTTTAAGTTGTTACAGTTAAGGCCCCCTTTTATGTAGCTTCGTAAACTCCAGTTACCCAACGATATTACCTGCTCTAATACATGAGAGCTTTACATTTTTGCAACCGCATTCATGAAAATTTCAGTGAATTAATTGGAAAAAGTGACTGTCTTCGATGCTGATTGGGAAGGTTTTTCTTCATAGACAGTCATGCGCTTCTTTTCAGGATACCAGTCACTTTTGTCACTGGCAAGCAAGTCCGAGTCTGGAGTTTAAAAGAAGTGTCTGAAGAGTGAACAATCGGCTACTCTGTTTCACGAACATGTTTAATATGGTGATGAAGGTGGGAAACCACACTCTCCCTTGTTGTACGTCCGAGGTTTCAGTAACTAAACGTTCACTAAGGGTAGTCTCTGTTACTTTTGTCTTTTCAGGGGCGGAACAATGCAGACAACCGGGGAAGAAAAAACGAGGTATCAGTATCACAAATAACTTGTTTATGTTTACTCCATATGATGGTGTATTCCGTCTATTCCTGTAAAAGAATCGCGCACTTAAGCTGCCCGTCTTTAACTTGTTGTGTAGTGTGCGAAAACAGGTACATTTTTCTCGCGGCGCTTGCTGGTGACAAGTTCAAGCGGCGAGAAGCTTTCCTGTGTGAATTCCCGCTCTAACTTTCGCCCAGTATTTAAACTCGATTGGAATCGCTTACCAACACTTTCCGACGCAGGCTACGAGAAGCGGGGAGAAACGGCTGATTTCTCACACTACATGTCGTTTTCAATGAAGTATAAATCGATGAGGAATCTAAAGGAGGAAATTAAGAGATACAGTCCTCTAATTGAACCTCCGTCATTTCAATGGAAAGTAAAACTGACAATAAAGGTGGCATATTCAGTTTCCCCTTTTTATGGCAGGCCCACTGTCAATGCAGAAATTTCAGAAAGGTCTATGTTCAACTTCGTCCCCGGTATTAATTGCCCTTGGGAGAGGATGTTATCTTTATTTAAAAATAGACACTGTTTTTGGCGTACACATAATTTAACTTCAAATGGTAAACGTATGTCTTTCTTGAGACAGTAAGTTCTGCTAGTGACGATTATTAAGATGATTGTTATTAACCCTTTCTTTGCTACGGCCGGTCCTCTTCGGATCTTCTAAATGAATGAATGAATGTAAATGCAAATGGTTTCACTTATACATGTATACCGGGCACAACAATCCCACCAGCTATGCAATAAATTGCAGACCCACTTAGTCCTAATACGATCATTTAGAAATATTTCCGCCTTGCACTCGTAACGCAGGGTGCAAAGAAAGACAGTTTTATTTCCGAGCGCATTGCATAGCCCAAGTGAGTCATTTTAACGTAGCCCACGTAACATCGACAAAACAATTATTGGATGCCAGAGTCGGTGTAGTCAGGCTCTGAAATGCCAGTCCCCGTCCTGCGCGTCGAGCAAGTGGACGGCAAAGAATTCCTATCCAATCGCAATTTCCACTAACCCCGGGCCATCGGACACTACTTTCTTTTGCAGCAAATAAGATTAAATGGAACATTATTTGTTATATTTATTCATCTACATCTCATTCACAGACAAAAAACTCAACGTAGTGGAGTGAAGGAACCAGGGTTAGTTTTGAGTCCGTGATTTGATTTAAGACATTTTAGTGCAATCGAAGGAAGTCAATCGGGCTTTCTTGATCAGTTAAACACCGCGTCATTATCTGGTCCGGGTTTTAGGTTGCCTCATTTATTCGGTTGAAAGGTTGTTCGTCATGTTTAATTTACCCCATTCATGGAGGTTTTCTTAATTTTAAAATTTTTGGTTGAGTAGATTCGGGTATTTTTTTGTCAATTTCACGATCAAACTACAGCATCATCCCACCAAGATGAGTAGACGGCGAATTGTGATAGCTATAGGGCCAAACAACGGTGTCACTTCGTACCATTATCTCTTGTTCATACCACATTTACCCTTTAACAATGGAAAGTATTTGCTACTTGAGGTGCGATTTCTAATCTGTAGATTTCCCAAAACTTTTTTTTATTTGTTTCTTGAAGATTGATTGGAAGAAACTAAAACTCTTTCGCGATGACACAAAGACAGTGCCAGTTGCCAAGGGCATTCTTCTAGAAGAGCCAGATGGTTTGTACATGGAAGAATTATCCTTTTCAACATATAACATACATAGTACCATAATTTTGGAAAACTTTTGGGACAAAGCAAATTTTTAGAGTTCGAGAGTACAGTGCAATATGTTCGAAACAAGCGATCATATTATATAGCTCAATCCAGTGTGAGGTCGCAAAATCAGTATAACAGTTTGTATGAGGAGAGGTGGATCACAATGACGTGTGATGAATGAATATACAATAATGAAATACCACTAGGAAATAAACACGCGACCTTAAGGAACATGTAAATCTTTGTCAGTGCTCTGATCATTATTACAAGATGGTAAAGTACATGAGAACCAGGGAAGAGTATTGGGCAATATTATTTTCGTTTTTAACTTATATTCATAAAACAAATACTTATCTTATGCTTGTTACAGAACAAGTTGTGAATCAAAAATACTGAAAGGCAAAAAGCGTAGAAACGTCTATATATAATTATCACAAATAGGCCTTTTTTATTACACGCGAGCGAAATTTTAGACTGATCTTTGACCTATTCTTTATTTCGTATTCGCAGAAGAAAGCAACGAATTCGTAATTTCCATAATTGGCCTCCTTTGTGAGGATTCCCGCCTGAAGGTAGGTTCTTCATTGTTATAGTTGACAGATTACCTAAAAAAATGAAAACATAGAGAAAATAAAACAAGTTTGAGACAAGATTAAAATCATTAGCTATCATTGTCCTTTAAGCAATAGACATTGCGATCACATCACGAACGTAACGTTGAACTGCAAAAAAGGATCAAGGAAAAAAAGGTGCCGCCAAGTTTGAAAGAAGAGGACGGGATATGAATAAAAATCAACAGTCTTCAGCGCCAATCCCCACCCAACTAAGCCCCACCAGTCCCTCACCCAGCACCAACCTCTCCACGGCTCCTGGAACTCGCCCCACTAATTAATTTGTATCTTATTGATTTATTTGCTGCTTCTTAGAACTCCACCATTAAAATTGTCTTTTTTCCTTTGTTTCCACAGTCTGGAACTGAGGTCTTATGGCCAATGAAGGCGACCAGATTTTACAAACAGTAAAATGTTACGTGATTAAAGTTTATTTTTGAAACTGTTGTTTCAGACTTGTTGTAGCTTTAACTCAGGGGAAAAGACGGCTGTCATTGTAGATAAATAGTTTGTGTTTTTTACGATGAACGTATTTCTAGTGCTATTTAATTAATGTGAACACAAGAGTGGATAGTAAAAATCAGGACGTCGGTAACAGAACTGAGGATAAAAAATTCTTTCATACCTGTCTCCCTCTATTTTATCCCTCGCAACCGTTGATGCAACGCTCAGAAGACGGGGCATTGCATGACGAGACGAAAGCGGCTGCGAGGGACTGAACCTATTTGTCGGGGTGGTATCATGCACCATGGACAAGAAGTCTAAAGAGATGTGGTGTCCTCTTTTGCTTGGAATCAGGCAGTGCTTACATCAGTTTCATCTTAAGAAGGACTAAATAACGTATTTAAACATCTTTTTGACACAAAATTACGATTTCCATACAATTGTTTGCATTGTAAAAATCTCTCAATGTGATCGCAAAAACAACATTTTACGACACACAAATCCGAGTTCAAAACTCTTCTTCTGCTCGCACTTCCACCCTATATACGATTTTCCTACGAGTTTTGTATGGTAAAAATCTCTGAATGTGATCGTAAAAAAGACATTTGACGATACAAATTCGAGTTCAAAACTCTTCTTCTTCTCGTTGTTGCACCGTGCCTTTGCCGTAAAACGACAAAATACGATTTCTTAACGATTTTTTTTATGGTAAAAATCTCTGAATGTGATCGTATAAAAGACATTTCGCGATAAAAATACGAGTTCAAAACTCTTCTTTTGCTCGTAGTTGCACCGTGCCTTTATCGTAAAAGCGACACAATACGACTTTTTGACAACTTACTTTACGACATGAATACGATTAATTTAAGCTAATTTGCGATGTAAAAACGATCACTTTACGACGAAAATAAAGTCCTAATACGACTTAAAATACGATCTTTTTACTATAAAAATACGATCTAGAGGTCAGTAGTGTACCAGTGGAAAGGGAAATTGAAGAAAGGCTCGATCAAGAAGAAACTGTAGGAGACGGTGATGATCGCATTGATGGTATATACTCTTTTTCTTTTCTTTAATATAAGAACTTTTTGTAAGAAAGTCGGGAAGTTTGGCAAGGCTAAGAAAAGACAAAACCCGGCGTCCCCGGCTGATCATGATTACGAAATGTAAGCTTACTTCAAAATTTAAGATTTTTCCCAGTTGTTGTAAAGTTAAAGATTCAAGCACTTGAAGTCATTGTACATAGCTCAAGTTCTTTTGCGTGTATGACTTCAAATTTATTTATTTTTTGGCTTGTTTCCCTGAAGCTGGTGACCTTCGTGCTGAGAGTCCTATTTCAGAAGAACACGGGCCATTTGAAGATGAAATACCTCAGGAAACTGATTCTGATGGGGCGGAACAATTTGGCTCAGCACCTGAACAAGCAGAAGTGGAAAATGAGGTTGATGATATGGGTGAAGCAATTGTTAAATACATCTTTGAGTCACTTGATATCATACAGGATACAGGGGCATCACTAAACACATTTCAAGAGTTGCTTGTGTTTGCTCGGCATATGTTTTGTAGAGGTAGAGGACTAGAGGATGAAGATCAAATTATCAAGTTAATTTGGCCGCATGACTGGGAAACGGCAAGGCAGTATCTTTTGAAGTTGGGATATCAGGATGCAAGGGAATATTTCATCTGCTTAGATGACTCCCACAAACGTCACTGGGATATCTTGGAAAGGCCAACTGACACTTGTTGCCACTGTGGTAAACCTGCACAACTAAAATATTATTATCTAGGACTTAAGGGAAAAGTGAAACAATGAGTATCAAGTCCAGAAATCTGCCTCAAAATGACTGGTCACTGGCAGGAAAAGGAACACTGGCTAGGGAGAGAAAGAGGATGGCACATAAAAAGAGGTCTGGGATGGTGACCGTCTCTGCAAGCTTTCATGGTTTTGGGATCCAAATGCTGTCTGGTGTCTGCCAGCAAAGTGTAAAACAGAGAACTGCAAGAATGTTATTACTGGAGAAGCCATTGAACGTCTGCCTGCAACTGCTGAGGGACTGAAAGAAGTTTCTTGCCAGAAATGTCACAAAAATTTTTTTACATGAGCCAAAGTATGCAAGAGGGGATCCCAGGAATCTTGCTTTGATGGGTAAGAAATTTATATCACTGAGGAAGTGCCTAGTTTGGGTATTGGAAAACTAACATGTACTTTGTCCATGCATGTTGAATATTTTGTTGCAAATTGATTGAACCAAAAATATTTAGTTTTATATATTACAACATGCATGTATGTGTTTAAATCTGTTAACTAACATATTTTCTTCTTATATCTTAAAATTCCAAAAATAAGCCCCTTTATATTTAAGCCCCTCTGATTATAGACCCCTGAGCTTCCTTGGGCTTATAACTGCAAAAAAGTGACTTAAATTCTTAAAACACCTGAATAAATACACCATCACCATCAATTGGAAATTA
The DNA here is from genome assembly GCA_038088405.1 of Porites divaricata. Lineage (NCBI taxonomy): Eukaryota > Metazoa > Cnidaria > Anthozoa > Scleractinia > Poritidae > Porites > Porites divaricata. The sequence goes on along the minus strand of JBBMOI010000002.1, from coordinate 27,836,740 downwards.
TTTTTTGTTGTATTTTAATGTTCTACAAAAATGTTAATCAAATTTTCTTAGCAAGTAGTAAATTACAGTTATGTTAATGTTGTATTTCACAGGACAGTGGGATGGCTTTCAGCCCTTTGGAAACAAAAAGAGGAGTACAGGGGCCATTGAAGTATCTATTGCAACAATGAACAAAGAGCACAGACTCAGCACTGAGGAAGTTTATACTGTTGGATTTGTTCCATCATATGATCTTCCAGATGGAAGGCCAAACAGCCTTGATCCCTTTTTAGAGCCATTAGTGCAAGACTTAGAGGAGGGTTTTATTGAAGGTGGGTATCATACCCACACTAAAATGAACTGTGCAGCGTTTTGTTCATGGTGACAATATCTTTGGTAGAAATTCTACTCAGTGTCCTAGATGGGATTTTGTAAGATCCTGTAAGGTCCTATAGGATCCTAAGTAATCCTTATCTAAAAATTTTTAGTTGGGATCCTCCTCCTTCTCTTGAGTAAATCACACCTAATTTCTCTATAATCTTCCCTGGCTTCCTACAAAAAAATCATAATCATAATTATCATTAATTAAAACTCTACTTAGTCTTATTACTTATTAGGAACTTACATATGTGATCTTCTGGTACCTTGCCTCTTATTTTCAAATGTACATGTACATTGCAGGATATTTAGTAGACTACAAAGGGGCATTGCATTGTTTTCCTTCTGGTGAAATGGGCATCAGGCTCTTATTACTACTTTGGACTGGAGATCACCCTGCCCAGTGTGAAATTTGTAAAAGTAAAGGTGCAGGAGGAAAAAAGGGTTGCAGAAGATGCAAAATGTTAGGTATGGTTTTGCTCAAAAGTAAATTTTATTATTATTATTACTGTGAAACTCTGAAAACCAGGAATGTTGATTTTGTAATGACCAATCACAGTCAAGTTCAGTAAACATGAGCAAACCTCAAAACCACAAACTAATTACTGTTGCTTTTTGCAGTTTAATTTTCTTTTTCACACCTGATTGGTTATTTCCTTGCAACAGAATAACATTACATAAATATTCCTGGTGTTCATGGTTTTTTAGTTTCACAGTAATTACATTTATGTATCCAAGAAATGTTTTTGAATATGTGATCCTGTAGAGTCTAACTATATGCATTCAAGCGACGGATTGAACCGGATGACAACAACCGAATAAGGCATAGCCATTCTAAACTCCTCGGCTCCCGTACACTACTGTTTATCTATCCCATAATCATCTCTACATATCCCAGCATACACTACAACCCCTCTTCCCCTAAGAACAAGACCTTAACATCGATGAAACACAACATGAACGGATCTATACGCTTCTAACGCGAAACTAATTAAAGTGTTCAATAAAGTGTCCTTCCGAGCTGGCAATGTTCCTCAAACACGAGTCTCATTAAAGTGTTCAACAAAGCTAATTTAAGTGTTCAATAAAGTGCCTTTCCGCCCACTCTTCCACTTAACAGAGTTCATACACGTCGTAGTCTTTTAAGTACTCCGGTGGCCTCCTTTCCCTTACTGGTCTCCCTTGGGGTTCTGTTATCCTTCCGGTGTTATCTTCCTCGGAGGAGTCATCTTCAGCAACTTGTTCATCTCCGGTTGTGTCCCCTCTCAAGTATTTCTTGACATCGGTCACATTTCTCCTCACGTGTACTCCTTCAGGTGACGATATGACAACCTCGTTCCCGTGCTTCTTGTTAACGGTATATTGAAGTGTGCCATAAGTGGTTGAGAGCTTGTTCTCTTTCCTCTGTTTTAAGAGCACTAAATCACCAGGTTCTAGGTCACTCTCTCGAGCTCTCCTTTTCTCATCAGCATAGTCGGTCCTCTCCTGCTTCATCTCTGCATCCTTGTCTGTTGCCTCACTGTCGGAGTACCTCGAGTTTCCCAGCTCAGGAATCTTTGTTCTGATTTCTCTGTTGAACAGGAGTTTGGCTGGCGTGACTCCTGTACTGCTGTGAGGTGTCGTTCTGTACGCAGTTAAGAACTTTCGCATCTCGGTCCAGATATTCTTCTTTTCAGCTTTAGCAACCCTAAGGGTTTTAAGCAAGCTTCTGTTTTGTCTTTCAACCTCCCCATTTGCCTGGGGCCATAGCGGAGTCAAAGTGCGATGCTCTATATCATTCGTTTTCAGGAAACGCTCAAATTCATCAGACACAAACTGTGTACCATTGTCAGTTTTCAACGACTGTGGTAACCCATGGGTACAGAAAATCTTCTCCAAACTTTCAATGATTTTAGTGGATGTCACGTACGTCAGAATATCCACTTCGAAATTTTGGCTGTAATAATCAACCACGACCAGTACATATTCTCCTGACGGTAGGGGCCCCATCAAGTCTGTGGCTAGGTCAATCCAGGGTTGGCTTGGAAACTCTGTATGCCGTAAGGGTTCTGGTGGTGTAGGCAGTCCAACTAGTTGGCAGCCATGGCAGGTCTTACACCGGTTTTCCACTTGCTTGTCAATTCCAACCCACCAGACCTTTGTACGAAGTCTCTGCTTGGTTTTTACCAGCCCCTGATGACCCTCATGTGGTAAGTCTAGCACTCTTTCACGTAGTTTTCTTGGAATTAGCAACCTCATTCCCCTTAATACTAACTTTCCTAGGGAAGAGAGTTCATTTCTGACATGTTTGTACTGTGGTGGGGCTTTGTCCCAATCTTCTGTTGAGATGCATTCTTGTAGTTGTGAAATTTCTGGGTCGGCAGCTGATTCTTCCTCAATTTCTCTGATGGGTATTGCTACTGGCGCTGATGCTTCTGTCACAAAACGAATAAATTCCTCAGCATCATCATGACCATTCAACTCTCCCTTATCAACAAGTCGTGAAAGAGAGTCAGCAATGTTCTGTTTACCTGGCACATACTGCACCTGAAACTTGTATGGTTGAAGGTGAAGTACCCAGCGCTCTATCCAAGCTGAATTACGGGAGCTAGTCGAGTAAATAGTTTCTAGAGGCTTGTGGTCTGTCAGCAATGTGAACTCCATTCCATACAGGTACATATGAAATCTTTCGCATCCCCATACAAGTCCCAGTGCCTCTCTTTCTGTTTGTGAGTATCTGCGTTCAACTCCTGTTAGGGCACGACTTGCATACGCAATTACTCGCTCGTCCCTCCTGGACCTGTGTAAGTACCGCCCCAAGGCCTACTGGCTTGCATCTGTAATTAACTTGGTTACTTCTGCATTTCTGTCGAAATATGCCAATGTTTCTGCCCGTCCCAGGTTACTCTTCAGGGTTTTCAAATGCCACTTTCTGTTCTGCGCCCCACTTGAATGGTACATCCTTCCTTGTCAATTCTCTGAGTGGCTCTGTGATACTTGGTAAATTAGGGATGAACCGGGCGCTAAAGTTCACTAATCCTAGGGAAACTCCGCACTTCCTCCGCATTTGTGGGTTCCTTAGCCTGGACCACTGCTTCAACGCGTGACTCTGTTGAGCCAATGCCTTTCCTTGATAGCAGATATTTCATGAAAGTGAGTTGTGGCATCCTAAACACACACTTTTCCGGATTGAGGGTTAGTCCTTTGTCACAAATACACTCAATGGTCTTCTGCAACCTGCTGTCATGCTCTTCAACTGTACGACCATGAATAATTATGTCATCGTGTATGTTGTAGGCACCCTCACACCCAGCCAGCACTTGTTGAATAGTGTGCTGATAAAGCTCTGGGGCAGAGCTGATTCCAAACATCAAGCGTTTATACCTGTACAACCCCTTGTGAGTAATGAATGTGGTAATAACTCTAGACTGTTGGTCCAACTCAATCTGGTGAAATCCCCATTTGAGGTCCAATTTGCTAAACACCTTGCTCCCATTCAGTTGGTAGAGTATGTCATCAACTGTGGGTATGGGATGACGTTCCCTTACAATAGCCTCATTAGCTTTTCTCATGTCTACGCAGAGTCTGATGTCTCCTGAGGGTTTGGGAACCACCACGACCGGGCTTACCCATGGAGTAGGACCTTCAACCGGTTCAATAACGTCACAGTCAACTAGTTCCTTGAGTTTCTGTTCTATTTTGTCCCTTAGCCCATAAGGTGGGGGTCGCAACTTCTGTGCAACAGGTTTAACTGATTCATCAATGTGGAGTTTTGCTTGGAAACCCTTAAGTTTTCCTACTCCCTTAAAACACTCAGGAAAATCTCTAAGCAGAGTTTCTTCTTTTATGGCATTGATTTCAAGTTTCAGTATGGCCAGCTCTTCTGAGGTCTCCCTGCTAAGTATTGCCCTAGCTTTCTCTTCCACAACAATAAAACACACATGGCAACGTTTACCTTTGTAACGAAGTTCAGTGTCAAACTCACCAGCAGTGGTAAGTGGCTCATTGGATCCATAGGAGTACAGCTTTCTCTTAGATTTCCTTGAAATACACTTCACTTTCTTCTCCTTAAGCATCTCCCATGTCGCTCTGTCAATAACATTGCAGGTGGAACCAGAATTGACAAGGACCCCTTCCAATCGAACACCTCCGAACTCGATGTCTATGGTGGGAATATCTCTTCCACTAGACTGTAAGGTAAAGGTGAAATCATCATCTTTGGTGACTTGGTGTATATTTCCTTTCTTGGGTCTATTGGTATCTTCTTCTTTCGTTTTACAAACTTTGGCAAAATGCCCCACTTTTTTACATTTCATACAAGTAGCCAGCCTTGCCTTACACTCTAGGTCTTTTGCAAAATGTCCTGCGAGTCTACACCGATAACAATATCCTCTGCCACGTTTAGGCGAATCAAAATATTCCCGCTCTAAGGAATTCACATTTCCGCTCCGTGAATCGCTTTCAATCGACCGGGCCTGACTTTCAGCAGCTTCCATGGACCTAGCAATGTCTCGAGCCTTCTGGAGTGTGAGTTTCCCGCTAACAGCGAGTAGTTTCTTGCGAAGATCATGTGACCGGCATTTATCAATTAACTGATCGCGAATTTGTTCTTCCTTGGATGTTTCGAAGTCGCAATTCTCGCTAAGCTGGAACAGTCTGGTGACAGACTGGTCTGCTGTCTCGGACTCCTCCTGTTTTGCTTGACGAAACTGATGTCGTTCAAATGGAATGCTAACTTGTGGTAAAAAATGTGCGTCCAGTAATCTCATAGATTTCGCATACTGTTTCTCCGTCTGGGGCCGGTCCAGTGTCACTCAGCGTAACGAAAATGTCCTGTACGTCCTGTCCAGCGCAATGCAAAAGTAAGGCTTGTTTTTGTGCATCCTTTGTGATGCCCTTCGCGTTGATAAAAAACTCAAAAGAACGTTTCCATCGTCTCCAACGAGGTCCCACGCTAGTCAGATTGCCAGTGCAATCGAAAGGGTTTATGTTTCCAAATTCAATGTTCACGGCCATATTTGCTCTGCATATGTCGGAAAATTACCTTGTCTATCCTCGTCGCCAATTGTAGAGTCTATCTATACGCATTCAAGCTATGGATTGAACCAGATTACAACAACCGAATAAGGCATAGCCATTCTAAACTCCTCGGCTCCCGTACACTACTGTTTATCTATCCCATAATCGTCTCTACATATCCCGGCATACACTACAGATCCCCATGCATGTGCGTCCACACCTGGGTATTTTTTAAAAATAATTTTAGGTTTCTTTCCTTTGACATTGTGATGATGTGAGTCAAAATGTGCAAACAAGTGAAACGATACATTGCTGCTTTGTACTGCACACTTGAACATGCAGAACATCTTCCAAGTAGACACAAAAGAGGTTCAGAATGACATTTTTCAGGAAAAGACAAACAATTACAGATCCTCACTTGTTACCTCTTAGCAAAATAATCCCTCCAATTATTCATTGTTTTGATAAAGATGCCTCTGATGTAAGGATCTCCAGTCTCGAGAAATTGTACTGTTGTAGTAATAGTATTATGCCTATTGTGCAGACTATTTCCTGCACCTTATTGTAATAGCATATATACTTAATATTATTCCATAGGGGTCTGGTTGAATGAGGAGTGCCATTATTACTACCCTGGATTCCGAGAACATTTTCAGTACCCTTGGCAAAAAAGGTCACTGGAAGAAGAAGTACCCATTATGACTGAAATTGAACAAGAGGAAAGGCAAAGATATTTCCAGAACAGAAGTAGAGAGGCTGGATTCAATGGCCTGAGTTTACTGCATCGTCTGAGTCCTTTGTATCAGTTCAACATCCTGACTGATATTGTTTTTGATGCAATGCATTTGTTACCCCTTAATGTAGTGAAGAATCACCTAATAAAATTGCTTGCCAGTGAAGCAATCAATGAGAGAGAATTTTCTCACAAACTGAAACAGATGCCATGGTCAACAGATTATAGACCCTCAAGACTTCCAATCAATTTTGAATTAATGGGATATTGGAAGGCAGAAGAATTTCAAAAACTAGCATACCCTGCCTCTGAGTTTGTGTTAAATGGCCTGCTTGGTGGGGAGGAGTACAAAGTATGGGCTCCAGTTCCCAGAATGGTTGAATTGGTTTTCAATGCTGGTCGAGATGGCTGGACAGATGACATGATACAGAAATTCCAGCGTCTCTCATGGAGATATTGTATTCTTATGGAAGAGCATTTTGGTACCCAAGCCTGTGTGATATATTTACACAATCTTATTCACTTTCATGAGGACATCTCAAGGTTCTCTGCCCCTGACAACTACTGGTGCACACAGTTTGAGAGAGCTGTTTCACGTTACGTTCGACAATCTAGTAACAGAAAGCATTTGGAGAAAACGTTTGCAAGAAAAGAGTCTCAAAGAGAATTCCTTAAGTTTTGCCCATCTGGAGATCTAAGTACGGAGAGGCATTCAACGTCACCCAAAGTCAACAGGGAAAACGTAAGGGTAGTGTTTTAAGCTCATTAGCAATAGTATTCACTGATGAAGTGAAAGTGAATAGTGGTAGAAATTTACTGTAATGCAAAGTGGCAAGGTAAACATCTACCACTATTAATAATAGTTGAATTCTACTAGTGTACAATTGTTAATGCAACAATCTAATAGGCTTAGCTACTCGTCAGCCATTACATGCAAGCTCTTAATGTGGGAAGATTGTTGCTATACAAGTACTATTCTCCAGACTATCATATGATCCGAAACAAGACTACGTAAAGAAACTGATTTGGTCTAATTTTATTTGTGTATCAGGTTGTAGCAACTTCCCTCGAAGGAGCAAAATACTTGGTTCAATTATGTCAGAACAGCCCTGATGCCACAAGAATTAATCAAGGTGTCCTTATTGGATCTGGGCAATCAAATTTCCTTCTTGGGGACGAAAGTGCTTCCATTATGGGTTACATCTCAGATTTGGAATCCTGTGTCATTGCTGACACAGCTGAGTGTTATCGCAGTGCTTATCTGCCTATGCAAAGAATTGCTGTGGGTGGGAAACTGTACAGAAATGGTGATGTTGTGCTTGCTAAACAACAAAACACTGAGATTTTCTTTCGCATTAACAGTTTTTTCCTTGTGAATGTGAATGGAACTACTGAGCCAGTCGTCCTTGGAGACACTTATCAGCTTGTGTGGAATCCTGCAGGTGGTGTTATGCATCATCCATTAAGTGACACAGTTTATGTAAAACCCTTTGAGAGTGGCACCATTCTTGGGCTTAAATATTTACAAAGAGAAATCATGCTTTTCCAGATGTGAATGGAAATTTTGCAGTTGTTGATCCATTCAGGGAAACTATTCCCTTACCACCTGTCATTGTTCCTGTTTATCCTGAGGAAAATGACATGATCTTGGTTAAAGGAGATGATGAAATTTGGCAAGCCCAAGTAAAGCGTGTGTTATTTGCTGAAAAGTTAGTGAAAGGATATTTCTTTGTGAAGCATCACAACTGGAATGAAAACAAGCTGTGGGTAAGAGAAAGCCGCTCAAGTCAAATGGATAGCATCAACTTTAGTAGCATACTTGATATTGTTACTGGAGAATGGCAACATAGTGTCTGGAAAGAAAGCTGACTTATAACTTCAACCTTTTTGGTTGTTTACTGTTAGTACCAAGCTGGAATTAAGGAAAACAGTTTCCTCCTATGATAATGCCAACAATGCTTTGGATCAAAACCCACCAACCGTGAGCGAGGTTCGTGATAGATGAATCATGAACAACCATGGTGGTAAAAATAGTTTCACCCAGTAAATCGACACTATCGCCTGATGAAGACCTGCAGTGTGCGTTTGAAATGTCGCAGTCAATATGTAAGTGACAATCGGGAGACAAATGATGAACACAACTCTTTATACGCATTACCACCATGAACAATATCTTTCATGACAAGCTTGAATTGGTTGTGGAGTTTAGAAGAGCTGAATTGCATGTAATGAATTTGGATTAGTATAGTTCATTTTTGACAATTCCCAAGCCATATTTTTCAGTCAGTAATCTTTTATTGTCAAGTCGGCTTTTAAGACAAACAAGCTAAAGGTATTTTAACAATAATAAATAGCAGATTTTACAATGCAGAGATATCGAACTTTAAATTGCACATGAAGCACACCATATCGTAAAAACAAGTTTACATTAGCTTCAAACCTGACCCACTTGATCAAAGAGTGTATGATGTTATCCAATGGATGAATCACTATCTAGTGGATAGTGTAGTTGGTTTTGTTTACACGAAACACTCAATACTCCAGTGGACAGCTTTATTCATCACTTATAACAACCAGTGCCTGCAATGTTTACATGAAAAAAATCCAAATTTGGGTGAAAAGTAATCCAAGTTCACATTGCAAGCTAACCTGGATGTTCAGAACACAGGTTTGGTTAACAAAATTACTTCTGTGAATTCCAAACTTGCTTTAGTTAAAAACCAGCTGACAAAGTTTTCATGAAAAAAATCCAAATTTGGGTGAAAAGTAATCCAAGTTCAAGTTGCAAGCTAACTTGGATGTTCAGAACACAGGTTTGGGTAACAAAATTACTTCTGTGAATTCCAAACTTGTTTTAGTTGAAAAACTACTTCATGTTTTTTGATAAACAAATTTAATTACGATTTTCTTAAATACTAATTTGGGATTTACTAGTTTATTTATTCTTGCTTGAAAAAGCCATGATTTATCCGACTTTAAACCAAACTTGGATATTGAGAAATCCAATCGATATCCAAGTTTGATCAAACTTGGAAATTAGGGAATTTTTCCAGTGTAAATACTTCATTTTCCTTTTACATTTTTCCACGTTTCGGCTGTGGTTATACTCTGCGTTCAATTCGTCGACGATCTGTGACCAGTACTTTCGCGCGTCTTTGCTTTCCAGCCTCTCGTGGTATGATACCCATAAATTTACCAAATACCGCTCTTCCTCTGGCTCAAACGAGTTGTACTTTGCCGCTTGTTTCTTTGTACCTTTGCCCCTTTTTCTGGTCTCGTCTTCATTTTCCCTTGAATCCTCATCTTGGCTGCTTTGGGATGTACTCGGCTGACTCGGGTGGACGTACGGATGTACAAAATGAGTAGAGCTTGTTCCCGGAGATGTAACGTTAACGTAGACTTGGGAACCGTAATAGTTATATGTTGCGAACAGATCCTCCTGGAGCATACCGAGGTACAAATCATCCATGTTTATCGTTTGGTTGCCGCGCAAATATAAGTTTAATTTTGGCGGGCTTCGGATTGAAATACTCCGATCAAAAATAGAGATCAAATTTTCTTGATGGACATGTTCCTTCAAATCATGGCGTGTAAATTTACAAATCTGACAGATTTCACTCCTGACAAAAATTTGTCCTGCACCGAGGCAGGACGACGGCGTCTTTAAAGTTTGGTAAGCCTTGACAAAATCCCGGCATGATCAATCGATGACAATCGATCATCGGAAACCAATCGATCAATCGATATCAATCGATAACAATTAGTCAATTGTTATCGATTGCTATCGGCCAATCGATGACCAATCGATAATCACAAGCTCGAGCCCTCAAATGTCATCGATTGCCATCGAATATCATTGGCTATCTTTTGCTGTCAAGCAGATTGTTTCTATCAATTATCTATCAATAATTCCTGCAATACGACCTGCGTTAGTTCTGCATGTGGTCGTGTTCAATTGCCCTGGTCTATTGCCCTTGATACGGGAAATATCCAATATGTCTCTAGTTATTTTGACCATTAACCAGGTTGTGGTAAAAGGGTATCATGAATGCCCTTTCGCAGTTGAAGTTGGCAAGCGATTCATCGCTCAGAAGAAGAGGGGAGATTGCAGCAATGCGCTGAAGGTGATCGATGATCGCGGTCAACTGAGTCACTTCCAAAGGCAGTTGGTATCACCGCTCTGGCCTTTGAAAAACGAAATTGTAGTGTAAGTTGCATAATTTTTCCCGAGATTATTAATCCTTGTTTGTTATTTCCCGGATATCAGGTTGATATTTTGTATTTACTCAGTGTATCTGTTTATTTCGGTAGCATTGTAACAGGAAGGCCAGTTAATGATGCTAAAGGAAGATGGCGTCCTGGAGGAGGGATGAACGTGCCCGTGAGGATAGAAATTACTCTACCAAAGCGACAAGCCAACGAAATCCGACGTCCCCTACAGTCTAGCGGGATTAACGCGCAGATTTTGGAAATTTAGACGACCAGGATAATTATTTTTCCGGACTGTGAGGAACATCTGTTCTGCGAACTATGTGCACTGACAGTTCCTTAATTACAATATAAAAAGAAAACAGATATCTTGTCTGGTGTGTAACTCCCGGGTTATTGTTTCTCAGGTTGGTTATCTGTAGACCTTTGCCAGCCGTCTGTGGTTCTGGAACCAGTTGGAGACCTACGAAATGATAAAAAAAAAATCGGGAAAAAATGCATTTCCACACCTCCAGCCCTAAGTGATCTAACTTTAATTTAGTGTGTCAGGTAGCATTGTCTGTGAAACCGGCATCAGTATATCCGACCTGAAGCCCATATTATGTTTTGAAGTGTATTCTTGTCCGACTCTTGTTAACTTTATATGCTGAAGTGAACAACGTTTATAGACAAACCCGTGATAATCTTTCATGTGCCGCCACTAGGGAACTTAAGAACCACGACGAAGTTCACGACGACGACGTCTGTTGACCGGGAAAGGACTGGAACGAGAACGTCAGTTTCGGCGGGAAAAAGGAAACTTAAGACGCAGTCGGTCCGAGGACGACGACGGCACTGAAGGTAAACACAAAACTGTTCGTTCGCGACAAAGTTTTTTCGCAATGGCGTCTTTCAAAACAATGCAAGACCTTATTTTTTTTAGCCATACGTCTAATTTCATTGATGATGAGGAATTCTTGGTATTGTCTGACGTTTTTGAATGGAAAAATCCTGTTTTCCATACGAAGATTATTCGCCGTTCAACCTGGATGAAATGACCGAGTCCGAGTTCAGATTTCGAAAAAGAGACGTTCCCATACTCACAGATGTTCTTGGCATTCCAGAGACCATACGGTGTGAACAAGGATCTACTTGTGACGGCCTGGGGGGTCTTTGTATGGTCTTAAGACGCTTGTCATTCCCATGCAGATACGCAGATATGGTTCCCAGGTTTGCGAAGCCCGTCCCAGTTATAAGTATGGTGACGAACGCTGTGCTGGACATCATACACGCCACCCACAGTCCTAGAATAACTCGATGGAATCATGATATCCTAGACCCCGACCAAATGGACATGTATGCTGCAGCAATAACCGCAAGAGGTGCCCCCCTGCAAAATTGTTTTGGATTTATAGACGGCACCGTAAGACCAATCGCTCGCCCTGGGGACAACCAAGGTATCTTATACAACGGCCACAAGCGTGTGCACGCTTTGAAGTTCCAGTCGGTAGTTTTGCCAAATGGCCTAATTGCTAACATGTACGGTCCAGTAGGTAAAATATACATTCTATAAAACAAAAAATTCTACGTTTTTAAGATTTCAACGCTCTGTAGAGTTCTCTTACGGTGAGCTTACTGAATTTTGTATACATTTACAAGGGTGTGTTAGCCAAAGTTCAAAGTTATTTTTTTTTCCCGTGTTTTCTTATAGAGGGCAGAAAACATGATGCATCCATGCTGACAGAGTCAGGATTTCTTCGTGACCTAAAACAATTTGCTTTTTCCCACGCTGGCCAACCCTTCTGCGTTTATGGGGATCCTGCATATCCCCTAATGGTACATCTACAATGTCCGTTTCGACATGGGGTCCTTACAGAAGAGCTGCAAGCATACAATGCTTCAATGAGTGCCGTTAGGTCCTCTGTTGAATGGTTATTTGGTGACATAATTAACTATTTTAAGAGTCTAGACTTAAAGAAAAACCTTAAAATCGGCCTTAGGTAGTGTTGGTAAAGTGTATATAGTTTCTGCACTTCTTCAAAATGCTCTCACCTCTCTTTACGGTAATCAAACCTCCTCTTTTTTTGACCTCGAACCACCCACTCTAGAGGAGTACCTTAGCTGAATGAAGAACTTATCTTTAATTGATATCAGTGCAAGCTTACTAATTAAGAAACATCCTCGATTCGACAGAAGGCTTAGGGCAACTCGCAAATGGCCTAGCCAAATGTTATTGTTTGATGCTATTGATAAGTGAGAAGTCCTTGATGGTGAAAATAGTTTTTTTTTAGTTATGCAAAGAACACTTGTTATCTGATAAAAGACTTTGCATTTGGCCTTACTAAAAAGATGAGGGATCTGAGAACACGGAAATGGCCTCCAAAACTCGCACTGAGCAATACGCACGAAAACGGTTTTCGTTTCCTTGTAGGTTGCCAATGGAAAAAACGCAACAAGTAGTTCAAAATAACATTTGTAACAACGGTCGAAACATACTTTAACTGATAAAATGTCGAAAATATGGACAACTAAGAGAGAACTGATCTTCTGTGTATCCAAAGAGACAACAATAAAAATAACTGTGTTTTACTTTGGAACAATTTTTCCCATGAAGGAAAGTAAAGCCTGTGATTGTTGTTGCTGCTGATTTAAAAGCATCATCATCATCTGCTGCTGCTGTTCTTGCTGCTTGAGCATAGAAGAGAGCATCTTATCTTGTTGCTCATTCTTTTCTCTCTCCCATTGTGACATACTATCGTGCTCTTTCTTTCTCATCTCCAATTAATTCTTGTTCTCTTAGCTGTATCTCTTTGGAGGCTCTTTTCTTTAAATATTCCACTTCACCTGTGCTCTTTCAACTCTTTCTCTTAGACTTTTCTGCCTCCAGTCCTTCTTCCTTGCCCTTTCGTTTAGCTGTTTGGCCAACCCGTTCTAATGCACGTTTTCGCATATCTTCAGCTGCCGCCTTTTCATTCGCAAGAGATTTTTTTATCTTCATCGTCATTTTCGAGCTTCTCTTTTGCCGCTCTTTCCTTCTCTAAGATCTCCTCTAAAAGATTTTCAAGCTCGGAATTATCATCAGAAATGCCACTGGCCCTCTCTTCCTTGTTCAGTCTTACTTGGAACTTTTTTGTTAGAAGGTTATATCTGTCACGGACAGATCGTGGGGTGACTCTAAACTTTGGATACGACGTTGCATTTAAGTGACTTGAAATGGTTTCCCATGCTTTCCCTCTTTCGGGACTTCCTAATTTAAACTGATACTGCTCGATGTCTAGAACCTCCCGGCACATAAGTATGTCATGATCGTAACTCCTTGTAAAGTTCGGATTCCTAAAAATAAATTAGAGAATTTGCAGTCGAAAAGTGACCGTAACCCTTTTCAAATGTTCGAGAATAAGTAATGTACAAGTGAACTCGAAGGGTAGACATCCTCCGGTCGACCCCTGCGGAAGTTTCAGGTCGAATATGCAACACATTTTTATTCTGTTTTCAAGCAAAAACTTGACATATTAAAGACTTCAATGCTGCTTAAAATCATGAGGAGTAGATGAATTCAATATTAATTAAAGGTCATATTAATCAAGGTTTATTGCCTCCTGAAAGTGCCAGCATATAGGTATTTAATCGACACTAAATCAGTTGAAATTCCCTACTCCCTACGTGGAGTGATCAAATTCCCGCTTCCCCGAAACGAAAAAGGCGTCAAATGCTCAGGTTATGCCCGGGGAGGATGTTTAACCTTCGAATTGACTGTACATAATTCTGTTTAACCATCTTAAAATTTTCTCTGTGATAAACTAAGTGAAATTTCCAAAACTGCTCCCTACCTGATGCTAGCAATCATATAATTAAGGTAAGTTTATATATTTCGTGACTTCAGTCGTTGCGCTAGTATTTGAGTAAGATTCCGACTTTAAATAACTTTTGTGAAAAGTCTGTATTGCAAAAGATAATTGCATAATTAAGCTATAAAGCAAAGAGCACTTCTTAGAAACAATTGAGGGCTTTACCTCCGCTAGAATCCCTTCAGTGATTTTAATGACGTACATTTCCTGCCATTAGACTATAAAAAAATTTCCCGTGAAAAGTACATACAAATGGATGGAAACTATACGCTTAAGCTTAAAATAAACAAGCGACTGGGCTAACTTACAGCGCGGACAAAACCTTCAAAGTTTGTGGGTAGAATCATTTGCCTTTTAGCTTGGGTTTACAACTCATATTTTTGTTCTCAACGAGGGTTTGGATTCGCATACAAACGGCGCTATGATATTTAACTCCAGCTAGCTAGCCTACCAGAAGTGGAAGAAAATGGCTGCCAAAGGCTATTGAAGTGTTAATTCATAATACGCTTTGTAAAATATTTACTGCAATTTTGGGTCACAAACACCAAGGGCTTTCGGGCAGACAAAAAGGCACAATCGCCCTCAGGTTTTGAGGAATTTGTTCAGTTTCAAGACTGGTAGTGTGCGGATCAACTGATCGGATCAAGTACTTGACTTGTCACTCCCGTGCAATCACGTTTTCACTGTGCATTTTTCCACCACGAAAACGCCTATTTCCACTTAAGTGCTGCATTGCGATAGCTGTTTTCCATATAAAGTTTATTCCCTCTATATTAAAGATAAATGATTTGTCTTTCCCAAGAGCCGTAATGGCTCCTGCTTTTCCTTGAAATGTACGTACAAAATAAAATAAATTTATCACTTACGAAATCGCTCGTTCGGGCTCCACATGTACAGCTGTTGTTATTCTTCGAAGAAGAAACAATTCATTAGCCGAATTTTCAGTCAACATCGCTTGTTAGGAAAAAAAAAGGATATCTGGATTTACGAAGACAAAAAATGCAAAGAACACTTAAAAAATCGCTAAAAACAGTGATTCATACCTGTCGAATCTTGTGAAACAGGACGACGTGACTGAACAGTAGGGACTTTAAGCAAAGACGACGACGACGGCAGTGAAAACGATGGTAAAAAAATGAATTTGCGTTCTTTCAAACTTAGTCGCGTCTGTTTGGATCCGCTCAATATGTCGAATGCAGGCGACTTTGCGTGGAGTTGAATTCTTAAGGATTTTTATTCAGGCTAAAAAAAATGAAGGGAAATTCGTCGTCGTATGTCCACGTCCTCCATAAAGCGTCAAATTAAGAGGTTTCACGTCGTAGTCGTGCAGTGGACGTCAACGAAATGTACTAAAAAGCGTGATACACGTGCAGAGCTGTTGTTTCGATTATTAAATCTATTGTTTTCTTGAAGTCGTCGTCGACGAGACCACGACGACGAAATTTGCTAACCGCGCTTGCGCAGTACACTCTCTCACTTCCGGTCGTCGTCGACAAAGCCGTCGTCGTGGTTCTTAAGTTCCCTACTGCCAACTCAAAGCAACGCGACAGCCGGTTTTGCTAGCGTCCTTTCCGGTTTCTAGGGTTTCATTTTTGATAAATCATGCTCCCGGTTTATTGCAACTCGTGCGAGCTCGAGTAACGATTTACAAAGATGTTCTCGGGATTAATTTTACTAGTAAATCTTTTTTCACCGTTTCTTTATGTTGTTTCTGCGCCACACACAGCAATTTTTTATATTTCAAAAGAGCTGAGGTCTTTGGGTTTAAAACCAATTTCTTCCAGAGATAATTTTGAGAGCAGTTTGATATGGGAAGCGTGCCGCATTACTCTGAGTTATAAGGTAAACTCTCGAGCGATATGGGTTCTCAGACGACACACGAAAGAAAATACCATCAAATCAAGGCAGGGTGGTTCTTGGACGAAGATAATAGCATAAAAGAAACGAAGCCCCAAGGGTAAGTATAAACTCTTTTCTAGTGTCATACCTGTTCCTTTTCCACCACGAGGGAGTTTGCCAGTCTCTCAATCATAGACGAATCTGGCAGTCCCTTAGAAGCCGTGTATACGGCATCCATAGCAGCAAGTTCGGCCTTGTCGAAGACTTTTCTGCTCTTCTTCGCGGCAGGCTCTGCCTCTGAGGGTTGGCATTGTTTCCCGGTTTGTTTACGTCCTGTTAAAGGGTGTTAACGCTGTGTTAATGCCTGTATTTCCATCAGTGGTTTAAAAAAATTAACTGATTATACCGATAATAATTTTACAAAGACCAAACATTTTACCTTTATTGGCCGCCTGAGCGGCTGAAATTTCGTCTTGTTTCGTCTTTGATAGAAAAAATTCCGTCATAGCCTTCCATGGTTCCCTTCCGGTGCCGGTAGGAAACGATGAAGGCGGATTGTTGATCAATCCCGACACTGTTCCTTGGGAGCGCTTCACAACCTCCTTTGAAAAATAAGATACGGAGACCCCATTTTTGTGAAGCCAAGCTCTGATCTTTGCTGCAACTGTCTGAGGGGTATCCTTGTCGAGGGGATTTTCGGTATCTGTGATTTCATCTGTTTAAAAGAAGACATTTGACGCCCTGGTTAACGTAAATTCAACCAAACCATGCCGCTGTAAATTGCAAATTTCCTAAGAACACATTTCAGAACAGTGGGTCCTCATATCTTCAAGTATGCGCCCTCCTAGTAAGATCTCTCAGGGAATCTTTAAACCTTTCCATCGCATTTGCGGGTATTTCAACATTCAACTATAGGTGAGGAATCACAATGAATCAGGTAGCTAAGTTAATTGAACTCAAAAAAGACGCGACAGGGAAAATCAGTTTGAAGTAAACTTCGGTATAACCTTCATTGTTTCAGTGGCATCTGTTCCTTCAGCCATTACAAGGAAAAAGGAGATTTGTATGAGAGCTGTTAGATCCACGTGCAACAACCACAATGTCCGGCTGTGTGTCGTACTTGACCCGAGACTTGAACACCCTGAGAAAGTACCAGTCTAATAAGGTGTTGACAGACCGAACACAGCTAACGATCTCGTGATAATCACCTGGGTAATTGAGGTTTCCGGGCCTTTTTGTATGAGATTTTCAAAAACCACATTCATTCTCATTTCTTAATTAACAGGATGCAAGTCACTGGACGCTTTTTTTTACAAAGACGGGTAAACCAAATTCACAGCCTCAAACTCCCACACTGAATGTGACATCTAGGTCTACGTCGCCTTCTTTGCTTTCGACTTTATTGAAGAAAGAAACACTAGACAAGGTACACTTTCCTTAGACTTTAAAGCTAGTGTCCAAGTTTAAAGTAGCTGAATGCGACTACCGAGCTCTGTGGAGAATGGGTCCGAGTGTTATTGTGACGTCATCGAAGGAGATCGACTTTCGCGAGCAACACGGACTTCTCTTAAACTGGAATCATGCCCGACGCCTGTGTTGTTTTTGGTTGTAGCAGAACAGCCGATCCCCAAAGAGGTATCGGGCTTCATAGAATTCCTTTCTTTGATAATCCACGCGAGGAAAGCATTAAAAGACGACGGAAATGGGTGAAATTTGTCCAGCAGGGGAGAGCTAAATGGCAGCCAACCAACTGCAACCAAGCTGCTCCTTACATTTTTAAAAGAGAAGATTTTACTCGGATGTTTACCCTTCTTCCCGGGCAGAAAATCCCATCTAGTCCTCGCCTGAAGGAAGACGATCTGGGCCCTTGTGTCTTTCCCAGTATACAGGCAAACAGCCCTCAATTTGAAGGCTCTGCTACGTCTACCAAACCTCAGTCGGCTCGAGCCAAAAGGTCAATCGCTAGAAAGGTGAGAAATTCATGTAGTACACTACTTATGCAAATACTTAAGGTTTATATATAATCTCAACCTTTTGCAAAATCGTTTAAGTTTGGCAGTTTATTTATAAGCTTTCTTGTTTTTGATCGTCAAAGAGATGCAGACGTCAAGCAGCCGAAAACATCTTCTGTTGGCGGGGAAAATTCCGCGAAAGGTGAAGAGAATTCCGGGGAAGAGGAGCACGTGCAAGTCGAAAATCAAAGCTCCTCTCAATGTGTTACTGTTGCTGCTGAAGAAGAAGAGATCTTTGAGGTCAGGCAGGTAAAAACTGTCGAACTGCCCGAAGAAGAAGCATCGGCCGTGGAAGTTGAGAGCGAGATCGAGGGTTGTAGTACCCTGCGAGCAGAGGCCCTCCGATCTTCCTGGATAAGTATCTGGGTTGTAGCAACTGTGGTGAATGACAAAATCACATACGGATGTTTAGCATTCTTCATTTGCAGGTAGTTTTTTGTCAGCTAATAGTAAACTATAAGCATGACAATAATTTTGTTTGAGAAAACTTTCATAAACGTTCGCCAAATTTCACCTTCCTTTAAACAGATATTTTCATAAAAGGCCACTAACATTGCACCGTCCTGTTCTTCCGGGCTATCTTGTTGTGTCAACCCATGTGTGTTATTACATCAGTACCCTGCCCACTAAGACATTTCCCCTTAAACATGGCAGTCAAGAGATCCAAAATAGTTGTGACCGATGTCCCCCTAACCTCAACACCAGGTAGTTAGTTAGTACATACTGTAACCAGTGATCAGTAGAATAGAGATGAATTTCATTTATTGACACTGTGGGATAAACAGGACTAAAAGAAATATAAAAAAGAAAGCATGAAAAAAAATTGGATTTCATATCCAGCTTTCCGTTAGCTTGCTAGCCCAATTGGTTATAGTGCTGCACTGGTATCACAGAGATCAGGGTTGGAATCCCAGCAAGCCTGAATTTTTTCAGGCTTTCTTTTCACAACTGCATAAGTTGTGTATTTGACTGTAGTAATCTTTTCTGTTTATTTATTATGTAGATTATTTTCTATAAAAATTGGAGAAAGGGATGAATGTTTTGGGGAAAAGAGTAAAGATTTTCATCCTCACAACCCTTTCTATCAACTTTAGAGTGAAATGTAATGTATTCAACTTACTTTTTTTCCTAGTTCCTGATGAAGCAGTTGCAAGCACAAGTTCAGATACGAGAAAAAGGAAAAAACAAAACCAGAAAACTCCCAGAGATGGCCCCAAGAAAGCTCACTATTGTTCTGCCTGCTAAACTCTCATGAAAGGACACAAGAATATTAGACTGTCCAAAGAATAAGAAATAGGGCTAGAACTTTAAAAGCCATAGTGAATATTGTATCTGTTGAGCTTCTGTTGCTCACTATTGTTGTACAAGTTTTGAGTTATACTACGCATATTGTGATTGAATTGTGGTCTACATGTACCGGAATGTACATACAGACAAAACTGGTCAGCCATATCTATCCTTTTGCAATTGAAATCAGAATTCTCATACAAATTATGCATAGCCTTGAAGGTTGTTTAGCAATAATAACTCTTTAAGGAAGCTTACAAGCATTACTAAGCAATGTAAAAGAAAGATCAAATAATTTTGGTTGGAAATAAATTGAAACCAACCAGTCAGCGGGCTGTGTGTATAGTTGTGTATGGAACTAGGGGATTTGAGGACCTGACCTTCTCTTATCAGTGACACATTTCCTGATTTCTCGTTCCCTTCTAACAAGGGGCTATAGGAGTTGCTCTTTTTCATAATGAAGAGGAAAAACGTTTCCTGCTAGCAGAGGCCTCTTTTGGCAGGCAAATAATTATAAATTTTCATTGCATAATGACTATTTTGTTATTCACAACGAAACACCCCTGGGGTGGTACTCAACAAATTTTTATGCAGGGAGGCTCCACCATGAGTTCCAACCTCTTACCCTTTTATATACCATTTTTCACAAAAATGGTGCTTCTTTCTTATACCTTCTATTGACATTTGGTACCCCTTTCACATACCTTGTTTCGGACTTTGCATCCCTTTTGACTACCTAAGTGAACTGCCTTTTAAATAGGAATCAATGACACAAATAAAACATTTTTTTGACTTCATAAAGCCATGAAATTCATCTGTGAGCCCTATGAGCCCTTTCACAGACCCAAATGACAGATTTTCCTACCCTCTCACATACTTTAACAAGTGAAATCCCTACCCTTTCATATACCTGAAGCCTGAAAAAGGTACCCCTTTCGGGGAGAGCCTCCCCTTATTATGGGCCATTATGGTGAGTACCCCCTGGGCGAACACCCCACCTGTTGATTTATCACTAGTTCTTTTTCATTACATGCTTATTGAAACTTATAAAATTGTATATCAAATGACAAAAATAGTGGTAAAAGCTACAGTTCATAATGAATCTACTGTTTACATAAAAAATGACAAAGTGAAACAGATGATCAACAATTTAATAACACAATAATTTACAAGGGAAAAAGACTTAAAAGTTTACTTAATCATCTTTGTCGAGTTCGAATCCAGTGTAGGTTTCACCTGTGCCGACACGAAATAGGCCTCTTAAGAGTTCCAAAAAGGTTCACTTTCAAAACAAGGCTAAGTGCGAAACCTTTGTTGTGGAAATGAGTTTTATTTGCATCATAATTAAAACTCATTTCCACAACAAAGGTTTCGCACTTAGCCTCGTTTTGAAAGTGAAACTTTTTGGTACTCGGAAATGGCCTACACACGCAGGAAGAGGAATTCGCTTGTACATACATACATACATGCATATTCGTTTTTTGAGTAGAACGTATTTCGTAGAGCGCTCGACTCAATTGATTGAGGAGCATCAGCTATAACTTCACAGAAGTTCAGGTTTCACGAGTAATCATCGTTTTATTGCTACAGAACTGTTTCGTATGGTGCAAGGACCACACTCATCAGGCAATTTTGACGACTGAACTGTTGGAATTGGAAGGCTGGCAGTTAAATGCGAAAATTTAAATGGTTGCTATGGTAGATGCGTTACATTCTGGTTATATGAAACTGTTGAAGGGTTGCTAGGTAACAAAAACATTAAATAAGAGGGATTATCTGTCGTTATAAAAATGTGATAAAAATGTGATATAAGCGGGTTTTAAGCTACGTTACTCTAAAGTTTCCAAGTACATATCGGTTTCTGTGGGGGCATGAACTTACTAATTCGTTTCTTCTGTTGAGGCTACACAGTTCCTTTTTACAGATGATTATGAACTTTTCATTCAGGCAAAGACTACATTTTTTGCTAACGTTGCTGTAGGGTTTACATTTTTTAAGAATTTTCCATTTAATCTGAAACGGTTTCTTTTCGTTTTGTAAGTTCCAAACATATTTGGAGAGTTCTGTTTCATTTCTTCTTTTCGAGTGTCGAAAGGATGTTTTGTGGTTCCTGTAACGTTCCTTAAAGTTTGTGGCTAGTCCAACGTAGGTTTCAGTTGCTGTCTCAGTAGTGACTGTGGCTTGATAAATGACGTTAGTTTGAAGGCATTTTCCTTCTAATGGGCAATCAGACTTTTTTCTACAATTGCAGGTGTCGGGTTGCGGTGTTGGGGTATTTGCATTGGAAAGAACGTGTTTGTTGTGTGACGATATGATGGATTTCATATTTGGCATACATGAGTAGCTTAGCTTGAGAGTGTGTCTGTTGAAAATCTTGTAGAGTGGATGCTTTTTCTGGAAGCACTTATCGACGATGCGGAGAAACTTTCTACCAAGGTTGGTTTTAATATTGGAATCGAAAGGAGGATTGTACCATGT
>JBBMOI010000002.1:27572500-27805000 GCA_038088405.1 Porites divaricata | reverse complement strand
AGAAAAACAGGTTGCCGCTGGAGTGAGGCGACTAAGTCTCTCTTTGCCATTATACTGGATTATGGCGGGCCAGCTCTGGCGAAGATTATAACTGAGAAACTCGGTGGACCTAGCCTAGTAACAATGTACCGCTCTGCGAGGTGTAACTATGCAATACCGCAAAAACTGGAGGCGCAAATTTTTTCTCAGGCTGCCTCTTTCTATAAGCAATTTGGTTATACTGGTGTATTTTCTTCAGCCCTAGATGCTATTGCGATCACCCCCTTACTGAAAGTGAAAGGAAATCGTCTGATTAGATTAGCCTCTGAAACAGAAGTTGTGTTAAAAACAGCTGAGGACATAATTAATGTGGTAAGAGACGAGAACACAGAGAAGGCAAAAAAAGCCAACGCTTTCGTATTAGCACCATTACAGGAACATGTACCTTCCTTTATACTAGCCATTTCACCGGTATATAAGGGCCAAGACCATGCACTGGTAAGGCACTGGTTCAACCAAGTACTTTTATAGGCTGGTAGAAGAGATGTGTCGGTTGTCGGTCTGGGAGTAGATGGGGACTCAAAAGTGAGAAAATATTACACAGAGCGATATAAACGGCATCAATGACAAAAAAAATTCTGTCATTGATTTAGATTTTGAGTCTTTTGATTACAACTTTGTTGTCGAGGACTTACGAGAAATTGGCGTTGAAAAGCCTATTCCAACGATCATGTTTCCAGACTGGAGACATTTAATTAAGAAATGGCGGAACAAGCTTCTAAATGTTAAGAGCGAATGCACAGAAAAATCGAGCAAAATCGGCAAATCGTGGCCACAGCTCAAAACATAACCTACCCTCATTTTCAGTCTGTAATAAGGTTTTGATGAGTTTATAACACTGCTGAGTTTTAAATTTCAAAATGCGGCCGAAATTGGGAATTATTTGAGATTTTCGATTTCAACGGTCTGCGGGCCTAAAATTAGCCGCCGAACACGGGAATATAGCCCAGTGACAGAAGTGAGCTGACTTTCATAAACGAGCGAATATATTGGCAATCTTCCACTTAAATCTCAAAAAACAGATATCTAACAATTTCTAAAAGGCACATTTTTTAGATTTAGAGAATAAGATATCGACGAACGAGCACAATTTTGAAACGTAATTTGCATAATGCTTATAAATACAACAATTTACCGCTAAAACCAAAATCGAATTTTCTATATGGGGGAATTCTCCAAATCAGCCCAAATCCCGGTTACTACCCAATGAGTTATAGTACTTCAACATTATGCTAAAGTTAGTCTGGTGTTCTTGCAAACGCTTGTAAAATAGATTGATTATTTTGAGGTTATTTTGCCCCAAACAACGGCTAATTGACCCCAGGGTCAATTGACACGTGCACGTCACCTTAGTTTTATGCGTCGATTTGAGCTCGTTAAAAGGGAGAAACTAACAAGATTCTTTTTATATGTACCTGTTTTAATGAAATGAATGCAATCTTCAAAAGGAGAGGCCGTTCAATGGGTAATTTCTGTTCTTGAGATCTTGTAGATTGTAGCATGGTGTCTGCGAGTGGACCTGAGTCTAGGTCTGTTTTTCCGTGACGGCGAAATCAGAATAACATCATGAAATAATTCTCCCTCGAATCTTCTTAAGTGAATGAGCTTTGCAGTGCCTTACCAAAGATAAAAAGTGGGCCGAATAGGAAAACGCAGTGTATTGCTGAGCGAAAGGTGAGTAAATAAACCTGGGAAAGTACGTTACCTTTTATTGCGTGACCAGCCAGTAAACGATAGTCTCCAGCGAAGAACAAGATTCGCAAAAATCTTGCTGATGTATATTTAACAGTTTGTTACTATAGTTTACACCTGGTTTGTCTAAAACCTTAAACAATGCATATCTGTCCAAGAGTATAAGAATGTTTCGAAAGATCCACCCCTAAAAAAACTGTGGGCTACTCCTTTTTCCCCATCACCGATGTGCACTTCCTTTCCACTGTCTTTTGCATGAGGCCTGTATTCCTTTAAACTGTCATCGACACATAAAACTGGTCGTTTAAGGTCTGGTTTAAGAACTTGACTGACTTAAAAATACCGTCGCGAACATGCGCTATTATGGTTGGACTTTGCAAGCCTCAGGCCCAAAATGATGGTGCAATCTCGAGAAATTTTCCCGGGCCTAAGACAAGGAACGGGTACTAAGAAAGGGACGGTTCATTAGCATTACCCCTGGACAATCTTGTCATGCTTGCCTTCTTTCGCAGGGGCAACCGTTAAGGCCAGGTACGCCGCCCACACCTGCGAGGATTGCATGGCATCCACCAGTTGACTCTCTTTTTCCACATCATGACCTTCAATTACCATGAATTCTAATGCGGGCCTTGATCGTTGCCAGACCATGAGAGTCTCTATTATTCCATAAATGCACCATTGACTTTTCCTTCTTCAGCTTCCGGTAAACCGATACCCCAAAGAAAAAATAGCTTTACAACGACTCTATCCAGGCCAGAACTCCTGATATCAACAAATATAACCCACCCCCACCCCCCCCCCCCCCCCCCAAGAGAGAAAACTTTCCCCGAACTATTCACTCGACCCACCCCATCCCTTCGTTAAGAAAAACTACGAACTCAGTTCACTGGACAAAACGCCTTTGTGAATATACCAAAGCTATAGCCATTCATCCTACAAGCAATCTCAGTTTCAGCAGGCGTGGCCACGTTTCCAGTTGCTGTAAGATTAATTCCACACCTGCAACAGACACTGTAAATTAAATAGCAGCCACAACGCCCTTCTTTGAAGCCGTCAGGACGAGACATTTATAAAAGACTTAACAGGTGTGCGCGGCGGTTTCCTTCTCTTCCTTCCCTCCATTCTAGCACTCTAATTCTGACCCTGATATTCTAGTATTAATCAATCGTTCCTGAGCCGATAGGCACAAGGATACCGGTTTCTTGCAAAATATGATGTGACATTCGTTTGCTCATCCCCCATTTCTGCCTTCGGCGGCTGAGTAGGTTTGGTGCTGTGCTTTGAAATAACTTTAGGAACGAAATATGATACGTGACGGCTTGTCCGGCCAAGGGCAAGTGACTCTCGGTGGTGAAGACATATACTGAGCTTGTCAGTATTTCGTAGCCTGTACCACGTTGCAAAAATAGAACAAGCCCAAGAATAATAAGACGCGTTTCTTTCCCCAGCCCCGCAGGTTTTTCGCATTACTTTTTACTACACAACTGCTTTACTATCTTGGATTTTACCTTTTCGAGTCGGAGCGAACATGGACGCCCTTGGGGTTAAGCTTCCACTTCATTTTTGGCACCTGACTAAACGCAAGCGCTGACTTGTGCGCCTATGCTTCGCTTGTACTGAAGTAGCGGAATACGACCACGACAAACTTGCTGCTATCCTTGGTTTGAAACCGCAATGGGCAAGAACAATTTCTAAAAAAGAGCAAACTGTTTCCTCCTTAGCAGACTTGGATAACAACTAGTAGGACTTAAGCAACGCCATTGCTTAAGTCCTACTAGACTTGAAAAGAGAAAGCATGATGCTCTCTTTTTAATGATTTACGGCTAAACAGTACAATTTCATGTAGCTTTTACGCAAAATTAAATACTTAGTTGTTTGCAGAATTGCATTTTAATAAAAACAAATTATATAAATTTAACTATTAAAGTTTGGATCTGTAAGAATCGAACGGAAAAAACTTTTGGGGTAAAAAAGTCAAAATGTTTACTGCAAAATCACTTAATGGACATATAATAGCAGATGACATCATGCCTGCAATTTTCTGTGCAATGCACCTCGTGACAGGTCTGACTAATCCCTTGGTAGCCCATGCCTTAAAACCGCCTTGAACCTTAAAATTTAATTCATTTGCCTTTCATGCGTAGTGCAAATATATCTTCTGAACACTCCGGGGTTGGGGGTAAAATCAGAAGAACAGAACATTCAGTTACTGTACCATTTTTTAAAGTGGGACAGTATGTTTGCTCACCAACTTAGTTAACCACTTTTAAAATAAGACAAAAGGACAACTGGTCATATACAAGAAAATAAATTTTCTGTATCTCGAAAGCTTTGGTTTCCCGTGCACTTACTTTTCGCAGGAGACAATCGATAATTGCCTGGTCACGCAATCGGAGGTGAGTAATTACGCCGCTTAGCAAATACACTACGTGCTCCAAAGGATCCAAATTGCGCTAGAATGTTTTCCTATTCGGCCCACTTTGTATCTCGGGTAAGGCACTGCAAAGATGATTCATTTACGAAGGTTCGAGCGAGGATTATTTCATGATGTTATTCTGATTTCGCAGTCACGGAAAAACAGACGTAGACTCAGGTCCGCTCGCAGACGCCATGCTACAATCTACAAGATCTCAAGAACAGAAATTACCCATTGAACGGCCTCTCCTTTTGAAGATTGCATGCATTTCATTAAAACAGGTACATATAAAAAGAATCTTGTTAGTTTCTCCCTTTTAACGAGCTCAAATCGACGCATAAAACTAAGGCGACGTGCACGTGTCAATTGACCCTGGGGTCAATTAGCCGTTGTTTGGGGCAAAATAACCTCAAAATAATCAATCTATTTTACAAGCGTTCGCAAGAACACCAGACTAACTTTCAGATCATGTTGAAGTACTATAACTCATTGGGTAGTAACCGGGATTTGGGCTGATTTGGAGAATTCCCCCATATAGAAAATTCTATTTTGGTTTTAGCGGTAAATTGTTGTATTTATGAGCATTATGCAAATTACGTTTCAAAATTGTGCTCGTTTGTCGATATCTTATTCTCTAAATCTAAAAAATGTGCCTTTTAGAAATTGTTAGATATCTGTTTTGTGAAATTTAAGTGGAAGATTGCCAATATATTCGCTCGTTTATGAAAGTCAGCTCACTTCTGTCACTGGGCTATATTCCCGTGTTCGGCGGCTAATTTTAGCCCTCAGACCGTTGAAATCGAAAATCTCAAACAATTCCCAAACTCGTCCGCATTTTGAAATTTAAAACTCAGCAGTGTTATAAACTCATCAAAACCTTATTACAGACTGAAAATGAGGGTAGGTTAGGTTTTGAGCTGTGACCACGGTTTTCTCGATTTTTCTGTGCATTCGCTCTTAAGCACTTACTCATTATCGGCGAGGGAGTGGCTCAATTGGAGCATTTAATGAAAACCTTTGAAAAGGACAAGCTTCGATGTGGCCTCTGGAAGAGTGACGTTTTTGTGAAAGATAAACAAAACGTACAGGCGGCCCTGAGGATTCTTCAAAAGGAGGTTCGCGTGTGCATGGAGGCATGGAATGCAGAAGAAACAGTCAGTACCAGGATTTACTTGAAAGTGGGACAATATATGCTAAGGGCCTATACTGAAAGGGATTTATCTGTACAAGAGCGTGCTATGTTTGCCTGGACGCCTGTTGCCTTTTTACGCTATTGGAAGGCGTGGCTTGTGATATCTCGCTTTCCAACCGAGAATCACTTTGTTTCTCTTCAAACATACGAAGACTTCCTTTTGTCTGGGCATTCGCTTATTATGTCAATGAAGATGTTTTGCCTTATACTATCCAGCCCATCCATTCGAACCGTGGACATTTGGTTCTAATAGCTGCGAGGAGCTTTTTTCAAAATTACGTGATTTTACACGGGGAAAAACTGAATTGTCTTTTGGATATGGTAGATTTTGCTGGTAGAATTCAAAAGTTGGAAGAATTGAAAATGGAGGGAAAAAGAAAAATGACATTTCACCGCCACAGTGGCCGCAAGATATCGATGAACATATTAAGAAAGGAATACAAATGGCAGAACGGGAGGTTCTTAAAACGCTCGAGCATCTTGGTATGTTGCCTAACCTTGTCAAAGGCAATTTTGTCAGATTAGACGGAAATGACATTCTCGGGATAAACAACCCAGACCTGGAAACGTTTGGTATGTGGCATAATGCGCAAGATGCACCTGACGAAACCAAAGTAATCTCAAGCGAGGAACTGTTGGAATTAGACAATGGAGTACTGATGGAAACACTGGACCAGCTGACCGATCAGCATCGAAGAGTGCTTTGCTGGATCTTGCAGCAGCAGCCTCTCTAAACAGAGATGTCGAAGAAGGGAATGATGAGGATGTTGAGGAAGAGGAAAGTCCCTCTCGCTGTGCTCTTTACAAAAAGAAAACATGCAAGTATCAGGATGTTTTACTTAAAGCTCCTAGAAACCCAAAGTGGATTGGATGCTGCTACCCTCCGTGCAACCTTTGGTACCATGAACAATGTCTTTCTTTGCATTTCAAAACTCAGCAAACCAGAGAAAACTACAATCTCATTTGCCCAAAGCATAAAGAAATCAGAACACATTTTAAGAACAAAATTGCAGCGTTTGCGTCTGATAGACATGCCCTGGAAGGTGAGACCATCCACGTGCAACCATTACCCAAGCGTCTACGAAGAGAACATTCGTCCGCCATTGGCGCGGAGGATCAGACCAGCTACTGTTATCGTCCCAATTATGTAAAATATGAAGGGCAGTATTATCACATAGCAGAATTTCTTTCGTTACAGCAGGGAAAGATATATCGCCCTGCAATGTCACAACTCCCTCGCTGGATGGAGTCTGCCAGAAACGACTTCTACGACAAAGTAGAAAAGTCAATTCAGCCATTGCGCGTGACCTCAGGTGTTTACCGAAATGACATCATGGCCTTATGGATACCTTCTTTGGGGCTGCGTGTTGGGTACATCCTAAGGCTTGTTACTTCGCTTTCATTGAAGTCATGTTATCCCATATTTGAATGGAAAACTGAAGAGCGAAGTAAGGGAGAGAAAATAAAAGCCTGTGTTAAATTGCTGGAATTTAAAAAAAACGTCGCCTTTTAATTGGGAAATAACCCAGTCAGCCTACCCCGATTTCCAGTGGTGCAGTGCAAGATCCATCCTAAACGTACTAGGCACCATTACAGATAAGTCAAAATGGCCAATGCCTATAGATTTGACAAGTATAGTTAAAAAGATTCCAGAGCTATAAGAAATGGACAGGAGGAGAGAAGAGGCAGACAAAAAGTTAAAAAAGGAACAAGAAGAGAAAATAAAGCGTGGTAAAGCCGAGGACATGACAGTAAGATTGTTGCGGGAAGTTCTGGACGAAATTGGTGTGCATCACAATAAGACGAGCAAGAAAGCAGATCTAATACAGAAAGTCAAGGAAAGAACAGAGCAATGTGGCAGACGTTTCAACTTTAAGTCATAGCACAGAGATGGGAAGCGGTTCTATGGAGGATACAACGACCAGTAAACATTCACACTCTTTTGGTGCACATTTCACTATGGATCAGTGCGACGAGAAATTGCGGAAACGTGCGTTCGGATGGTGTCCGTACTATGATGACGAAAAATGGAAAAGGTTTTACTATTTGTTGCTTCACCTGTTGTTCTTACTAGAAATACTTGGCTTGTATCTTGATATTTTAACCTATCTTTATGTAGTCACGTCAATACGGGCCATAATGTGTCTGGTAGGGTCAGTCTATTTCTTACTTGTTCTGACTCGCGTCTTGAAATTATTATTTGCAAGCTTCATGTTCGCAAGTATTAATCTTGTTTCATTTTTGTACGATGGCAATGAGCATTTTCTTCCCATGGACTGCCAGAAAACTTTAAACCGTAGGTTTCTGTTGTAACTTGAAAGAGTACGAACATTTTCATCCCAGTTTAGTTTGTGTTAACAATGTTGATTTTCTTGCATTATACCCGCATTTAGAGAGATCAATAAAGTTATTGTTGCTGTTGTTGATGGTAACGATGATCTTCACAATTACATGTCACCATATTTCTCCTGTCAAATCATTTTTTTACCTCCCCAAAAGATATGGTAATCGATGACAATCAATGGCAATTAAAAAACACAAATTTTTGGGCCATCGATTGGTCATCGATTTCCGATATCAATCGATTAATTGTTATCTATTGATAATCATTGCCATCGATTGTTATCGATTATCGATTTCATCGATTGATCACGTCGGGCAAAATTTGGTAGATCTAAAAATCACCGGGCGCACTTGTCTCAGGGAATTGATGACAGATTTTTTGCAAAATAAAAAAAAATTTGCCCAGTGCGTCCGGGCCCTCTGGTCGGCAGGATTTTCCCTCTGATGCAAGTGCATGTTCTTTGACCTCTTTTGAAGCGTAAAGCTTTTTTATTACGGCTGAATAAGGGTTCCAATTTTATCCAAAGCGCTTCTGGATCTGAATAACTAAGCGATTTTCTTTAGTCCGTGACTGTAATGTTTTTCTGCAATGCTGTATCACGCTGGGCCCAGCTTGTTAGTTTTCTTTGCAAAATGTTAAATTATCACGGATAGTGGTTTACAGATCCAGAATTATAAGAATGAAGTGCAGCTTAACTGAAGGTTCATCAACTTACTATGGAGAATTGACTTGTGACTCAAAAACTCCAGCTTAGTGTTTTTCTATTAAAAAGATAGTGTGAGTCTTTTGACTGGAGCACAATAACGCGATAACGAAGCTGTGGTAAATGACAGATTTACCGACGC
The DNA here is from genome assembly GCA_038088405.1 of Porites divaricata. Taxonomy (NCBI): domain Eukaryota; kingdom Metazoa; phylum Cnidaria; class Anthozoa; order Scleractinia; family Poritidae; genus Porites; species Porites divaricata. The sequence goes on along the minus strand of JBBMOI010000002.1, from coordinate 27,796,472 downwards.
CAATCGGTAATACCGCTAAAACGTCTTTTCCTGACATTAGTGCTTCAACAGCAAGCTTCTGTTCGTCCTTTAAAATCAGACCGCCAAGACGCTCAGACAAACGTTCAAATACTTTCTTTGGCCGCCGAATCCATCTTGTCAACTCGTTCTGATCAAAACATGCTGGCTATTTAGGTGCATCGTGTTACATTTGATGTGTCAATATGTTAGAATATCATAAATTGCAATGACAACGAGCTGATAGCATCCTATTGTTTATCAACCAATCCAATTCTCCGATGCTGGGGCTTCGGAGAAATTTGAACGCGTCGATTACAAAAGAGAATGCAGTCCCTCTTCTTCCTGCCTCTCTCCAGTTTCCCTCTCGGCCATTTCGCCCTCTCCAGTCCTGCCGAGCTTAGACTCGACTGACTGAAGAGGGACTGCTCGCAGTCTATGCGTGCGTGGATTATAATTGCTCTTTCCGTTAAAGGCAAACCGCGTTGAACGGTTATCGAACAAGATGGAAATAAGTGGCGAGTATTGTGAAGTTTAGCCAAGGCAACTGCGCAAAATTATTTACACGTGGACTGAATGAACTTGTATGACTATTGCGATCCGGTATTGCGTTTTGCGCCAGTAGTTCCGTCAAGCGACTTAGATTAACGACTTCAGATTAGTTAAATAGGCTTTTGTTTGCCTAGTCCCTAGGCCTCATTATTCCGCGCGGCCAATGCGTTTTGGGTCACGTGGTGCGATCGAAAATGTGTTTCCTGACCGTTCGCCTCGGATACGTCACCGAAATGAATTGACCGAGAGGGACTGGGAAAACGCCGTACAGGGACTAGGCAAGGCTTTCGTTGCATTTAATGGACCCTCGCTCCATCTGTCCAGTAAGTTCAGTAGAAAAGTGTCTCCATCTTACACATCTTTTGTAAGTTCAGGCTATAGTTACGCGCTCTTCTAACATGATTTCAATCCCTCTCATCAGGTGTCAACAGGATGAATCATTACTCGACTACAAAGAAAATATTTTGTGCACATTCCTTGGTTGGCATGCGTTGTTACTAGCTGCAATTGAATTGTGCGGTGCTCCGAACAAGGACGTATGATTTTCAACAAGAATTGACATTTCAGGAAGGTTTTAAAACATTCCGCTCACTCGAGTAATTCGAGACCTGTATTAGCTGTCGTAGTTCTTATCTGTGAAAGGTTTGAACCCAGGAGTCATTTCAAATGTAGGTTGAGTTTGATCGTCCGGGTGAACGTAGTCCTGAATAGGACTGTTGTTGTTGACAGTGACTGACGTTTCGACAACCTATGCGGTAGTCATCTTCAGAGTCAAAGTGAGTTGTATCACGTCAGTAGATGGTATTATATACTCCGGTTATTGATCTGATTGGTCAATAAAGTCAAGATGTTATTGGTCGTCTGTCAGTTAAGCCGTGGTGTTATTGGCTATGAAGACTCGTAATCAGTAATTGGTGCGTTTCGATCCGTCTATTGTTAGTCAAATTGTCAGTTCTCCAGTCGATCTCTCGTAGTCTGTTAGTTTCTCTTCATCTCGTCAATAAGTCGTTTGTACGTCGCTGGTAACTGTTGGCTACGATTCAGTGGCGTTTGTTCTAAGTTAGTGAACCAGCTTTCGAAAGTAAGGCGTTGATGGTAGTCTGTAGAATACGTTATACATGTCGCAGAGTCACAGTCAATTTGATGTTTCGTCTGTAAATGATGCTCAGCAATGTGATTGTTGACGTCACCATTCCTCGTTGCTCGTTTGTGTTCGGTCAGTCGCGTGCTAAGGTTTCTGCCGGTTTCACCAATGTAAGAAGCCTGGCAGTCGCAGCATTTGATCTTGTATACTGCTCCCTGTCTGTCCTCCGGTTTGTCTTTGTCCTCGACATTAGTAAGCAGGCGTCGTAAAGTGGTTATGGGTTTGTGTGCAACACGTATATTGTAAGGTTGTAATATACGTGCAATAGTTTCAGAGGTACCTCTGATGTACGGTACAGTAGCTGTCGCAACAGGGCCAGAGTTGACGTTCGTCTGAGTGTCAGTGTTGCTGTGGGTGTTCCGTCTAACAAAGTCCGTGTTGTAATTGTTCTTACTAAAAACGTTGTAAAGATAATCAGTCTCGTCCTGTAGGCTGTCAGGTGAATCGCAAACTAGTTGCGCTCGCCTTGTGAGAGGTCGGGTTGTACGAAGACTGGTCTAGTAATCGGTCGGTATGTGTCGGTTTTCTGTAAACAGTTGTTTGTAGTTTGTTGTTGTCGCGAGTGACCTAGCAGTCTAGGAAAGGTATCTTACCATTTTCTTCGATCTCCTTGGTGAACTGTATGTCCGCGTTCTGTCTGTTAAGGTGTTCGTGAAAATCGTCGATTCCGTCTTTCTGTACGGCGGTGAATGTGTCGTCAACGTAACGTGACCAGATAGGTATAGTTCGCGTGTAGGTAGCTAGGGCTCTCCAGTTTCTGTTGTTGTAGCAGAAATTGTCATGCAAAACAAATGGCTATAGTAGGAGACCACAAGGCGACCCGTTCGCAAAACAGAGTGTTGCAATGATACAATATTCACGAAAAACAAGGCAAATATTCTTTTAAAAACCGGGAAAATGATTGAGAACTAAAATCCCTGCGTTGCGTGACAAGCTATGGTATTTCGTTCAATGTAATTTTTACCATAGATAACCAGCTGGAAGGTTGAACATCATGTGTACTTAATTAAGAATAGTCATTGGGTTCCAGATGTAAATTTGTGGAAGATTATTTTACCCCTGCAGGTCTATTATATTAAAGTTTATGACAGCCAACCTCAAAAGAGTATTAGACTACGAGTCGTTGAGCGGGTTGGTATTATTCCGTGAAAGGATGATGATGAAGTTATGAATATATGGAAATCATATATATGAACTGAACCAATTCAATGATCTGCTCCCAGTTGGCTCGTTGGCTCAATTGGTAGAGCGCTTCACCGGTATCGTAGAGGTACGTAGAGGTCAAGGTTTGGAATCCCGTACAAGCCGCCTGAATTCGTTTCAGGCTTTCTAATCGCCAGTGAAAAACTTCCATCCATAACTGCGGTGGTCTTCTTTCATATAATTCTTAACCCTGCAGTTCATATATATGAAATACTAAGAAAATACTATAATTTAGTCAAGGAACACATGGTAAGAAATTCTGATGTATCTTTATTACTATTTTTACCCTTAAACAACCATACAAACTGTTATAACAGTTTTTTACCAACCAGGATTATCACTTGTGTACTTGGAATACCTGTGCTATTTCAAATGATGACTGTTTTTCAGTATATTCATGTCCTTTGTTGCCACTTGTATTTTGTATATCATTGACTCCACCAGAAGTGAATCCTGTTTTACATTTTTGCAGTTGTACGGAGAATATTTATGAAACTTTCTCATGTCCACTATTAAGGTGAACGAGGTTTAGACGTGTCAATATTTTAGATCAACAAGATATTTTCAACACTTCCTTTCCAAAACACAAGGAAGCATCCATCTATCTATACATGACTGAAATAGAGGACAGGAGGTGGAAAAGATACCTAATTTGTAAAAGGCATAGGAAAAAAATAACCTCAGCAAAGAATTTCTGCCCTGAATTTTATTATTAATTCAGAACTGAACTGCCCCTGTACCCATTACTACCATTTTTTATCACTGTTTTGACTTTCTTAAGCAGGGTTGTAAAACTAAAAAAACTGCACTGCTGCTGCCCATCCTAAATTTCTACTAGTAAGAAGGAGTTAGAAAGGAAGAAACTACAACTTCTTTGCTTTGCTAGCTAAAGGGAGGCTATAAAGGTCAACCAGGGAGTGAAACTTGTTTTCCTCGCCAAATGCCCTTTATAATTGTAACAATGAAAATTATAAGCGCGTTTTAGTAGTACTTTACTATCGTCAGTCGTGATCACAAACTGGGTAGTGGTCATATTGCTCAATGGATCGATGGAAATTCGGGTACCCTTTTCTCTTTGTAGCAGTTCGTTACATAATTGTTTCGTCGAATTACCTTTCTGTGAGAAAAAAAAAAAAAAACAAGGATCGCCGTTTGGGCATGGCGCACATGATTCGCTTAAAACGAGAAGCCCAAACTAAAACCTGCTCTGCGACGGGTGTGTTTAGAGAGGGAAATTTCTCCTTCAGGTCGTCACTTCCCTATTTCACACGACAATCTGGATTTTTATGATTTCGCATGTGCAGTCGGTCGACAATCTTTCTAACCTTCAGCCAAATCTTGTCATACGGCTCGGGAAGAGGGAGCGGTTTTTTAGAAACACGCAATTTATCTAAGTTACACATGTTGTCATAACTTAATATGAAATCTTCCCAGTGTTCTTTGGGCATGTCCTTAAACCGCGCCCTACGCAAATCACTATAGAAAGATATATATAACACTCCCCTCATTAACCGCTTCTGGGAATTTTAAATTCAAATTTTAGGAGCTGTTAAAGATTTTTTATCTCGGTATAGCTCTGGCCATGACAAAGACTAATTTCGTTAGCCGAGATATTGGCCTGTGAAAAATCAGTCCTTTGCCGTAGTGCTACCCCTGCAAATTCGGTTTTGTTTTACTCACTTTAAGTCAGGGGCGGCAAAGGAACGTTACTTCCCTTTTTTGTTAAAGGTGGGTTTAATTTTTTTTACCGGTTTTCTTTGTGGCAAGCTGTTCCCTGCAAGCAGAGGTCTCTCACGACGAGGCAAAAATGAGAGAAAGGAGAGAGACCTCTGCCGGCTTCCGAAGCGTTTTCTATCACGCATGCGTTTGCGTTTCCTTAACAACCAGTGACGTTTTTGTCGCGTGCGACACAACCCACAGAACCGGTTTGCACGCGAAACTTCAAGAAATGTCGAGAACTCCACAATCTCTCAATTTGAGGAAAGCGAGGACGTCCGTTAAACCAGCTGAGAGTCTGAGAGGGAAAAGACGGTAAATGTCTTTTCTGAGGATTACAATTCAAAATAAGAGGGCATATCACTTGGAGTTACCTTTGCAGCGGCGGTCGAAACAGAAATACTGAACCTAAATCCTCGTTAAAGCAAAACAATAAGGTCACGTATCACACAATCACGAGGTTATGAGTCATGGTTGGCCTGTCAACACCTTCCATTGTGAGCTCAATAATTGTCATCGTTTAGTCTAACAGGGCACGCGCATTACACATAAAAACGAAACCGGTTTTGAAACCGGTAAGTTTCGACCAGAAATCTGGTCGGCGGCTTCATCAAACAACGCTTCGGAAGCCGGCAGAGGTCTCTCTCCTTTCTCTCATTTTTGCCTCGTCGTGAGAGACCTCTGCTAGCAGGGAAGGCAAGCTGCTGCAACGTAAGGGGTAAATCCACAAATCGATCTTTCACCACCTCGCTATAACTTTCAGCAAAGCCGACGAATGATACCCATGTATGGTTCCTAAAAAGTAATGTTCCATGACATTAGAATGTCATCGAAACACTCATGTAATATCACAACAAAGGGTCACCACTTTTAATTTCCAGTTGCTCGTTCAATGCGTTTCATAAGCCGATATAACTCGTCTTAAGAAAACTTACTGAATTCATTGGGCTAGAAGCTATTAATCTTCGGACCCGCATTTTTGAAAAGATAAGCGTTTTGTGCCTTTCTGCGGCAGACAACCTCCTCCAAAGGGCGCTTTTCATTACAACGGACCGGTAACAAGGCTAGATGTTTTGCGAGGTTTGTCAGCAGAATATTCTTATTCTCCAGCAGATACTTCTTTAATTAAGTTATGTATTACTCCAAATGAATAACCGGAAATAAGCAAATAAGCACATGGATGGAGAATGCACATCGGCAGAAAATTATAAATGTTAAGTACGAGTACGGTTAGCGTGCGAATAAAGCCATCTTGCACTCGAACAGTCAAACAAAAGGCTGGAGCGAGGATGAAAACGGATAGCAAGAATATACCTGACGTTTTCCCGCCTCATTTTGAGTTTCCCTGAAAATGCCACGTTCACCTCGCTTGGCTCTATATTAAAGTGCCTGTTATGCAGGCTACGCTTGTCTCCCTTCACACCCCCTGTTCACGCGCTTTGCGCGTTCGCGTGTGTAAGACTCTTGCGCTTCGCTACTGCGAATTTCAGAGTAAATGGGCGCAAACAAGCCAAAACGTTTCTACTTACGCCAAGGAGATTTGAAAGACGCAAAGGCTTCTCTCCAAGAAAATACTATCAGTTGCCTCAACATACACACGCTGCTCTTCGTAAAACTGGTAACCCTTTTCGGCGTTACCAAACTTTGCGTAACCATAGTTGAGCTTACAATCCCTGCAACTTGGAATGAAGACAACTTTATGGCAGATTTTACATGATTCTTTGAAAACACAGTTACTGAACAGACTTGGTTATGCGCCACTAGTGCCTTGTTGCAATTGATACAGTTATCTACTGGTGGTGCGAGGATCTCCACTGCATCCTGCTCGTAGTTGTGGGTTTCAAGCCCTTCTGTTAGAAACTGAAGAAGCCTCACGCAACGGTCTACTTCCAAATCTCCTCGAATTTCAGTAATTTGGAACAATAGTACGACAGGAGGGCTTCTTAGTTGGCTTTGGAAGGGCAGTTGGTATTTCCCGAATGATGTTGGCCAGCTTTAACGCGTTTGGTACTTTCAATATTGAAAGAGCCATAGTAGGTCTCCTTTCTTTAAAGTGTTCCTCATATCGTCTAAAACTGAAAGGGATGTACTTTTCACAGTCTCCAGGGCCTGTGAAATGTCAGATCTCTTTCTTTTTCGCTCTCTCAAGTTATTAAGAAATAAATTCTCAGATTGATCCATACCGTTAAGTCCAAACAAGCGATTTAAGACTTTCTCGCAAGGCACAATAATAGACAGATGCAAATAATGAAAATCTCAACAGATTGTTGATTCAGTGTTTCCAAAGCACGTGCAGCAGTGGCCTGCTGGTGAATAATATGTTACCGTAGTTAACGCGGCTTAAGGATGGACCATTAGAAACGTTATGGAGGGGGGGGGGGCAAAAAAAAAAGTTGCTTAGGAAATAATTAATAAAAAAATTCCTACGGATCGTGGCCCAAAAAAATAATACCAAGGATGAAACAAGAAAGGATTTCCACCTTGTACCAAAGAAAAATAACTTGCATTCTTAAAATCCACACCCCTCCACCCCATCACTTTTCTAATGGTCCATCCTTTTATCTCTAATTACCCCTGTTTTTTTATCAGATGAAGCCAAGGCATTGAGAAAAGAGAAAAAATATTTTTTCTACATAACTCGTCTCCGTGGGTAGTTTAACGCATAAAAATAAGACAAGAAATGAATAGGCATTCCTCGGAGAAAATAAATGGAAAAGACTTTACGACTTCCTTTTGGAACAGTCTACCCTTCTCACAGTTTAAAAAGAAAAGTTATTTGTTCATTTCTTTAGACAGGTAAATCAGTACGTGCAACGCCTAGTATAACTTGTAGGTGGCACCATATTGGGTGTTTCCTTCACGATTTAGTGATCAGTGAGTGATCCAATTCAGTGAAATAATATTGAGGCTTTCTATAAGCAAAGATTTTTTTAAACACAGGCATTTTGATACTACATATTATAAAATGTACCCATAACCGGTTATATTATTAAATTTTTGGCCTCCTGTGTGCAGGATAAGGCCCCCTTTTTTCCGTTCTCCTTTAAGCACTGCCTTGTGGACAGCCAAATATCCATAGTAACAGAAGACACTAAAGTAATTAAGAGTCAATCACCAACTGGGGAAAAAATTCTCGTGAGAAAATAAGAGAGTGGTGTCCCGTCACCCTTTTTCTTGCACATGTCGCATCCACATTTTGACTCTTATGTTTCAACGGAAAGATGTCGGCTTACGGGATTATTATCCAAAATGGATGCTATGGCGTGAAGAAAGGATCAGTGTTCATGGCACTTTCAAACTGTACTTTCCGCTTAGTTTCCCCGGTTTTGGCAGGATCAATGTCAGGATACCTTGGGAGAGCCATACATAAAGACGGTCGTGAAAAGTAAGTGCGTCTTTAGAGATTAAGGGCAAGTTACTTAAACATAGTTTAGCCAGTGTTTAACAAAACCGCGTTCCAAGCCCAATGGTTTTATCTCAACACTATTTAATGCCACAAAGTTTTACCAAAGCATATAGAGTAGGCTAGAAAAGCATTTATCTTCTATAACCAAGGAATCGAGGTCCAAAGATTTGTTAAACCGCGGCTTAAGGGTTAAGGATAACTTAATATTTAACGGCACCATTGTGAGTGAAAATTGTCCTCCGTTGATGAGACTTTAATACAAGTATCTATTGTCTTTTACCTCCTGACAGAACAAGGATCCAGTAAAAGAGGCTTGAATATTGTACAAGGTTAGGACAGCTGATGACTGTTATTTCGGATGTTAGGTATTGGGAAAGATACGTAAAATACGTATACACAACATTGTCGCGGCACATTGCACTCTCCGTTCCTGCCTGAGAACACAGCTACCCACCAGTAATTGAATACCGTCGAATAATGTTTACTAAAGATTTTGTTGTTCCATTTCTACCGGGATGCGAAATGCTGCAAGTAACAGTTGAAACTCAAGAAGTCTGTTCAAGAAAAAATAACCGCAGCAGAACTAGCCAAGCCAAAGACCTGGAGACGTGCCCAATCTGCAAGAAAAGGGCAGGGGGAGTAGATTGGCAACAGTTTACCCAGGTACGCTGTGGCCAGTGGGTACACTGTAGATGCGAGGCAGAACAAAATAAAACATACAAGTGTCCAGGATGCAGAAAGTCTTAACCAGATACACATCTTATTACTTACATCAACACAGCATGAGTCAGGCCTGGCTAAGGAGCGAGGATCAACTTTGAAAAATAGTAGGCCCCGATCCTCATGTAATCAGCTTTAAATTAGTTGAACATTAAGGAAAGAAGAAAGTCTGATTATAAAGTGTTAAGGTGTTTATGGTGTCTTATGAGAAAACAATTGGGGTATATTACTATTTCAGCTGCCCCTTTCCGCTGTCTGGGCCTGACAAGTTTACCAAAAGGTATAACTTTTAATGCTGTCGATTTTTCACCACTTAGATGTTCTCAATTTGAAATTGTTGTCAAAGAAGGCATCCTAGTCTGGTCTTCCTGTGGTAAAAAATTAGAACTTTTCGAGCTATCACGGGCGACTTTGGATTAGCCTGCCCTATTGATTTTATCAGGGGCATCTCGGCCGCAGGAAACTGGACTCCTTATCTGCAAGATAAAATTAATAGAGCCGGCTAATCGACAGTCACCCGTGATAGGTCGGAAATTTCTGCCTTTATACCACAGGAACACCATGAAGGAACACCATGAAGGCGCGTTCTAACGAACGCTATTAACTCATGTACTGATTCCCAAGTACTAACCTTAAAGATCTGCGATTCGAGTTCCTGTTGAATGTTGTATACACATTACGGCTGTGACTCTAATGTTGGTAATGGAAAAAATTGAACTGAAAAGTTATTAAAGGTGATAATATTGATATTACTTTCTGTTTCTTGTTGTGTTTGTCATTTTATCAAGTTTTTGTTGCCGCAGCTGTCTCTTTCCGAACTTACTAGTGTTATTTAAAGGAGCTATGTTAAGAGAATATTACTGTTCTAGGTCTGCGATTAAGTCCATTTTACTTATTGCTTTAGTGCCCCATACAAAAATTGTCCCTGTCTAGGTAAAGAGAGAGATATGGAACAAATTTGACCAGGGAACGATAAACATCATAAGTTTCTTTGAGTTTTGCAAGCATAGCATGAAAGTTTGGAAAAGTTTGCACGGCCAACACGCCAGCAACCCATGACTCATGGACTCCTTGCTGGATGCGCCCCTTTCTTTTTTGGACCTTGTGCCTCCCCAGATTCCTTTATAATATGGGTAGGAGGAACATGGATCCGGGGGATGCAATTATAAATCAATTAATTTCCCATAACTGGAGTTTAACGTGTAAGGGCTGTAAGAAGTGTAGGGGCGTAAGGGTGTAAGGGCTGTAAGGGCGTAAGGGCTCTAAGGGTGTGAGGGCTGTAAGGGTGTAAGGGCTGTAAGGGTTTAAGGGCTGTAAGGGTGTGAGGGCTGTAAGGGTGTAAGGGCTGTAAGGGTTTAAGGGCTGTGAGGGCTGTAAGGGCGTAAGGGTCTGAGGGCTGTAAGGGTGTAAGGGTTTAAGGGCTGTAAGGGAAGGGCAGTGAGGGCTGTAAGGGTGTAAGGGCTGTATGCTAAACTTTCAACTGCGGCCTATCAAAATCGCTTAAAGGAGCCATTAGTAAGTAGGGAAATTGTTTTTTTGGTAGGCCAGATAATAGGTGCCTTATGGACAACGTAAGCGATTTGCATTTTGGTAAGAAAGCAAGCGGGGAAAAAAAAAAATCATTTAAGGCCAGAAATCATATTTTTTGCTCATGCAAATGAATTGCAACATGGATGTTGTGTATTTCGCGCAAAATGCCTTGTCCACCCTTGTTGGCTAATAAACCACCTGGCGGGATCAATGTGATGTAGACCATATTATGCCAAAAAAATTTGCTGTTACCATGACAACAGCTATAAGCCTTCAAGAAGTCATAGGATCCGTACGCCATTTTGATCATTGTTGCGTTGATAAAAAAGATTTAAGCGTCTTATTATACCTCGCATTATAATCCAAAACTGTTGTAAGGGTGTAAGGGCCCTCACACGAGCCCTTACACTGAAAACGTATCACTAATTCGTGACTGGTATAGAAAATCGAGCTTTCCAGCCCCTTTCTCAGCAGCTTTGGTTTTGAAACCTCCATAATAGTTTATGGCAAATCTCTTTCGCAGGTCAACCAACATTTCATTCAGCTCAATTTTCACGAAGGTAGACCACTTGTCGCATGGTTTCGCTTCTTCTCTTCGATAAATAAAGCATGAGACTGGTACAAAGCCCACACTTGCAGCCACGATGTTTCGGCAGGCATGCGCAATGATGCACAAAGAGCCCTGTGTGCCCTGGGTACGAGATTGCGATTTGGGAGGTGGTGGGGGTTATGGTGGGAGTTGGGGGTTGGGGGACTGAGATAGGAAGCCAAACAGTAACAATTTCGAGCAGCCGCACTATTTCCTAGTGAGTATTAGAGCGATGACAAAACTGCGAAATGAATTATACATTTCTCAGTGGTTTCTGTACCATATAGCCAATACTTACAATTCAGAAAAAACTGAATACTTTATACCCGAATTTTGACCAAAAAATAATGGCCCGGGATACCGTATACCCAAAACCCCTAGCCGGGCCTGCATAGTATCATATTGCACCCTATTCTCTTATTTTCAAATTGTAACGCCTCATTATATGTAAGACCCTGAAGAAGTAAGGCCGTGCCTTCCGAAATATTGGTTAAAAGATTATATATTCCCGACTGTAAAATCAGCCTTGCTTTTTTTGTCCTACATTTTTACTTATTACTGATTAGGTCCTTTATTAGGACCGGTCCTTCTTTTTTGTAAGCTGGTCCTTGCTTAAAAAATTGAATTAGTTTTTTGAGCAACTTTCGCAACAAAAATTAACTTTTGACTTTTTTTGAGCAAGTTTTTAGAAATTACGGGAAACTTTTTCAGAAATCTCGAGCAACTTGTGGAAAGCCCTATAACAGGCGCATTATGAGCCAAGTCCAAGCGCGGTAAACGTGGCATTTTGCGCGAAGCGCGAAGTGCGAGATGAAGAAAAAAGTAAAGTGGCACTTTATTGTTTTCTCCTCCCGTCGTCTCGCGATTCGTGATCGTCTCGCTTAAGGTGGCTCGACTGGATTTTTTGGGGGGTATGCCTCCCAAGTTTGAGCATTAACTACGTCGCCACGAGTAAAGATAGGGAGAAAAGGTTACCACAACTGTATTATATAAAGATGAAATTTCTTATGATTTTTGTCTTATCGCAATCGGAGTCGCCATGGCAACGTAACGACGCCATTACGTTTTTTGTTTGTCTTTGTGTTTCTCCGTACCAGGAGTTTTTTTGGGAAATCGCTTAAGGGAGTATGTACCTGCCAGAATTACCTCAATTATGGCAAAGTTTGAACAAATTTTATGAGAGCGTTTTCGAAATATTTTGAAACGAAGTTTTAAGCATCATAAAAACAGCGAAATAGCATGCTATCCACACAATTAGCCATTTTTTAAAGAAAATGATAAGCTTTGGAAACGCGGCTTCATCTTATAGTGGTTTGATTCCATTGAAAACCTCCTACAAAAAAAAGAGGGGAAGTGCTCTGGGCGATCGCGAGTAAGAAGAATTTTTTTAACTTGCATTCAGCTGCTTTTGTTACAGTTTTTGCTCCTAATTTGGTCCACGCCTACAAATTTCGCATTTTTCCAAAAACCGCTCGATAAAGTTTTTTATAAATTTGACAATCCCGAGATTAATCGTCAATAAATGTACCCTGCAAGTTTCAAGAACATTGAAAACAGGGAAGGCTTTCAAATAGGATCTCAAATGTGACCAATTTTTCCCCCAGATTTTGTGTTCACAAGCGAGTGTCCTCATTATTCACTGGCATTGTTTTTAATTTTCATATGCACGTGCACATTTAGCAAAAAGTAGTAAATTTGCATAATAAGAAACTCTCGATTACTTTCGGAAGAAATATCCGGAATATGCTAATAATTGGCTTGTGTCATAGTTAGCAGTGAGGGCCGAGACGGTGAACGTCACGGCTCATCTTGTATGATGCAACACTTAATTATCTTACTCGGGTTATTACATCACAGAAACTCTTACAAAGAGTTGCTGTGATGTTATAGTATATCACTAATTTCTTTACCCGGTTATTAGCATATTCCGGAGATTTAAACGAGGGTCCTTTTTGATGCAAATTCTATCTTTTTGCTAAATTTGCACGTGCAAATGAAACTTGAAAACAATGCCAGTGAATAATGTGGGCGCTCATTTGTAAACACAAAATCTGGGGGAAAAAATTGGTTATATTTGAGGCCCTATTTAAAACCCTTCCCTGTTTTCAATGTTCTTGAAACTTGCAGGGTATATTTATTGACAATTGATCTCGGGATTATCAAATTTATAAAAAATTTAATCGAGCTGTTTTTTGAAAAATGCGAAATTTGTAGGCGTGGACAAATTAGGTGCAAAAACTGTAACAAAAGCAGCTGAATGCAAGTTAATAAAATTCTTCTTACTCACGATCGCCCAGAGCAATTCCCCTCTTTTTTTGTAGGAGGTTTTCAATGGAATCAAACCACTATGAGATGAAGCCGCGTTTCCAAAGCTTATCATTTTCTTAAAAAAATAGCTAATTGTGTGGATAGCACGCTATTTCACTGTTTTTATGATGCTTTAAACTTTGTTTCAAAATATTTCGAAAACGCTCTCATAGAATTTGTTCAAACTTTGCCATAATTGAGGCAATTATGCTAGATACAAACTCCCTTAAGCGATTTTTAAAAAAAAACTCCTGGTATAGAGAAACACAAAGATAAACAAAAAACGTAATGGCGTCGTTACGTTGCCATGGCGACTCCGATTGCAATAAAACCCAGATCATAAGAAATTTTCATCTTTATATAATACAGTTGTGGTAATCTTTTTTCCATATCTTTACTCATGGCGACGTAATTAATGCTCAAACGTGGGAGGTATCCCCCTAAAAAATCCAGTCGAGCCACCTTAACATAAAGCGCCTGTTATGCTGGCTGACGAAACATGAACGAAAACGCACACACAAAAAATCTGGCTGCTACAGTTTGTTGGTTGTTACATGAAAGTCTGAGAGGAAGCTTCGTTCCGGCCAGGCTACCAAGTCATCATGGTGGTCAACACAGAAGTGTTGCTTCGAGCCTGGAGAGAAAGATGGTCTCCTTTACAGTGGCTGGTAGAAGTGAAAAAGCTAGCAGGCAAAGACAGAGAAGAAATTCAGGATTTAGCTGGTAATTTATCATCCACAGTCAATTAAGTTTGTCTGTTTAAAGGGGAACTTCCAACTTGACGTGCACGCACGTAGTGAAGGCCAGTGGGCTGAGTTGCTCAAAGCATGGTTAGCTTTAACCATTGGTTAAGCAGTATCAAAACCAATACGTTGTCAAGGTATTAAACGCTGGTTAACGCTAACCATGCTTCAAGCAACTGGGCCCTGAGTTGCTGCTGTGCATGTTCTACAGTATTTTAAATCCTATTTTCCTTCTTCTTACCAAGTATGGCTATAGTAACACTAATTTAGGTTAATTTAACTTCGTGGTGTGATTGTTTGCGTTGATATAATATAGACAAAGAAAGTCGTAAAATCCAGTGAAACTGCTGTCCGTGAATGGGCCGGGATTGAAGAAGCCTTTTCAAAGTGGTCATACAGTAACTAAACAGTCAAAATGAAATCAGTCGAAAAATAATAAATAACAATAGAAATAAACGACCAATTGAGGTAAATACTATATAAGAAATTTACTATTGATTTTTGGAACTATTTTTATCATTATTGTTTTTGTTATATTTTAATTTAGCTTTGGTTAGAATTTTTTTGTTAGTTGTTGAGGCCACCTATTGTGTTGGGTTAGAGATGACAATGATAAGGGTGAAGTGTCTGGAGCAGTAATCAGGGTAATGTGTTCAGTGTAGCGATAAAATTTAACCTGTATTTGAAATGGTTTAACGTTTAGGTCATTGTATGCATTTCCATGCCCTTATTTTTTTTGGTACATTACCATTTAATTGCATCTTTCTCTAGAATGCCTTGTTCAGCAGGCCACCTTTGGAAGTACACCAAGCTCTCTAATATTGTCATATCTTAATCATGGAATTACGACCAAGGTATCGCTTGTCATTACATATGTGACTGGGCATGGGATTCCGTACACTAACGCCTTACCGTTTAACGGAACAATCCGTTTACTATCTGTTTACTATCCGTTTACCATCCGTTTAAAATGGATCATCAGAGTGTTTAAACGCTTTCCTCATCCGTTTAATCTTTTCAACAAAACGTTTAAATGGTTAACCTATCCGTTTAACATCCGTTTAACGATTTGGCCTGACCATTTAAACGGTTAGCCTATCTGTTTAACGATAACTTGCATCTGTTTAACTTTTTTGACAAGCAAGCATATGAAGAAGACAGTCCTGAGAAGCATCCGTTGAATACTGTCGATACCACTGCGATCCAGCAGCTCTGTTGCTCTTTGCTTCAACTTACCGTTTTCAGCTCTCTGGTATTAGAAGGTCTTCGATTAGAAGAATTCTCATTCAAGATATTCAAACAAGAGTACCCGCTTCAATATATAGCACTACAGTAAATTATTGCTTCTGATTCTTCTAAAGGTAACTTGTCGTTTGATACTCTTAAAGAGAATTTTACGCAAACAGTCATGATTGTTTCTTCACAATCATTACCAGGCCACCTGAATTGTCACTCAAGGGTTGGTAATGCTATGCAAGCATACTCGCAATTGCTCAAGTGGTAATTTCTTTCCACCCTTGTGTGAATACTGTATTATAAAAGATGAATGAAAAGTGAGTTAAAAGATGGAACGGTAAAAGGGAGAATAATTCCTATGATTATTTTCAATGGTTTCTGATTGTTACAATGTATGTGGCTTCCCGTGGTTATAACCGAACTCCCTTCCCACAATATTTGTTTAGCCCGACTTCCGATTGGTTTAAAGGTCTATGTCTTTCTGTTTAATGTTTCGAGCTATCCGTTTATAGATTCTGTTCAGCCGTTGAACGTTTCAAGCCATCCATTTATTTTTTTTCTCAGCTGTTTAACGGTTTACAGAATACGGTTTTGGACTTTGTTGTACAGTTTAACTCTTTGGTCTAACCATTTAAATGCTCTTATTACCTGTTTACTATCCGTTTACAAACCGTTTATTTTTTCCTGTTTAACGGAAAAGCATTAGTGTACAAAATCCTGTGCCCATATGTATATGTATGTAGATGTGCATGTGAAAAATTAGTAAGATTCATTTCGTATTGAGAAAGGGAAAATAATGTCTTCTGGCAAACATAAAGTAATAATACAGTATACATGTACATGTATGTATGTGTTTCCAACTTCAAATAGCCAAAGAGAATACCTTGCCTAGTCCCTAGGCCTCATTATTATGCGCAGCCGATATGTTTCGGGTCACGTGGTCCGAGAAAGTTTTTGAGGCCTAGACAAACTCGGAGAAGTGAGACATTTTGTCTCACTTGGGGCGGAGCTTTTGGAAGTGGGTGAGCTGTCAATAACTTTTCCGTGCTGATGAAATATATCCAGCAGCCATGGAGAGTACAGGGCATAAAGAGGTAAACCGAGCATTGTTATTCTATGCACGTTTTCATTGTTGAAAGTCCTTTGGCCTTTCTAATCTGAACTTTATTTCATCGCAAAAACTATTTGTAGGCTAAGCAAAACAGCATCGCAAAAAAATTATTTGATCAAGAATCAGAAGGCAGGCTAAAGAAATAAGTTTATATTCTGATTCTTGGATATGAAAAGCTATCTTATCGTTTCTCTATTTCTGCTTGCTCCTGTAAATTTCTCATTATCATTTCACTTCGAAATATGTTATGTAATTTAAGTTTTGGATTTGGAAGCTTATCAAACTAATCGGACAAGCTCTTTCATTTGGTCTCTAAATTTGGTAGAATGTTAACAAACTACTGTTTCAAATCTTTTTATCAATAAAGAAATATCATTTTAATGGTTCATTTGAAAAAGAACTAAAAGAGAAATTACTTGCACATTATACAGTAGTATTCTTTCCAATTCAAAGTAATATTTTTGTTCCTTAATAACAGAGACCAGGTTAGTTATTTTTGTAATAGTGTCAATAGTGCCGATCTTTAAGTGAAAGATATTCACGCGCAAAGTTATTTATAGATTATTTCAGTTGAACGTGTGAACTTTTCAAAAATGCTCACGCATGTGCACTCCGAGATTGTCTAGGCGTCTCCCTGCCAGTCGTCTTGGATACGTCACCAAAATGTATTGACCAAGGGGGCCTGGAAAGATGCCGTATAGGGACTAGGCAAGAGAATACCCTTAATGACAACCCCAAGGTAGGCTTGAGTCTGTCATAAATTGCTGTGAGTAAGGCATTTAAATATTACAGTGTAAATTGTAAATGAAACCTTATTGACCGTACTTTTAATATATCATGATATGTAGTACTTTTGATTGGACATTTTTGTGGTATTTTCTGGCACTTCTGATAAATTTATAGTTATGCAAATACAGTATGTACATTATGAAACCACACAGAAGAGTATTTTTGCTTTGATGAATTAAGCTACTGTATGTTGCAGAGTTGCAATTGTTACCTGCAAGCATTTTCTATTTTTTGCTAACTAGGTCATTCCCTGTTCATCAGCTCTATCAGCAGTCCAACAGGTACTCTCTAATTTCAGTGCAATATAATGCTTAGGGCTCTCCAGTTTTACTTTTGTGTACAGTGGAACATTGCTCTGCGGGAAACCCCCTAATAAGTACACCTCATTATTACAGACAGTTTTCTTTGTCCTCGGGGAAAGCTCTTATTATTTTCTGTAATTTAAAACCACTTGATATGAACACCTAATAATGTGGACAATGGTCACCCGTTTTTCTCGCCCCATCAACAGATTCTCACAAAGGGTTAACCTCGCTGGGCTTGAAATAGAAAAAGATTATAGCCTGCCCTTTTACTTACGTTTGGTATCAATAGACCTAATTGGCTAACTCAATGTTATACCCAATTCAAATCTCTTGGGGTTAAGATTCTTTGTGTATCATATTTGCTTTATAATGTGGCATTCACATTAATATTTTATAATATATAATATGGAAATTCCTGAAACAAAACGTTTTATTTCCAAAGGGTTTGAATTGGGTACAACATTGAGTCAGCGGAATAGGTCTATCAATCAATCAATCATATATTTTAACATGTTACGTCAAGGAGCTAAAAAACCTGTTTAAAATATGAACATGGGTAGATCTTGCAATTTTGGCCTGCCACCTTCAGACATTTTTTGCTATTGATGAAGCTGTATTACAACTGTATTTTAATTTTCAGAGACATAATTTTTCTCCAAAGAACAGCTTTTTTGTGACAGTTAGAGATGTTTACATGTAGTTTGATGATGCTAATGTCCTTTTACATTCCTTTGGTGTCTGTATTAATCGGGTTTGACTATACTGTACATGTAACTTAATCCTCCTTTTTTTCTAGAGATGTTTGATTTTGTCATTATTATTTTTTCTTGTGCCTATCTCTTTACCTGTTATCATGATATAAAGAGTTACTGATTTCTGTTTCTTACCAGATTTTGCTTTCTTAATTAATTCTTGTACCCTGGGGTGTTTATTGATTAATACATGTTGCTGTCATTCCAGTTTCAGAACCTCATTAAACACAAGTGTCTGTCAGCTTTGCTTGATCTTTTGCTTAGTTTTATCCCAAGTATAAGGTAAGCACAGAAGATTTAATGTTTCTCATGGATGTGCTGTTTTGGGATCTTATTCAGCGACATGGACTTTACTCCTGTAAGGCCTAGGCCAAACATCAAACTTTTCTTAAGACAAACCAAACTTAGTGGGTTCAGTTTGTGAAAATATTGATGCCTGGTTCAGTTACGCTGGTTTGAATGAGATTGGATTATCCAACATGTTCTATCCATCTTCTTCAGATGGGTAGAGCATCTGGAGATTGTCTGATCTTCGCATGTGATGAACTAAACTAATACAGTACAGGCCACGGGTATTGCAGCACTTACACACTCGTAAATTGCGTGCAATATGGTGGATTTCCACAAAAAATCCACGCAAAAAACTCGCATGTAAATTTTTACACGAGCTTTTACACGCAGACTTTTTACACGCAAATTTGAGTGTATTTTGACGGTGACTGATTTTGCTTACAAAAATACACGCAAGTTGCGTGTATTTCTTTACAATAGAAAATGTAGCTGATGTAAGATTAGAAACCGACATTGTGGAAAAACGTCTTTTCGCGGTGAAAGAGAAAACAACTTACTGTACACTTTCTCTTACTATGATCATGCTACGATCGTGAACGTCATGTTTTGTAATCAACGATTTCCTTGGCTGTTGGCTGAAGCACTACTTTACATGTAAACTTGGATGCATGTTACTTGCCACGACTGTTGTTTTGAAATAAGTTCAATGTTTTAGCTTTCGTAGCAGGAACTCGGACTTCAGTACACTGTTTTTTTTTTTTCAGACTTGCCCATAATACACGCGTAAAACATGGTTCGAGTTATTGAGGGTAAAAGTGTAGAGAAATGATTTGAAGGGCAACAAAAATTACTTCAAGTTAGACTGGGTAAAATTACAGTAACTGGCTGTATGAAGTCTATGAAGGAATTCCAGGGGAAATCGACTTGTTCGAGTTAGCAAGGGCTCGAACAATCGGGATGACTAGAAGGTTTGATTTCGCACAATCAGCACTAAATTTTACAGACCACACAAGGTTTGTCTTTTACATATGCCTTTTTTCTAACATTGAATTAGCGTCGAGCTTCACGATTGTGTCGATATTGCATGGTTGCTTAGTAACGCTAGCGACATGCACATTATGACTGCTGACATGAGAGAGGAGATACTGGATCGCATTCTCACAGGTCACCAGGGTATAACAAAGTGCCGTGAACGTGCTAACCTTTCCGTGTGGTGGCCGGGTATTTCTAAGGAGATCAAGGCAAAGGTGGAGTCATGCCAATTCTGTCAGGAAAACCAGCCATCACAAAGAAAGGAACCACTGATGACCACAGACCTACCTGATAGGCCATGGCAGAAGGTGTCTACTGATTTGTTTGAGCTAGCTGGTCAGAAATACCTAGTAGTGATGGACTATTATTCAAGGTTCATCGAGATATTAAGCGTAGTTGAGACGACAAGCCAAGGTGTCATCCAAAAGCTGAAGTCAGTGTTTGCAAGATGGGACATTCCGGAGGAACTAATAAGTGACAATGGCACACAGTTCAAGTCACTACAGTTTGATGAGTTCAAAGCAAATTATGGATTCAAGCACACCACATCAAGCCCACATCATCCCCAGGCAAATTGTACTGCAGAAAGTGGCGTGTGAATCGCTAAGTGGATTCTGAAACAGGAGGATCCACTCCTTGCTCTTATGGCCTATAGGGCGACCCCAATCCCGGCAATTGGAAAGACACCATCAGAGCTGATCATGGGAAGGTTGATACGTACTACACTTCCAACACTGACCAAAGTTTTAAAGCCAAAGCTTCCAAACCATTCAGCAGTCAAAAGAGCTGATGTGAAAGCCAAAAGGGGCTACAAGGAGTCCTTTGACAAAAGGAATGGCTTGAGAGAATTACCAAAGCCACAGCCTGGAGACTGGGTCAGAACCAAGCTGGATAATGAGAAGCAGTGGACCACAGAAGCTAAGGTCGTTAGTGAAGACCAAAGTCCCAGGTCATACATCATAGACACTGGTGGTAGAAGATTGTGAAGGAATCATAGGCATCTTAGAAAGGTCCCTACACCCACTCGTTATGACACAGCAGGGGACGACTCCCAAATTCTAGATATCAACAGTGAGCCTACTCCCTAGGTCGTCCAAGTGGAGGACACCAATGTTCCCGGAAGCAGCAACGCCAGTCCTGATGAAAGCGATCAGAACGCAATTCCAGAACAGAGAACCTCAAGTGGTAGACTTGTTAGGAAACCTATTCGTTATAGAGAGGACATTTAGTACTGATGATTTTGTTGACTTTTGGACAGTCGTTATTGTCTTTCACATAGGTCAACTTATGCCTAGGACTCTCCTTGATTAGATTTCAGAACATGCTTAAGCATTGTATTCAACCAGTTCATTTTGTTGTATTTTTTAAGAAAAAAAAGAAAGGGAGATGTGTCGATATTGCATGGTTGCTTAGTAACGCTAGTGACATGCGCATTAGGACTGCTAGGCTCTTACCATGTGCTCTTGCCAAATGGCGGACTCTGTACATCACATTCGTTTGTTAGAAATGATTAAATCCTGTTGAGATTTCAAGAGAACGATAATGTCCTTAGTTGTTGCTTACAAATTTCAATGCGTTACTAAACTTGGATACAATTTTGCTCCGAATTTGCATTAAAGTAATATGATCTCATGCATTTTCTGGAAGTAGAAGCTTGTGTAAACGATAAAAATGCAGCATGGTATTTTGTTCGTCCTTGATAGTCTAGGAGCGTATGTAAGAAATATAGCATCTGTGGGAATTTTGTGCTGAAAGCAAGCAACTGGTCTAGAAGTGTTAAGAGGACCCCAAAGGACAAGAAAAAGCTTGTTGCCAGTTTTGTAACCCGCACCGAGGCTTTCCAAGGGAGGGGTAACAAAATAGCTAAAAGAACCTGCATGAAAACGAGGCTGGGGAATAAAATGTCTTAAAACTTTACAAACTGTGAATTAAATGACACCAAAATAACAGGAGATGTGAAACTCGATGTTATCAGTTTTCTTGTTAGCTGATGGGACACTTCGCTAGTCACGTGACGAAGCTAGCATGAAAACGAGGCTGAGAAATAAATGTACTATAACACTATCAACTGTGGATAAAACGAAACCAAAATAACAGGAGACATATAACTCTATGTTTCCAGTGTTAGCTTAAGCCAGTGGGATACGGTATTAGTCACGTGACAAATCTAAAATTAAAACGAGGCTGCGAGATAAAAAAAGTCAAGTTTGTTAGTGTTAGTGTTGACCAAGGCCAGTGGGACGCGTCACACAGGCTGATTTTACACTGCAGATAATACGAGGTAAAAGTTTCAAATAAACCTTTGCTTATAGTAAAACATAAAATTTTGTGACGTGTGGTGAGCCATCCTGGCCAGTAAGTGGTGTGTCGAGTAAACGTAGTTACCAACAACTTCATTTGACAATAATTTTCATAAAAGAAATTTGTGATCTGCCTTAGACAACAACACAACAATAAAACAAACCAAAACAAAGAAGTAAAAAACTGCAGTGGTAAATTTAATGATGAAGTCAAAGTGTTATGGCAACTTCTGTCGGGAACAACTTCTATTCAATAGTAAAAAGAAACTAGGCTAAAAAAAGCGTCTCATTGTTTTACTCTCAAATTTTATTACAAACCGGTTAACGCTCAAATTTTAAAGGTTATGACCCAAAAAGACGTTGTTTAAAGAGCAACCGGAAAGCAAGGATAAGGAACTTCCGAAACTATGTCCGGTTATAACTCAGAAAGGACTGGGACATAATACACATTTTTTGTGGTCAGCAGTATTTGTCATCAGAATAGAGGTCCGCCATGTTTTCTCTGTAAGTACACTGCAATGATGTTTGTTCTGTAAGTACAGTGAAATGACGTCAAAAACAACAGAACTAGAGGAAACACTTGACTTTAGGCTTTGTATAATTTGTCAGAAAAAAACTGAAGAAAGTCTCGTAGAAAACCCGGTGTCACATGAAAAGTTACTGAACTTTATTGAGGAAAGAGTTCTTTATGGAGATTCACAGTTTTCTGAAGTCTGTACAAAGCTGAATAACATCTCTCCACAACAACTTCTTTCAAGTAACACTTCTTGGCATGGAAAATGCTACCAAGATGCTGTTCACATGGGGAAGCTTAAAAGAGTAAAGGACAGGCATGAGAGAGAGTTGTCTGGACCAGATGAATCCAGACGAAAACCAGCGGATTCTGAAGTCAAACAGCTGACACATTCTAAGACATCACCGTATGACAAGAATGTGTGCTTCTTCTGTGAAAAAGCTGCAGAATATAGAGAAACACTGCGCTCTGTATGTACCACATCAGCAGGCCATTCTTTATGGGCTGCCATAGAGTCAGCTGGAAATGATAAACTGCTGGTCAAGCTATATCTACTTCCATTGATGCAAGTGATGCACACGCTATCGACATAAAATATCACAAGAAGTGCTGGGCAAGTAATGTAACAAGTGTACTTCGAAGACCATCTTCTGACCATGGTAATTGCAAATCACCAGATAGCGCTGAGATAGCAGCTGAAATAGAGTTTCTGGACATGACAGAGAAAGTGTTAAAGGAAGGGAAGATTCCTAGTATGGCAGAGCTAGAAGCTGCGTAAATTGTATTTTACAAGCAAATCATGTGGCAAGTGCACCATTCAGCGGGAAGAAATTGAAGCAACTAATATCTACCAAGATACCCAACGTTGAATTCCACAAGCCAAAGAGATTGAATGAGTCAGAAAGGGTGAGCGTTAAAGAAGCCAGAGATGCTGCTATCCGCTTATCAGAAGAAGCCTACCCAAAAAGTTCTGAGCAAATCAAAACACTATATGATGCCGCTGTTCTGCTGCGCAGTTGTATAAATAGATGCAAAAATTGGGTATTTACAGGCTCTCTGGACAACATATATCAGATGAGCATATACCTCCGGAAGTTTACTGCTTTTTCCGATGGGTTGTTCAAGGCCCTACTAACACAACAAACGAGCATGAGAAGTCCTGCGAAGTCCGTAAGCGTGTTGTTACTCTAGCTCAAAGTACTGTTTCTCTTACCTTGACAGAGCGACAGACAAAAAACAAGAAATCTGAAATGCTTAGAATAACACGTGAAATGCCGCAACAGCTGGCTATCAGCTTAGCTGTACACCAGGCTGTCAGGAGCAAAGAAATTGTGAACATGCTTCATGGTTTCGGCTTAGCTGTTGAGTATAACAGGCTCTTGAGAGTAGAGGCACAAATAGAGCAGTGTGTCCTTCAATGTATGGAGCAGGATGGTGGGGTTTTTCTTCCTCCAAATATTGTCAGCGGAAGGCATACATTCTTTGCAGTAGACAATATAGACTTCGCAGAAGACACATACGATGGTCAGCGAACTTTTCATGGAGCTGCAATGGCCATTTACCAGAAGAGAGAACCAGACGACGTGGAACTGGATCTGAGGTTACAATCAATATTACGTTTGTTTTACTGCTGCTGCTACTACTACTACTACCACTACCACTACCACTACCACTACCACTACCACCATCACTACCGCTACCGCTACCACTACCACTTCCGCTACTACTAATGATAATGTTACAATATTATGTTTGAAATTTATTATGCCTCATGTATGTCACGTATATAACAAGACTAGAAATCTTCAACATACAGGCAATACCCCACCACCAGTCTAATTTCAGACGCTATACACACGTTTTCCTATAGTGTTTTTCTTTAGCCAGACGGTTGGAAGTGAATGTGAAAAAACAGTGCATGCAAGTCCAAAAAAAAATAAAACAATCAATTCTCATGGTGCATGCCTTTATGTTTTTTATTTAGAGGCTGACTTTTCCTTTGACTTAAGGTTAGAGAACACAACAAGTCAATGTCGTACAATAAAGGATCTTCCAGATTCAATAACAACCTTGCTGGAATGCCCAAAACCTCCTTGCAAGCCAGAAAGCCCATTATATCCAACCTTTGGCCTTTTTTCTGAGGAAGAGATTCCTATAACAGTGCAACTCAAGCAAACTGAAGAAACAGAAAGAGATGAAAATAGAATGCTGATCCAGCAAGTTGCCCATTTTGCGTCAACGAAAGTGCCAGTTTGGTCTGGATATAACTCTCTTATTCACAGCGGTATGCCATTGACACGAATAAGTTCTCCCCCACTGGTCGCAGCACCAGCCCATGAAAGGAACACTTTGCTTACCATTTTGATGCAGGCACAGTCAATCACCACAAAGGTTGTAGGTCCAGAAAGGAAGACCGTGATTTCCCTGGATATGGGCTTGTATCAACCAGCCAAGAAGCTTCAGATGGCTAGAAATGATCTAAATCACCTAATACTCCGTCCTGGTGAATTACACATTGTCATGGCTCAACTTCGAACAATTGGGGCTTTCATCGATAACAGTGGAATTGATCTTTGTTGGATCGAATCCGAGCTCTACGGACCTGCGACGGTCAAGCAGATAATTGATGGCAATCATGTCAAAAGAGGAGAAGCAGCTCATATGGTTACCCTTCAAGCCTTGTTTCTGATGTACCAGAAAGCCTTTTTGGAACAAGAGTCACAGATACATGAGAAACTCGTGAATGTTGCAAATGAACTTGCCGATGCTTGCAAGAAAGGAACGAAGAATGAAGTAAAGAATGCCCACGCAAAGATGGTAGAAGCTATGCAGTCTCTTGATGTATCTGGGAGGATGGAGGCTTTTGATGCCGCCCATGAAAAAACCCAAGAATTCAAAGTATTCCGTCATTACATGAGAATGGTTATGGAGATGATGTTGTTTATCACAGCAGTTTGTAGTGGGGACTGGCATTTGCATCTTACAGTCCTAAAGCTGTTTACAAAATATTTCTTCGCTCATGACTGCCTAAACTACGCGAGGATGATTCCGCTGTACCTAGCCGAAATGCAGGTGTTGCCAGAGTCAGATCCCGAGATCTATGGTGAATTTCTTGACGGGAACTGGGTTGTGAACAAGAACCCCAATACGCCCTTCTGTGCACTTGGAGCTGATAATGCCCTTGAGCACATCAATCATTCAATGAAGGTATCAGGTGGATTGGTTGGAATTACTTTAAACCCGAGTGCCCGAGCCAAGTTTTTCCTTATTGCCCCTGAACTAGCTCGTTTATCTGAACAAGCGAAAAGTATGGCGGGCATTTCCTTCACAACTTCAGGTTCTCATCATCACGCTCTCGCACCGGCTGTACTTGCCCGTGAAGATAAAAGTATCAAGCAGTTGTTGATCACAATGGAGAGCTTCACCAATCCATTTAAACAGGACAGTGGAGATTTGTTTAACCTTGTAACCAAGGTTGTGATGCCGGAGAATGTCAAGAAAGATCTTTGCGAACAAAGTAACATCGGACAGAAACTCTTTAAGTGTATTGTCAAAGAGCGGTTACAAGAAGGTAAAATCAATTTCTGGGCCCCGATGAAGAAGCAGAAGCTTCAAACGTGGAAAACAGAAGGGAAAAAAGTCAAACTAGGGACGAGAAACAACATCTTGGAGTTGCAAGAAGACAGGAACCTGTTTGCAAGGATGATGGTTGTTTGCAAGAGTCGACCAGAGATTGATATTAAAGAGGCAGTCGGGACATATGAGTTTTCTGTTGTGCCAAGGTCAATGTTTGCAGCTGATGGAATGATGCTACGTTGCTCATGTAAGAGTGTCCTGATGAACATCTTGGAGAAACTGTCTGTAGATCGTAACTATTGCAATGACCCTAATGCAGTTCAGAGTGAGCAGAATAGAGAAGAGCACATGAGGGTCTCTATTGTTGATGCAATGGCTGAAGTGCAATCACTTGTTAAGCCTGAATGGGTTAGAAACTGCTCAAACCTTGCAGACCACTTCATCAGCCTCATCTTTGAGAAGTACAAAGACAATGAAGAACTCTGCCTGATTTTTGACAGATATGATCTTCCGTCCTTCCTGAAGGAAGGCACTCGAATTAAGAGGCAAGGAGGGCAACAACCCGTGTATTATCGCATTACTGCCTCTACCCACATCGCAAAAGTTCCAATGAAGAAGCTACTTCTATACAACAAAACCAAGCTGGAGTTGAAAGATTTCTTGGCACAGAAGATAATCCAGTATGGGGAGAGAAATGGACGAAATGTTGTGGTAGCATGGGGATCTCAGTGCAGGGGAACAAACAAAGACATTTCATATCTAGAGAGCAACCAGGAAGAGGCAGACACCAAGATATTACTGCATGCTATTGATGCCACAGCCAATGGTGCAACTGAGCTGCGTATTCACTCCCCCGACACAGATGTTTTTGTCTTGTCTGTTAGACGGTACCCACATCTATGCAAAAACACCTCGTTTGTCACAGGCACAGGCCATAATCATCGTGAGATCAAGCTCGAAAAAATTTTTCATGCTCTTGGTCCTGCAAAAGCAGCAGCCCTTCCTGTCTTTCATGCTTTAAGTGGAGCTGACAACACTGGCTGCTTTTCTGGAAAGGGAAAAGCGTCCTGCTGGAAAACGTTCATATAAGCTGACGAAGAAGTCATCAGTGGTTTTTCAGCTCTTGGAGTAGATGCGATTCCCAGCAGAGAGACGATGGCCTTAATCGAGAAGTTTTTGTGCCAGCTGTATGTACCAAGGACAGATATTTGTACAGTGAAAGAGCTGAGATGGTGGTTGTTTCGAAAGAAGCAAGCGCAGTCAGAATGGCTACCCCCAACCCAAGCTGCCCTAAGTCAAGCAATATTAAGAGCTCACTATCAACTTCTGGTGTGGAATAATGACAAAGTCGCAAATCCCACCCTTCCATCTCCAGAAAATTTTGGCTGGACGGCGGATGAAAATGGTTGGGTACCAGTCATGACGAAAATACCACCCGCTCCAGACGCAATAATCTACCTTGTAAAGTGTAAATGCACCAAGCAGAGATGCTCAACAAACCGCTGCCAATGTAGAAAAGCTGGGCTAAGCTGCACTGATTTATGTAGTTGTTCAGACAGGGGGAACTTTGTGAAAATTTGCATGACAATGATGGTGATGATGACGATGGTTACGATGATGATGATGATAGCGACGATGATGATGATGGTAATGATAATGTCAATGAAGATGAAGAGAAAAATTTTTATGACTAGGTTTGACAGGAAGACAGTGAAAGTGAAACATAATTCGCGTAGGACACACTGAAACATTTCTGTATGAGCATTTTACTTACTAGCTGACCATTTCACAGTAGTAGGAGTTACGCTATTAACTTTTCGTCAGTCTCAAAGATAAGTTAAAACGAGAGCATCACATATCCTGGTCAGGTCACACAATTTCTTGTACACCACAGCTGAAACAAGGATCTCTTATCTGTGATACATTGGATATTGGATGTAAAGACGGTATCTGAATCCACATTAAATTATCAGTCAAAAATGTTAAAAACCAGCACATTTCTGTGTTACTTTGGCCACGTGATGGGACACATAATATCCCAGAGAATACCAAATTCAGCCACTAGTTAGTAAGTGCTTTCCTATTGCAAAAACAGGCGTCATTGAGGTTCATATTTCCTGTTATTCTGGTTTCGTTTTATCCACAGTTGATAGCGTTATAGTACATTTATTTCTCAGCCTCGCTTTCATGCTAGCTTCGTCACGTGACTAGTGAAGTGTCCCATTGGCTAACGAGAAAACTGATAACATCGAGTTTTACATCTCCTGTTATTTTGGTGTCATTTTATTCACAGTTTGTAAAGTTTTAAGAGATTTTATTCCCCAGCCTCATTTTCATGCAGGTTCTTTTAAGCTGTTTTGTTACCCCTCCCCTGGAAAGCCTCGGTGCGGGTTACAAAACTGGCAACAAGATTTTTCTTGTCCTTTGGGGTCCTCTTAACACTTCTAGACCAGTCGCTTGCTTTCAGCACGAACTTCCCACGGGAGTACATATGCTCCTAGACTATGACAAGGATTAAACACTCGTTGCTGAAAACATAGACCTTAAAAGAGAACCTTTCCTGGGCAGGTAAAACTAAAACCCGGGAACTAAAATTAGTTCTTGCAGTAACGCCAGATTGTTTGCTTAAACATAGACGGCCGACGTGACTGAGTGACACCGGTGTAACGCGAGCTAAAAGAAATTCTTGCCAAAATAACAAGGCTTTCTCATTTCGGACCTACATTGCAGGAAGGACAGTGGAGAAAGGAGATTGTTGCAGAAGAAAATAACTGAAAGCAGCAAGCTAAATAAAAGTAGGAGATGAAATGCTGTAAACAAAATACATGTAGAAGTGGCCCTTCACCAAAACAGAGATATAAATTACAGCGTCACATTACAGAGTAGTTGGTCCATCAAAATAGTTGTGAATTGATGACTGAAACTGATTTTAGTTGAAACCTTTTTATAACCTCTGTGAAGTCTACAAATGAAGATTCAAGCGAAGAACATGTAAATATTTTAAAACAATGTTCATTCGGTCAAAAAACTTGGATCACTTTTAGCCCAGATAACATAAAGTAGTAACATTTGAACATGCCTTGAAAGTTTGATATATGCTAACAAATTAAAGCCACCCGCACAAGTACAACTACACTCGCTCAGCCAGCGATGTAAGAACTCAAGTAAACCAAATACACGCAAATTATAACAATCTGCATGTAAAGTTTTACACGCAAATTAGGAAAATTTGTATTTTCTCGTGTATTTTTGCGTGTATATTTTTACACGAGTGTTTCACGCGTGTTTTTCTGATGGAATTTATGAAACACACCTGTAATGCTGCAGTGCCCGTGGCCTGTACTGTACATTCATGTTTTTATGTTCTTATAAGAGGCCAGTTGTAGTTGCAGATACTTTCTCCATCTTCTGATGACTTAAAAAAGGAATAATTACTTTTTTCTGATTTTATCTGCTTTAGTTGCCCAGAGACTAATCCAGAATGCTTGAGATTGGCTGTTTCATTGGTGAAAGTAATATACTGGCTTCTAATTGTTGTTACAAGGCTGCTAAAGTTATGCATAGAGGTTTGTATGCTGTGCTGTTTTGCTTCATCTTGTTTACGGTGCATTATTGGTTGAACATCTACACGTAGATGAGCATCTGCATCGGGTCAATGATTGCATTTCCTTAATCTATTGTTACTTCAGATATGTACAGTATGTACATGTATATGCATTGTTTTAAAGGTGATTGTATGGAATTGGTATTAGGCAATGACAGGTGGAAAGTTACAACTTATTGGTGATTATTATCTTATTATGCATTGTTTATTATTAGTATTTCCCCTTTAATAGGTTATACAGTAGAAGTCACATACCTGCAGTGTAGGCATTTTCTATAATTTAAAGGAAAGGGAAATAAAGCCTAAGAAAGCACAGGAAAAGAACTGGAATCTCTTCCAAACTTCAGATGAGATTTGCACTCATGATACTTATGTTTGTGTATGTTGTAGTTAATTTTTGTTTTTCTTTTGTTTTAACTTTATTAGCATACATTACCATACCCAAAAACAAAAATTACCTGAGATAAAAAATTAACTACAACATGTATGTTGATTCGTGGGATGGTTGGCTCCCTTTCTTGATCCTTGCATGCAAGGAAACAGCCATCCTCATACTCCATTTGATTCTTATAATTTTGTTTACCTTACAACACAGTCCATATGTCCATCTGGGGGTGGTGATGTTCCCTTTCACCTTTCCAATGTTGGAAAATGTAACAGAGCATTTGGACACCTCATGGGGACAGTAGCCTACAGAGGATTGGTCATTGTCGGTAAAATGGAGGATCAAGGTTTGAATGTGTAATTGTTGTGGAATCTATAAGCAACAACATTTAAGAGTTATCCCCAGTATTAAAGCTGTATCTTGCTCTACTGTCCTTGAGCAGAAGAAAGGGCTGCTTGTAGTACTTCATGGTACAGTAAATGGGACAAGCTTTGGCGATCTTCTTTGCTGCACCTGTACACCTAATTTTAGAGAATAACAGTCCACCCAATTTTTCTTGAACCAGCAGGCAGGAAACTTTTTTCACTGAACACATGTATGCATTACAAATAGGTGTGATCTTTTGTAAAATACATGAACCAGTCTGAGACAGATAGAAATACTGCTATTATAGAATGGGTTGATTGCGTTCACGTTGGCTAATTATACAGTGTTGTTCCTTATCCTTTTTGTGGATTTTTTCTTTTCATTAGCTGCAGCCTCTGAACTGGACAGACATTTACAAGCTCTTCTGAAGGACCTTGTTATGACACAGCCTGAGGTTGTTATACCTGAAATCCAGCTTCATTGCAAAGAACTCATGGTTAATTTCAACAGGTTTGTATTATTATTATTGTACACTACTACATGTATTATACCCTGTACATGTATACATATAATATTTACCTTTAATAATAGTTACAAATGGAAGCATGAATTTAAGTAGCACACTTAACATCATGATGTTTGTTGGACTGTCTATAGTATATAAAAGTACAGTCATGTAATTACAAAAGGTAGGTACGTTAAGATTATTATTGTTATTTTTTAATTAAAAGAGAACTTTCTACAATACATACAGCAGATTTTGGCGTACTGTACTTTGTGAAACGAAACGAAACCTAACCTACAATAACTGTAGTTTGTGAAACGAAATGAGACAGCTAAATCGAAACAAAACATAATGAAAACGAAACAAACCAAAAACGTTACCAGGGCGATAGTTACGACAGTTAAATAAGCATAAGCAGTGCGGCTCACTGCGGTGAGAATCGTGTGAGAATCCTGTGAGAAAGCTCCTGGTGCTAAATGTCAACGTGTGGCCTTTCGACCTTCACCACGGTCAAATACAAAAACAATCACCCGACCTTTGTTATACATTTAAATTTTAGAAATTAAATGTCCATGTAGTGCAGCAAAAAATACTATAAATAAAAACTGCGATCAAACAAGAAAATCAGACAAGTGTAGTGCACCATCTGGCTTTAACAGGTAAATCAGCGAAAGAAAAATTATTTTTGCGTGACATTTCCGGTGGAGTTTTTGTACCACATGAATTTTACTCATTAATATTTCCTTTGGTTTCGTTTCGCAAAGTATAGCATTTGAGCAGAAACAGGTGAGCCGAGCGTAGAAAGCAGAAATTATTAAGAGGGAATGTCCACTCAGATCGAGCCAAATCGAAAATTCGTGGCACAAGGTGAAAAATTATTTTTGGTTTGTTTTGTTTCGATTTGGCGGTCTCGTTTCGCTTCGCAAACTACAGTAGATTCGGTTTCATTTCGCTTTGGTTTGGTTTCACTTTGGTTTTGTTTTGTTTCAGTTTTGTTTCAGTAGTGTTATTTCTTCCAGTTGCTCAACATTTTCCTTTGTGGTTGTTTGAAAGGGTTTGAGAAGGAGCTATGTTAACCACTGACCTGAATATTTTTCAAGGAAGTTGTGAAGTATTGAAAGGAGCTTCCATGACAGTAACTACCTTGCCAGATCACTTACCTTTTTACTGTATCCAATTGTTTAAGGGAAGAATTACAAAAGAGGAGTTAAAAAGTGTTATAATTGCAAAAAAATACATTTTTGTGACAAAATCCAATATGGCTGCCAGTTGCTAGGGGGTGTTTAGCATTCAAAGGGTTAATAATTGGTTGTAACAAGATTAATTATTACAGCAAAAAAATGTCAAGCGTTCCTGTCGCTATTGGACTAATAAATTCATGGATGGAAAAATGATTCAGTTTGTTGATTCAATAATCCAGTCGTAGAAAATTTAATTAATAACCTAATGGTCAAATTGGACCTCGATTCAATAATTAAATGTTGTTTTGGTTTATGAACAAAATCTACCTGTTCCAATCATATTTGCTTCCCTTTTCCTACCATTTAACCATTTATGATTGTGTTTTTCATTGCCTTTTATCAAAATAATCGCTAGAATAGACAGACCGCAAATGCAAAGAAACTGACAAAGGCTGAGGATTGAAATCCACCAATCACCGCACATACACTGACCTCAGTTTGACCATCATGTTTTCTAAGAGGTTAGGTCTGTTGCACTGATTACTAGCAACAAATTGGCATACATGTAACAGTTTGTTTGGGTTTGAACTTCAGAACTCACCCACATCGACTCTTAAAAAAAAGAAGAAAAAGCAAAATTCAGAGGTCGGCTTGTGGAAAGTGTAGTTTTTCAAAAAACAGTAATCGAATCAATATTAGATTATTGAATCGAGGCTGAATGTGATTTTTGAATTGTTCATTTTATGAATGGATTATTGAATTAACAAACAAATCATTTTTCCATCACTGAATTCATTAGTTCGTTAGCGACAGGAACGCTTGACCTGCTTTGACTGTAATAATTATTATCATGTAGGTGAATTATGCAGAAATTAGACATTACTGTGCAAAAACTTGTCGCGCAAGGGAAATTAGAAAGAACACAACCATAATAATAAAAAGTGAAAAAAAAGGAGAAAAAACAGTGAAAGTATTTGCTGCATCTGAACAGTCACTGTCAGTTTTAGTAGCTAAACATTAATTTGAATAAGGTGTAGTGGGAAAAATTATTCATATTCCTAAGTATGAATCTGTTTGTACTATTGCTATTATAAACATAAAGTACTACATTTTCTGTAGCATCTAGAGTGACTGCCTAAGACCCAATTGTATGATCTAGTTTTTTAAAAAATTAGTTTATCAATGTAGATGTAAGTTTACCTGTATGACACTGCTTTTGAATGCCAGTGATTATTGAAAACCAATCTGACTTTTCTTTAATTATACTGTCACTTTCAG
Source organism: Porites divaricata (assembly GCA_038088405.1). Lineage (NCBI taxonomy): Eukaryota > Metazoa > Cnidaria > Anthozoa > Scleractinia > Poritidae > Porites > Porites divaricata. The sequence goes on along the minus strand of JBBMOI010000002.1, from coordinate 27,763,340 downwards.
TTCTAACCTTTAGAACTTTTTGAGTACATACACTGTAACTGTAATAAAAGGTTGAGTTTTAGTGTACAATGTTAGGTACTCACTAATGATGTAGCAAAGGATACATCTATGATCTTAAGTGAATTTGCTGTCTAAGTTAGATACAACTTTTTTTAGTTAATGTGTTTTGTTGGAGGTTGCAGACCTTAAACTCATCATTTGGTAGTGATATCAATCCTGGACATGTCCCCAATATTGCTGTTCAGATGACCACTCAGTTTCAGGTTAGAGGAAGTTATATAACAAGCAGTTGATGTTTACAGGCAGGCCAATTTCATTCGGTCATTTTGAAACGCAGACCGTACAGATGGTGCAGACTTTACTTGTACCTTAATGTTTCTTGCTCAATGTAAATTAAAGTAGTAACAATAATACTTTCACTAGTTCCCTGCATCTGTTTGTTGGAAGGTTTGTCATGTGTGAGGACATATATTGAACCACAATTTCAACTTTAATGCAACTACAATGTACCTTGAAACTGCTGTACCACAGCTTTCCCTTAAACAGAACTAAAAAATTATGTAATACAATGTAGTAACTAGTAACTAGGTTGCATAAGTTACGAGGTTGCACAATTAATGAAGTTACAGAAGTTATGAGGGTACATAGAAATTTTACACTTAGTTTCAGAAAATTTGCATGTATTTTCTGTGTATTTCTTTACACGGGAGTTTCACAAATGTATCTCTTGTGTAAAAAATTTGTGTGCAATATGGCGGATTTGTACGCAAGAATCATGCGTGTAATGCTGCAATTCCTGTGGCCTTAAAGTGTACAAGGTTACCCAAGTTATGAGTTTACGTATCGAAGCTTGGTAACTATTTCTTAGTTTTGTGGGAAGTGAAGTGGGAAACTAGTGAAAGTATTTCGCTACTTTAATTTACGTTGTATGTCAAACAAGAATGATTAATTAAGATCATAGGGACTATTGTATTAAAATGATTAAAACATAGTTCTACTAAAAATAAAAGAAAAAAAAAACAAAAAAATATGCTTGAAAAAAAAGTGAAGAAGAAGTTAAATATGAAACATGTAAACCTCGTCACATCAATTAAACTTAGCAGTTCTTTGGAAAAACCTTTTTGCGTATACTGGCCGTCTTTGAAATACAATGTAAACTACGGTGTGTTTGTTTCATTTGCAAGATGACACATCTGTTGTAATATTTCCCAAATAACCTCTCAATCTTACATTATTGCTCATATAAAAAAATAAGCCTCAATTTGGGAAGGACATAAAGAAAGCACAAAAGAGATTATAGAGAAGCAAATATTCTCCCAAGTAGCTGCTTTTGTGCCAGGCATGTAAAAATTTCAGAGCTCTTGTGTAGTTAATATGGGTTTCTGGTGTCATTTAGTTCCTCTTTTAAGAGAAAGTACCCAGTCTGTTGGATACTGTTGTACTTGTATGTACATGTAAGTAATATTTTCATTTGAATGCTATTTACTATTTCTCTCCTTTTAAATTTCAGGTCTTAGTGAGTCCCTCCTTCACTCCTGATCAAGTTGCTGATGTTATGGACAGCGTAATGCATACTCAGGTAAACTCTTAGCAACTAGACTGACTCAATAACAACTAGGTACAGAAATTTTTAAACGAAACATCAAGTATAAATCCTAGCTGGTGCAAAGCAAACCAGCAGGCTATTTGCATGCATGACAGAGGAGTTCAGTTTGAGGTTATTAAAAAGAAAATCCCATAATGCCAGAAACGTTCCAGCTACTTCTGCCTCTGTAAATGCAGGTCTTATATACCTGATTAAAGTATAAAATAAAGTTAGTGACAACAATAATAATTTTGAATGCCAATATATGAAATAACTCATATTTTTGAACTGCAAATAAGGACATGAAAGTGGAAATGATCCTCGCTGTTAAATGAACAACTTAGGTTGTTCTAGTAACCGTGAGGATCATTTCCACTTTCATAGTAACTGACATCTTTAAGTGGAACATGAATCTGTCTCTCTCTCTTTCTAGGAATGGGGGTAACACTAAATTTTAGTGTTTTCTTGACACCACAATCTCAATAAATAATATTACTTGCACATTTTTCTTGGGGGGAAGGGTGGGTAGCACTTGTAAGCTCACCTCTTAGGAGGCAGTGATTCTCAAATCCTTTGTTTCATTCTTTCAGAATATATCACGACATCATCTGTACCTGGAGTTTCTGCGATCATCAATTGTTGGTCTTTTAGAAGCACCTGAAAAATCAATGGAAGCAATATTATGGACAGGGTTTTTATTTCTTAAGGTAAGTCAATATCATACAAAGTGGGTAAACATGTCATGTCATCCATATTTGTTAGGTCGTTAATTCTATTCATTAGGTCAGTGAAGCTGTAGCCGCATATTAAATAAGCAAAAAAAACACAGTAAAGCTGCACTGGCTGTTACAGTGTGACTTTTATAACCGGTGTCACCTAGACAAAATTAGATGACAGGAATATAACAAGACTTGGGAGTTCTGAGAAAGTTAGTTGTCGTTCATAATTACCACGAAAAGAAATCATCAATATGAATCAAAATCGACCAATTATTACCCACAGACATGACCTTTGAAACCCACCGAAGAAATCCTATCTCTCCCGAGAAGTGTTTTGTTGACGGTGGTGAAAAGTGTAAACATTAGTCATTTTTTGGGCTTAAGGTTGCATGTTTATTGCAATTTATTTCACTAGGTTTTCTTTTTCCTAAATTTTTCTTAAATTTACACATACTTGTGCATGTAGGAACTCATCGTTTTTTTTTAATATTTTACTGTCCATAATTTTTCTTTCACTAGTTTTGATTAAATTTTTGAACTTTTCTTTTTGTCATCACTTTACTAGCAGTTTACATGTAGTTTTGTAGTAATGAAAATTTATACCAATGAGTAGATTAGTAGGTTAGATAGTGTACAGTGTAGTAGTTAGTCACAGGTGAAGAGCCTTATTTTTAGTTTATGGATATACAGTTTTGTACTGTGAATACGTCATAACATGTAAACCATTATTGTTATTACTATTATTATTATAATTCTTATAAAACTTAAGGTAGGTAAAAGGGGCATTAACAAAGTAAAAAAGTCATTGAATTTAAAGGGCTGAAAAGAGTGCAAACCATGTCTAAATGTTCTTGGTACCAATTTTAAACTGTATCTTGATTGTTGTGTTGCAGGTTCCAGTAGTGATCCATATGTTAGAGAGCAGATCTCAGCTGAGTGTTCAGTTACAGGTTACTCCTGGTGAACACTCCACGGTACATAGTGCTTTTCAGCAGTTACTGCAGTTTGGCCCTCTGTTGGATGATGTAGATATTAAGCTCAGGTTAGTTTTGTACTTTTATAAAACACTTCACAACCATAATCATTGTGAAGGCAGCCAGAGTGTGAACAACTGCCTGTCATGTTGTTGTTAGTATTAAACTCTGTTTAGCTTCATACTGTCATGATTAAAAAAAAATCTTAAAAGATCTCTACTCGATGACTGCAATAGATCTGAAGTGAAAATTACGTTGTACAAGTTAATAACGGATACAGAAAAAGCAATTAACAAGATTAATGTATGACAGTGACACGGTATCAACTGTAGTTAAATGAAAGATTTGCAATGTTGCCTGTGGTTTCATTGCCAGTACAGCTGTGGATGCCATGTGATATCAAAGTAGCCAATGCGAGTTCCAATGTTGGGCGACAAATCCCAGTTACATAAAAGAATCATTTGTCGCTCTCAGTTCATTTCCACATGATAATTAAGATGTTGAATTCTTTGATTATTAGTTACCCTTGTACCATGCACGACCTGTTTTAACATTGCGAGTAGTCTTGATAAAAACATTGCATTCAGCGTTTTCAATTAGACCAGAATGCATCTTATTTGCCCCCTGAATTTTGGTTAATGATTATCTTCGATTTCTCTTGGGACGACTGTAATACCCCCCCAGGAGAAATTAGAAACAATGGTTATGCAAAATTTTGGGGGGTAAACAAGGTTCGTTATACATGTACTTTATTAATAATTGGGATTGCAGGAGCAAAAATTAGTTATAAACACACTATAATTCTTTATTTCAGATGCAATTGTTATAAAGAAGTTGTACTACAATATTGTAAGGGACTCAATCAAGAGACTACCGAGAGAATGGAACAACTCATCTGTCAGAGGTTTGTTTTGTCAACAAAATTTATGACACCTTTACAAAAAAAAAACTAAGAAAAACTAACCAAGGATAAAACAAACAAAGACTCTAGCAGAAACTACCATAATTTTAAATAACAGTGTTTTGCTAATCAAGAACAAGAACAGGGGGGGTCAAGGGTCTTAGCAAGGTTAGGGTTAATAGACCTCTTTAGTTTGTATGTTCTGTGTTCCAAATACAGGTCATGTGATAATACTCTAGACAACTGTTTCTTTCAAATTTCGTCTTGTTCACGTGCATATGTACTGTACGCATAATTTATGAAAAGACAAAAGGCCAAGCGCCCCTGGGGCCTCTATTGAGAAAACAAAATATACAAGCTAAAGAGGTCTATTCTTTACAGCTAGCAGGTGCTGACCGAAGTTGCAAGATACGAGCTATACATCATCGACACGACGGTACTTCGTTTCCTGGCAGCGGCGCGGCAGTGTAGTTGTTTGGCATGGGTGGTGAGAAGAGTTCACGACCATCCGAGGACGAAAAAGCCAAAATACTGGCTAAAACAGACTGTGAAAAATGCAAAAATACGCAAAAAAATGTCATCTTTATTTTTGAGTATCTGTAAGGAATAAAGCGTCTGTGCATATTCTGAAACGGTGCAAAGAAACAGGATATTGTTTTGAACTAAAGAAAGCCTACGGTATCCATCTCTGCTTATGAAATAAGGACGTCGCTTATCGTAAGTGTGTTACACAACTGACCACTACTGTATGAAAACCTTCCCTAAAAGATCACGTTACTTAGTTAGCAGTCAGTTGTGGTTACTTTACTTTGTAGGCAGAAAATGTTATCAGCTGATCATCGTGAAGTTCAAGAATTCTTGGAAAGCCAGACGGCATTAAATCACCCTGCTCATCAAGTCCAAGAAGCGGGTAAGTTAATAGTAAAAATAGTTGCTCTTTCGAAACTTATTTTAAAACAGTTACCTGAAGGTTGTGGCATACGCCAAAAGCATATGCGAAGCTTTTTGCTCAAAGCTCTCGTAAATGACCGCCTTCACGATCGCTTTCGCAAGCCCAGTTCTAGTTACAGCCACTTTTGTGAATTTCCGAGGTGGCCGCTTGCAAATGCTTTGCCGACTTTTTTAAAAAGAATTTCTTTCATGACATACATGTATTTATCGAAATGTATGATTTTTATTGCAGGGAACAGAATAGAAGAAATAATTTCAGTGAGTATTAAGTACATTGTACATTCTAAAGACCATTCATATGAACTTGTGCCACCCCAATCGTATCTTTACATAAGAAATTTCTGCGCGTTCACTTGCCCAGATAAAAAACGTGCATGCCATTAAAAACTTAAAATTCCTTTGCTGAAGTTCTGGAATTTCTTGCATCATTACCTATTTCCGATGCTGAAGTTCTCATACTTCTTTAAACATTGTTTATTCAATGTCCTGAGATCATTTTTGTCCATTAAGTCACGAAATAGGCCGTAATGATGCTAAACCTGCTTTCTTTCAACCAAAACATGCGTTTTTGAATATCTCTCACGCTGGTAAGATCTTGAGGACATTTTCAACCCATCCTCTCCACCATCTTATAAACTATGCAATCATAATAATAGGGATCAACCAGGTATTTCAAGGGGAAACGAATTTTATTCTTGTGATCATTTCCTTATTCTCTTAGCCTCGTTAATTGAAAAAGCGTCGATTTAAGAAGGTAATGATTGGTCAGAACGTGATTCTCCAATTCTCTAGGCAGGTTTTCGTGGAGCGTAATGTTCTTAATCCACCTCAAGATAAATGTATGAACCTTTTTTATAACCTTCCTGTATTTAACTTTCAGGCTCTGGAGTCTGATCTCAGCAGTCGGGATGAGAAATTTCTGGCTCCTCTTTTAAATTTGGAGAAGTTTAGGTGGATGACAGTTGCAGCAGCAAGTGTGGGAAAACTACCAAACCTTATTAGAGGACTTGTTAAGTACGACTTCAAAGATACCTTTTTAAAACGTTTTGATAGGAAAGGATATTAATGTTGTATAAAATTATTATCCTGATTGTGTTTAGTATGTATGTGGAGACTTCTTAGGAGAGTGCGCAGCGTTGGATTGGATGTTTTAACAGAAAAGGAGGTTCGATTTTGCTTCATGAAAGTCCATACAGTGCAGTGCAGTCTTTCACTTTGGCTAAATTTCGAGATACCATTTGTTTGACTTCTTACTAAATAGTGCTTAATGGGTTATTCTTCCTTTTTCAAAGTGTTTCCACTCTACTAATTTAGAGGTATCCCTCCATTGCTCAAGATGTACCTTTACTATAATTTAACAGACCGTGGCTGATCAACAAACCACAATGGGTTTTCATGTGTTGGTTTGAGGAGCAGGGATTGACACAGTTGTTTAGTGCTTAACCGTCTGTGCTAGAGGTCTCGAGCTCGAGTCTTAAGCAACGTCCAAACGGGAAGAACAACTCCAAACAATGTAGGGACCTGCAGTGCATCGTGGGAAGGATGCAACCCAAAGACTTTGTAAACTCCAAGGGGGTGCCTGCTTGGCTCGAACAATGTTGTAAGAACTGTGTAAACGGATCCAACATCGTTGCGCCACACTTCGGCGATCACGGAACGAAACAAATGGGGCAGTTGTTGGCTGAAAAGTTTGACGTGTTTCAAACTTCGCGCAACAATATGCAACAACATGAAACAGGGTGTGTAAACGGACGCAACATGTTACATTCAACAATGTTGGGAGTTGTTGGCCAACAGTGTTGCGTCCCTTCACACGGGGCTTCAGGTGTGACCTTAAATCCCTTTTTCGATTCCTTTCTTCGCCGTGTAGCTTTCTATCTATTTTGGGTGCACCCGCACCGATTTGATAAGTCTGTCCCATTCCCGTCTGTTGGCCGTGACAGGTGAATGATCCTTTCTCGTAAGACCGTTGTCACACAGTAGTTGGTCAATGAGCGTCTGCCGTGTTTTGGTTCCCAAAGAAGTGGTTTGGAAACAATCTCATTCTTGCCTCACCAAAAGTGGCCACTAAACTGCATGCCGACCTTGGAGGTTTGTTGAGATTGGAGGCAGGTCCCCGTAGAGCTCCTTGCCAGATATATGATATATGATCTTTTCAGCTTACGTTTACGTGTAGCTTTAAGTTGCTTCTAATTCCCGTAAAACGGAACACTGATGGAAAGAGGAAGATTAAAGTGAGCCCACCGTTAACCTCAGGTTTATTTAATTAGATGATGACTATTTCGAGTTGTTTACCTTTACCATGTAAAAGCAGTTACTGTAAATGACCTAATAAACGCCTGGGGCGTCTATTTAAGTTTAAAGGTCCAAGCGGGGGCGTTTTTAGATAGGAGCCGTTTAAAGGGAGAGGTGTTTATTCTCATAATTGTAACAATCTCAACAAATCTAATGTGCTTTCGGCGAAAATATCAAGAACGTTTAAAAACGGCACGGCATATCCATTCTATCAATAGACCATTTCCGAGTTCCCCCGGGCCTCTGTTTCAAAACGACGGTAGGTGCGCAGCCTTTGATATGGAAATCAATTCTTATTCTCATGCAAATAAAACTCATTTTCACAAGAAAGGTTGTGCACCTAGCCTCATTTTGAAAGTGAGGGTTTTTGGAACTTGAAAGTGGCCTATTGATACGTCTAGCCGTCTAGAGATCCACATAGCTTTTTCAAATCCCAAAATCGATGTCAGAATCTTCTGTAGGTGGTTGTTGTGTTGCTATCGTTAGTCTATTCTTACTTTGAACCTAACATTGAACAAGATGAAATACGCATACCCTGGTTAATCAAGAAAGAAACTGAATGAATTGAATAATTTTGCCCTTTTTTGCTAATTCCTATTATTTTGGATTGATTCTCATAGGGGGGGGGGGGGGGGTCTGTTAGACAAGGACGTTTATTAGAGAGGGGCATCTAATACAATTTTAACGGCGTAAAGGGGGCGTTTATTAGGTAAGAGGCGTTTATGTATTTAGTAACCGTGTTTTTGCTTGCTTTTTTATTTCCTGTAGAGTGAATGATCAAACTGTTCATGCTGCCACAGACATGGAAGATGGTTAGTTTAAAAAGAACATGTACAATGTACACTTACTTTGCACTTATGATGGGCTGCATTTGGCACGTAAGAATGTTTCTGAGGAGGTTTATTTCCAGTTTGAGAAAAAGACAGCTTCTCACTCTGCCAACCAGCTCACTTGGTATCCCCAGCGTTCCTCTTATTTCATTCTCGTGTCCAGCTCCTTTGGCGTCTCGTACGCTTTGAAAAGATCGACTCCACGAGTGACTGCTTAGTCTCTACGCAGTCCGTTCTTTGTGTCGTCACGAAACGCTTCTCACAACAAACTACCTTGAGGTGAGGAGCTTTGCGTGACAATCTTAAAATACCGCGTATAAGACGGATGACAGCTGTGCAGGCTAAGCTTTTGGAGTAGGTGTTGCGGGAACGTAGAAAATCGTACAAAAGAATTCGTTATTGCATTTGAGTTTTTGTGTTTGTTTTGCAGTTAAAAGAGGAAATATCAGAGGAGAACTGTTCAACACGTCGTTTTTGCTTCTGTGTCATATTGGGCAGGTGTACGGCCGAAAGGTGTGTACTTTATTAGCAAGGTAACGAAGTAAAGAGTTTCCTCAGAGGATTATTCATATTTGATGGAATTGATCATGTAATAATAATTCTTCGTAGCCTGCGTACCTGGCGGAATTGTTCGTCCTCCCGAGTGAAGTTTTGGTGGCGAAGCCGCCATTCGCGCCGCTTTGCCGCGAGAAATTTATTTCAAAGGTGTCTTCCCCATTCTAGGCGAGGATTCGCAACTCCTCTGCCTCAATACGCGCGCAGACGGTACGACGATCCCCGCCATGCACTCTCCATCTAGGGAGCTGCACCAATTTTCACAGCGATGCCAATCAAGACGTAAACCGCAATAACGCGAAAGCTTTTCGTTTCAGGTGATTTTGGATGTTGTAAAGACTTGTACACCAACTCCGTTCGTTGTGGAGTGGATTTCATGTTACATACCTGACATCGAAAAGTGGAGGGCCTTTATTCCTGATACACAGCTGCAGGCAACAAACCAAGCTGCAGTCAATGAACTGCTCGATCAGTTCTTCAGTAATTCAGCCTTCCCTGCCAGGTACTACTGCAGTAGTCTTGTACCTGGTATGTAAATTTTAGAGGCTGGTACTAGGAAGTTAAAGCAATGACGTTTTTAAGCGACGCACGTCAACCGGTTTGGACTTTTTGCATTCTTGGATAGTGGTTTTGACGAGAAATTTGCACGGGCAAATCGTCCCTATAAGAGTAAAGCCACTTGGCAGTGCAAATTTACATGCGTGAGGGCATGGCCTCGGTTTCGTTCAGTGAGAAACGTCTTTCCTTAAGGTTTCTTATATTGATTTTTGCTGCACCGACCGATGATAAGAAACAAGAAAGTTTCTTCCTCTGTTTTTCAAAGGTGAATTATTTAGTTTTTTCGTCGAGAAAGTGTCAGATGGCTGCGTTAGATGCCGGCTCTTAGGCGAACTAAAGGAAAAACCTTGTAACAGTTCAATTTTTAGTATTCGTGTTCTTCCACTGCCACTATTAAAAGGAAATACAGCTGCTAGTGTATACATGTAAATTTAAGTTATACTGATCTTCAAAATTTGTTATTGGAAATTTCATGCCCTGATTTCTTTAAGGTCGAAAAATTGTGCTGACAAGTGGACATGAGTGTTGTAGGTTGCCGTGAAAGGTTGTCATTTTTATTCAACTTTTCCTTATTTTTGTTCGTCAGCCAAGTAAATTGGGATGAGCACTGTGTGAATGTGGCCAACGCTATGCATCATGTGATGAAGGCTTGTCAATGGGAGTCCAAAGCCGTCACCCCTGATCCTGATGAATTACAGGTACTATGAATCAGTAATCAGCCCCAACAAGGTTGCTAACCTTTTTATTTAGCTGCTGCTGGCAATTGCAGTGTTAAATAAGCTACAGGCAGTTTGTTGCCTGTAATAAGTTACAGATAGCATTAGCTTGTGGTTAGTCTCAGGTAATTCAGTGAAATGAAATCTGCAGACGGATTCAGTTAATAATGGCTACAGTGATTACACTCTCTAGCAGGAACATTGTTAAATATAAAACATACATTGTAATCATGAAAGATGCGACGTACGGATGTACATCGGTAATAAGGACTCACAGACAGTGTAAATGTGGTGTCCGTGAAGAGTGGGCTATTGAAATAAGGTTGGGTCAAATATTAGTTTATTGAAACAAAATATCAAATCAATAATAGACAGTGTTATTTATACAAAATATTTCTCTGTTTCTAATTGGTTTTTTTCTCTTGGCTAATTCTTCATAACCAGCTACTGTTGCCCAAAGACGTTTGCCAGCATCCTCTGAGAATCTATTCAGGGGAAAACAAGACTTGATTTCCTTGTTCTAAGATTTCTTCTTTATTTTATCGTTTAATCAGGCTTTTTAGGCCTTTTTAAATCTTTGGGGACCAGTGTCAGAAAACACGTTAGGGTATTTGTTTATGTAACAAAGACATGGAAGACAACATTTTAACATTTCCGCGCCTTGACTGTCTATCAGACCTCTGTTCTTGCTGTTCATTTCTCTGTATTATCATACCATTCTATTGAAAGCCTGATAACAAACTGTTTGTCCCGCCGAGCTGTTTAAAGGCTGTCATATTGATCTTCATTGCCTTTCTTTGTAGAAACTATTCGAGCTGCTGAAGTACGAGGCCCCTGCGCTGGCAGTCTGTGCTTGTTCATGGTGCTGTGGGCATATCCATACCTTAACGGCAGAAGAGAGAAAACATCCTAAACGGTAAAAAGTTAACATCTCTCATAATAGATTAAGACAAGCCTTTGGCTTAAAACTACTTCGCTCCCTAAGAATTATTTTAAAATGAATTTTCTGCCTTATTGCAACTTTGTCCAATGCATAAAATACGTGTATATTTTAACTCTTATCCTTCCATGCACTGTCATATGAATCGTACAGAGTACTCCAAAATGAGTATAAGGTTGTACGTCGCTTCTTCGTTTTTGCTATAGGATGTGTACAGAACTTAGAAAACTAATAATGTTTTCATACCTCTTATCTTATTCCCAGATTAGTCAGTTTCCTTTTGAGACCGGTCAATCCCAAAGGGTTTCCCCAGGGATTTGTTGACAGGTAAGCCACTCTTTATAATGAATAAAATATTATAAGCCTTAAAATCTTCTGCTCTCAAGAGTGACCAGAGTCGCACTCCAAGAGTAAGCCCAAATTCTCTTTGATACACACCAAATATAGAAACTGGAAAGCATATACATGTACTGCTTGGTGAAAGTATTGCTGAAGAGGTTTCATTTGAATGGTCACAGGTCAGGGCCCAAAAGTCAGAACTACGATATTATTGGTGGTTTATAAAGACCACGAACATCAGATAGCAGCGGAAAAGAAAATGTATCTGAGGAGGCCCCCTATTTATAAGGGACAGCGTTTATTTATTTGTTGGGCGGGGGGGGGGGGGGGGGGGCGCTTATTACAGAGTGGCAGTTATTCGAGAAAATTCGATGGATGAAATGGAAAATTATTCAGTACATGGTGGGTTATGTTACTTATCTTTTATTTATCGTGGATAAAGGTGTTCGATGCTGCTTGAAGTCATGGAGAGAATGTCACTGAGCGTTGAAGGAAAAGGTAACACGTATTAGTTAAGACTGTAAAGGAGAAAAATTTTCAAACATATCAAGATATCAGGGAATTTAAGAGCAATTCTCTGTAAGAATCAAGCAAAGTGGGAAATGAAAAATTTTGACCTCCCCTCAAATTTTGCATGCAATTAGATATTGTGGGGGGATGTCTAAAAATGCACTTTGTTTGAGTTGCTACTTTATTGTTGTCATGGTAACACCAACTGTTTGTTGGTGGCAAAATATCTAATATTTAACTAAGAAACTGTTGTAAAAAGTGCAAAATGTGTAGCTCTGTTTCTCAAGTCCATTAAAACGCTAGAACCCAAGACTTTAAGCAGATATAATACCATCATTCTAGTTTACATTTGTGTATATTGCTCTTTATTATATCAAATTTGCGTGTCATAAACGGTTAATCAACTACATAGAGTTTCGGCCATTTGAGTTGATGGCTAAAATATGGTTATCCTTTCCCTGAATTTCTCCAAAAGTACGGCAGTTCCAGAGCTAAAACTAAGCAGGCAGTTTACACACATATCCTAGTTACTAAGTCTGTAAAAATCTCTGCGGGGCGGGCTCTTCTGTTTGCAAAGGCAATTAACGAACAAACGCCAAATTTCAGTTTTTGTATATTTCATCGCAGTTGACAATCTATCTACTAGCCAACAAAATTTCTAAAACACTGAAACTACCTTCATTATCAAAGAATATTATGTACTGAGTCATTTTATGATCAAAAAATTATTACTGGCTTTCAGTTTTCTAAACAATATCGATCAAAATAAGGCTTACTTTACGGTTTTCTCTACTTCACCGCTTGAAGCGTAGCATTTACATTCAACGAACACTCGGTTTCTCGAACCATTCTCACGTGTCCAGTTGTGCTGTTTCCCATTGTAAACCATTGTAAGTCTCCTCAGTCACTTACAACAAGTTATAAAGTGATGCAGAAGCCGATAAACAAGTCATACACAAGTCCTTGGCAAGCCAAGCCACATCTTGTAAACACGCACTCTTTCACTTTGCATTTACGCCGTATTTCTTCATTAGATGTCATCAATCGCTCCAGAGAGAGTTAACCTCATTAGGTTTTAGTCATTAAGCCCACAATAGGAATTGCAAACGTATTTGATAAAATCCGAAACTTCAAGTCGAAAACCGAGCTTAGAAAGCTGAAAAAGACGCTCGTTGACATCTCTGTGAACATGCAACCTCTCCTGGTCAGCGGTGTTAATCAATGCAACATAAACAATTTCCGGTAGAAATAAAATCCTTTTCCCTTCCCTCCTGATCGAAGATTACATCCCACCTTGCTCAGAGAGTGAAACCAAATTATGATTTCTTAGTGAAAGTAATCGTGGTGTTTGTACCTTTCTGCAAACTTACGGGCTCAGTAAATGTTGGAAAGGTATTACCGATGAAGTTGACTTCCTACTCTGACGTGCCGGTAATAAAGTTCGTTTTATTTTCTTCACTCTTCTGTAAAGTACTAGGGGGGAAAACAAAAATTTGAACAAGGAAATTTAGGGAACATAGACTAGAAGTTATTTGAGAGACTGTAATTTCTCAGCTTGTGTATTGCTAGCAACACTAATTTTGTCTCCACTCTCCGTTAGAGGTTTCAACTCCCAGTAGATGGCTATTCCTTTTTAGTCACTATTTGGGTTGTAAATTGTTCACAAAGAATTTTGCAAAATGACACTTTACTTGGACGGCTTGTCTTCTTGCGCTACGTGTTGTTGGGACACTTTGCAGGTATATTCTCACCTTTTCCTCGTTTTCCTTCATTTGAATGCTGACCCCTCTACTTTCTCTGAAGTTAGGATATGTAGCTAAGCCTGCACGGAGTTTCTATTGGATCACGCTTGCATAAATTCCACCCCCCGCTTCAATCCCTTTTACGCCGGCCACACATGCGAAATATAGCTAGCATAAGAGTATAAGAGAATGTATAAGAGCAATATAGTTTCAGCGCAATGTGTACTGAGATTGATAATTTAACATCAGTTGTAATAAAATCATTCACCTAATACCGAATAACGAAAGCTAGAGACTTGAAGTACAGGTATACGTTTAAAGTACTTTGTTGTAGCCAGAACCCCGGGACATTCAGTCGTGTCAGGAGACAACAGGGAGACAACAAATTCTGAAGCTACTTGCGTCGACAAGTGTAAAATCGAAAACTCCTAAAGAAGGTACGGAAGCCCTTACAAAACAATATGCTCCTCATGTTATCATGATATTCAAGGGCCAGGAAAAAGTGATCTGCCTTGCTTTTAGCTAAAAAAAATTCCACAGTAAACTAGCTTTAGAGTGTATGTATGTACGAATCCGAAAGCCGATTTCTGTAAAAAAAAGCTTTCTTCTATATTAAAATATATTTAAATATCTCAAGTCCATGTTCCCAACATTCCGTTGTTCCAGATTTTCTAATTACTGTATTTCAAAGTACAAGTTACGAATTTGTGTTGGTACAACATGTTTCAAATCCTATGGTGAGCGGCCATAGGAGTTACTTGAGGGTTTCCCCCCTAGTATTTAACAGAAGAGTGCAGAAAATAAAATGAACATACCTGCACGGCAGACGGTAGGAAGTCAGCATCCAACTCCATTGGTAATACCTTTTCGAAATTTGCTAAGCCCGTAAGTTTGCAAATAGGTAGAAAAATTGCGATTACATTCACTGAGAAGGAAAAATTTCGTCTGACCCTGCATGCAACCTTCGATCAGGCGATCCTCTTTCTCCATCATCTCCGGGAAGTGAGGGGAAAACAATGTTACCGGAAATGACCGGAAATTCCCGGAAATTGTTTATGTTGCGCGATTAACACCGCTGACCAGGACAGGTTGCATGTTCACGGGAATGTCAAAGAGTGACCACTAGTTCAGCTTTCTGAGCTTCTCGACTCGAGATTTCGGATTTTAATACGTAGATAATTCCAATGCTTGGCTTAATGACTAAAACCTAATGAGGTTTAACTCTCTCTGGAGCGATTGATGACATCTAATGAAGAAATACGGCGTAAATGCAAAGTGGAAGAGTGCGTGTTTACAAGATGTGGCTTGGCTTGCCAAGGACTTGTGTATGACTTGTTTATCGGCTTCTGTATCACTTTATAACTTGTTGTAAGTGACTGAGGAGACTTACAATGGTTTACAATGGGAAACAGCACAACCGGACACATGAGAATGGTTCGAGAAACCGAGTGTTCGTTGAATGTAAATGCTACGCTTCAAGCGGTGAAGTAGAGAAAGCCGTAAAGTAAGCCTTATTTTGATCGATATTGTTTAGAAAGCTGAAAGCCAGTAATAATTTTTTGATCATAAAATGACTCAGTACATAATATTCTTTGATAATGAAGGTAGTTTCAGTGTTTTAGAAATTTTGTTGGCTAGTAGATAGATTGTCAACTGCGATGAAATATACAAAAACTGAAATTTGGCGTTTGTTCGTTAATTGCCTTTGCAAACAGAAGAGCCCGCCCCGCAGAGATTTTTACAGACTTAGTAACTAGGATATGTGTGTAAACTGCCTGCTTAGTTTTAGCTCTGGAACTGCCGTACTTTTGGAGAAATTCAGGGAAAGGATAACCATATTTTAGCCATCAACTCAAATGGCCGAAACTCTATGTAGTTGATTAACCGTTTATGACACGCAAATTTGATATAATAAAGAGCAATATACACAAATGTAAACTAGAATGATGGTATTATATCTGCTTAAAGTCTTGGGTTCTAGCGTTTTAATGGACTTGAGAAACAGAGCTACACATTTTGCACTTTTTACAACAGTTTCTTAGTTAAATATTAGATATTTTGCCACCAACAAACAGTTGGTGTTACCATGACAACAATAAAGTAGCAACCCAAACAAAGTGCATTTTTAGACATCCCCCCACAATATCTAATTGCATGCAAAATTTGAGGGGAGGTCAAAATTTTTCATTTCCCACTTTGCTTGATTCTTACAGAGAATTGCTCTTAAGGACCACGACAACGACGTCTTTTGCTGGAAAAAGACTGGAACGAGGACGTCAGTTTGGGCGGGAAAAGGGAAACTTAAGATGCAGTCGGTAGGTCGAAGACGATACTGAATGTAAACACAAATGTAAAACTGTGATGTTCGTTCTCAACAAAGTTTTTCGCAATGGCGTCTTTTAATATTATAGTGCAAGGTCTTGTTTTTTAAGCCGTACGTTTAATTTCATTGACGATGAAGAATTTTTTGTGTTGTCTGACCTTTTCGAGGGGAAAAACACCTGCTTTCCGTATTACGATTATTCAACTTTCATCCTGAATGAGATGACCGAGTCCGAGTGTCTGTCAGAGTTTAGATTTGGAAAAAGGGACATTCTGATGTAATAGCTTTTCCATATAAAGTTTATTTCGTCCATAGTAAAGATATTTGATTTGCCTTACCTAAATGCGTAGAAATAAATTTATCACTTACGCCTGAGTTCGCTCGTTCGGCCTCCACAGTTGTTGTCATTCTTTGAAGTAAAAACAATTCATTAGTCGAATTCTCAATCGGCATCGTTTGTTAGGAGAAAAAAGGAACGATACCTGGATTTACGAGAATAAGAAAATGCAAAGCACTTAAAAAGTCGCTTAAAACAGTGGATTTATACCCGCCGAAGCTTGTGGATTGCAGTACGACGTGATTCTACTTTGTTTGGCGTCGTCGACGACACCACGACGACGAAATTTACTGGTCGTGCTTGCGCAGTACACTGTAACTCACTTCCGGTCGTCGTCGACAAAGTCATCGTCGTGGTTCTAAAGTTTCCTATTGTCAATTTTGCCGACCTAAATTCATTGTCAAATCATTGAACCTTTGGATCCGGATGACACGTTCGCAGATTGAGCGGATGCTTTACTTGTAAATAAATATTCGGCGTGACAAGTTTGCGTTCCACGGGGATGTGGGGAGTACTAAGTTCTTCTGTCGTGCACTCCAAGTGAAGCTTATCGGCGCGCGTTGGTGATCCTGAAGCCACCGAAAACTGTGGAGTGCAATAAACAAAGTATTGGGATACTGGTTGCTTAGTCAAAACTGGGATTTTTTAACCCAAAACAAAGGTCCAAGTTCACACGTGAGGAATCTAATGGTAGAAACAAATGATCTCGCTCATTAGCATTAGGTTTGTTTAATGAAAGGTTCGAGTTTTGACCTTGGCCTTTCGTTTGTTTTTTCTTGTTTGTCAGGTAATACTTTGGACTGCGGTAATCCAATTGTAGTTGGAAAACCTGTTTTACAAGTAAGTAACCCGGTTATGAGCAACGGCTGTTTAAAAAGATTTTTTAAACTTATTATAATTCGACCGCTTGGTCTAACGTTGAAATCTTCAGCAGCTCTGCAGAGGGTGAAGGCAATGTTACCTGATTTTTTTTAATTTTGCAAAGTAAAGTTAATGTATTTAAATTTTTGTTTGTCGACAGTCTCTGACAAAGTTGTTCATGGATGTTATCAAAGCACGGTGTCTGAGCAGTAACAAAATTGAACAGTTTAGATATATTTTAACCGTTGGAGGAAAGGAATGGTTCATTTACAGTTTAATCAAGGTAAAGAAGGCTCTCCTTATGTTTCTTATCTCTTCTGCCTCAGCACAGTTAGAAGCCTTCTTTTTCCATGTACCCTTAGGCTGTGAACAGCAAACAAAAGTGATAGCTAGATGAGTAGTGACACCCATTCACTGTGTCGTCACGCAACGCTCCTCGGAACGTTGCGTGACGTGAGGACAAAGTAAACTGTTCACGAGGACATTAAGCCGTCCATTTTTTTCTGTACGTGTCGTTGAGGTGGAACCAGTTTTTATTTAACGGACGTGTGCTTTAGAACATGGTTCACAGAAAATTGTTTTGTATGCTGCAGCATCTTTTTTCTCGGTTATTCGTTTTGTTGTTGGTGTACCAACTTTGCTGGGGGAGGATTGTTAACAGCGATCAGTGTCTTTCTCTGTTGTGTATTAAGAGATTCCCGACTTGAACCACGGCAGACTGTAGCGTCCACTGTTGTTATCTTTGCGGTTGCCCATTCTTGTCTCTGTGGGCCAGAGAGTATACTACTTTGCAAACCTTTTATGTTTAGTTCATGAGCTCTTTATTTTCTTAGAAGTTCTTTTTTCTTTCCTTTTAACTAAAATGTTTTATTTTTTTTATCAGGAGGTCATGAAATTCTCCCGGCACGACGAAATGATACGAGCAGGTAATTAATTTTCATTTGCGTTTGGCGCTACAATCCATTGTGGGAGATCCCTTTTATTGTTATATGTATAATTGAATTTTTTGGTGAATTATCTTGTATTCAACAGCTGACGTTACCAGTTCTCTTCTAATGTTTGACGCCGAGGGCCTGGTGCCGTGTCTTCTTCAGCAGGTTCTGCCACTGATCGTGAATCATGCAGACGCTGAAGCAATTTTAGGAGATCCAAAGGTGTGTACCAAAAAATACTACTGTTACTCTTACTCTAAATCTCCCTTCACAGATAAGAAGAATCTAACTTCCAAAAGGATTTGTGACCAGAACAAAGGTGTCACTCACCATTTAAGGGAGAAAACTCTACTGCCGGTGAGGTTATTCCTGGACGCTGTAACTGCCAAGGGTCATTACCCTTTCTCTCTTACCGTATCAGTGGAGACTTTTTCGTTCACAATGATCAGTTGTATCCCTTTGGACCAAAAAAAATTCGTCCAAGAGAAAATTGACTGGAGTTAACCGCATCGATCATCACCATTATCCGCCATGACAATGATATGACACTTGTGTTACCACACCAATCCCTCAGTTTCTACCCAAGGACCCCGATTAGGATTCTTCGCATTTAAGTAATAACTGACTTTTTGTTTTCACGAAGTTAGGGTAAAAGACAATGTACGTTCAAGTAAGCACTTTATTTAACCCTTTCACTGTTAGAGTGCTTGATGGACTTTTGTAAGATGACTCTAACTTTTGAGTCTGTGGACGAAATCCTATGATGTGACCATTAAAATGAAAGCTCTCTGCCTGTTTCACATGATGCTATTTGTTTCTCAAAACTTAAGTAAATGAAATTTGGAAATTTAGTCCAAATTTGCCTTTGGCTACATTTGGCAGTGAAAAGGTTAAAGAGGTAGTTGTGCTTTTCCGCAGGGCTGGGCTCTTGCACGGATGACAGCACACGCGGTCTGCCTGGGACTGAATATTGAACTGACGCGATCAAAATATGATTCAAGTGATGGAGTTGAACGGTAAGGAGGGTGGGTAAAATTTAAAATGTAAAACATGAACGTCTTTTCATTTCTCGTAAGCAGGCAGTAAAAAGCTTGCAAAAGGAAAGTCATAGTCAAACTATAGAAACGTCGGGCCCATAAAAATGAAATAGCAATACAATTTTTTTTTTAAGATGAACCACTCTAACGTTTTTTTTTTAAGTCTTGTCAAAATAAGTACATCATCTCGTATAGCTTTGTTTAGGATGAAGACAAGTCCGCAGAAGACCTTTGTTTTCTGGATTATTATTCTCAATGAGGCTACTTTTGAGTGACTGAAGTTAATTGGCAAAAATGAAGGAGGAAAGGGCAAAAAGAATGTTCGACTCGTACCATGAACCTCAAAATTAAGATGGCCGGGTCAGTAATATTGCCTCCAAGATATGTCACGGTCATTTTGCTTGACCGGCCTCTAAACATGAAAGTATACCTTTTTTTCGTGTATTTGGCTCCTTTCCTTTCTTTGTATGGTATGTAGGAAAGAGCCTTTCATCCTCCCGTGTTCATGTAGATCTTTTCATTATTAGGCTGTGGATCATTGTCACCAAAAATATTTAGAATAAAAACTCATTCGTGTCTATACAAACACTTGTTTGATATGAGTATATTTGCATTTCTTTATAAAATTATTTTAATGGGTTTTTCTAAACATTAAGTCTTTTCAGAGCGAAATAATGTAGCAGAATTAATATGCAAGGGCAAGCATTTTACATTTTATTTCTTTTTCATGTTTGACATCAGTCCCGCAAAGATGAAGCGACTAGAAGGTTCATCTTCATGTATTCAACAGGCCTTAGGTATGATCGAGTCTTGTGGTTGGTATAGCAACTAACAGAGTTCATATATAATCTTAACCAGTGTTTATCAGGGACGCTTGTGTTGTTCGGAATCTGATTATAATTATTCTTTCTTTTATCAGTTCGCCTTTGTGAAGATTTTATTGCTATTATTAAATCTACCGAGGTGGGTCCAGTGCCAGCATTGCTGGTTTCCTTCCTCCAACAAGCTGCTGCCGGCACTGGTGCAAATATTGGGCCATTATCGGGTTATCTACCTCAAGACTTGGTAGGTAAATTATCTGTTGTCCTGGAATACTTAAACAAACGAGCAGAAAGGTTAAAGAAGCCTAAATGAACTCAAGCTAATCTGAATTTCTCCTTTGATGCGTACAATTTTTTTATAATAGCCTGCTACTGACTATTTTGAGGTGCAGGTGCGACTGGGTCCTTGTTTTCTCGAATTGCACTATGGAAACGTTTCAAGGCTGCACAGAAAACTGGGCCAAAATTAGTCCCTTAAAACAGTCCTATAGTGCAGTCTGTACAAAACAGGCCCAGTCTCAAGCACAACCTCACAATAACCAATAAAAGCAAATTATTATATGGCTAAGTCTATTTTCGCCATGCGATTGGCCAATTTGCGGTCCGTAACTTGCTATATGGACCAAAATTTTTAAAGAAAATGCTCATTTTGGAGGTGTAAATCTCTTTACCTTGCAAAAAATGTTTAAAGAAAGTTATAAGACGCCTGTCAACCTTGAGGACTTGGATGTTGACCTTGGCCTTCAACATTTTAAACTGTTTTTATTTGTGAACGAAGGCGATGAAGAAACTAACTCGTAATCTAATCGGAGAGGGTTCTAGTCAGTGTTTGAAAATTTTATCGTAGTACACAGTTACGAAGACGAAAATCGACTGGCAGAGAGAAAATGAGTAATTCCTTCAACAAATGTGATAACAAACATACCTGCACCCGATCATCTTGACAAGCTTCTTTGCCATTTGCAGTGTTTTTTCATAGACCAACGAAAGAAAGATAGAAGCGAGTTCGAGCCAGAACAATAATATGCAGTTTTCAAAAGACTCCGGTGTCACATTAACGGGTGAATACTTACAGTGCTCTTAGTTTCCACCGAATAAACTTTGAAATATGTATGTAAACCGTGGAGACTGGGATGTTGACTTTGCCTTTCCAAATTTTAACCTAGCTTCAGTTTTAATGAGAACGAAGCTGTTGTAGAAACTGAATCGTAACCTTACCGAGGAAGAGAATTCTAGTCAGTGTTTGAAAATTGTAACGCGGATCGCAATTGAAGACGAAAATGAACTGGTAGAAAGAGAGGTTTCCCCAAAAACAATTACTGCAATTAACGAGCAAATTCGACAATGACAACAAACTTACCTTGAAAAGCTTCTTTGCCTTTTGCAGTGTTTTTTCACAAGGGCAAACGGAGGAAAGATGGAAACGACTTCTAGACAGACCAATGTCCGGTTTCCAAAATACTCCAGCGTTACATTAAAGAGCTAAAACTTACAGTGCTCTTAGTTTTGACCGAATAAACTTTTTTAACATGGCGAATTTGTTTTTACTTTCTCGGAAAGCCTTTGTTATGTGCTATTGTTTTCGTGCGCCAATAAAAGCGTTGTTTTGACACCTGTCAACTGACTGTCAAATCGTGCGTCCTGCACTTGTTTCCGGTCTCCCAAACAGGAAGAAGCCATATAATAAACATCTTATTAGCCTCGTTTTTTCGGTCCGTACTGTAAATTACGGATCCTCGTTTTTTTCCATCGGATGGAAAAAAACTCGGTCCGTAATTTACAGTACGGACCGAAAACTCGGCTAATAAGAGGTATGTACATGTAGGCATGGCATGTCACATCAAATTTGAGCGGTAGCTAAACAAGGAAGGAATTGAATGCGTAGAACAATTTTAAACAACCGTAGTAAATGGCCAAACTACTGTCTAAAAAATCAGCAAGAGTAGCAAAATTACTGCTCAGCGGATGACAACGACAATTGGAAAAAATTGTTGGTAAAAATGTCTTCATAACCTGAAACTACAGAGGAATGGGAGAACGGTTGTTTTATTGACTGGGTTGGAAATGTTTTGAATAATTATACAATTGGATTCGACTTTTGTATATAAAGAATTATGCAGATCTCGGAGGGTGTTATCCATCGACGCCGAAAACTCTCCTCGATCTGCTTAGTTCTTCCTATTATACTCAGCCTCATCCAATAATTGGTGATTATACTGTTTATCTACAAATGGTTACCAGTGGACACCTTTTGTGGTTTAGCGATACGTTCATAATATATTATTTTTAACTAACATTTGATATGTTGGTATTACAAGGTTACGGAAATACTGCAGTTATCTCCAAGTCTGCAAGGTACACCTGAAGTACTTTTGGGTCTGTGCAATATGAAGACTACTGAAGGAAGACAGCTATGTGCCAAAGCTCTTTGTAACAACATTTAGCCAATAGACCATCTGTCATCGGCTAATACATTCTGTAACTGCCTTCAACAGATTGGGCCCTTTGGCCAATGCGCATGTTCTTCATGAACATATTGACTCACGTGTACAAAGTCACTTTTTGAGAGGATAACAAACCACGACTTCTTTTTCAAGTTTTTAACTTGACTTGACCAAAAGACTGTGGTAATTTATTCAGTTAGCTTTTTAAAAGAACTCATTGTATAGAAAAAAATCACTCAAAAATCGTTGTAAAAAGAGAATTAGATCAATTAGCAATACTATTGAAGTAAAATACTCAGCGACGTTTTTGAAGATGCTCTAAACAATCACAACACGTGTTTAGTATCAGGTCTGAAACTCATCGCGCCTTACGCTTGAAGTTTTAACCTTTATAAAACACAACTGTCTTTGTTTTGAACATGTCTTCATCGTATTTCAGTGAGGCAGAGGAGTCATCAGACACAAACCTTTGTAATAATAAATGCACTAAATATACCTCAACGTGGTATATTTTATTTTATTCCCCTAAACCCGGCCGTGGAGCAAAGTATAAATTCCATTTTATTTTCATTCAAGTATTTCCTCGTTTCTGATTGGCTCCAATTACCCGGCGAAAAAATGGAGTTCACTGTTATCCAAACACGAAATAGCTGAATTTCTAACTAAAACTAAACGGACGAAATGCAAAAATACGCAAACGTATTGTTTGATGGAAGTTGTCTACTTTTTGAGGAGTATCTGCGGAAAAAAACTTAAACACTTCCCGAAACCATGCCGAGAAATAGGCAAGAAAGTCTACGAGGAAGGTTGTGAACTTAGAAATATTTGGAATAAAACAATTATTGAATTCGGCTTTCGTTTGATGTGAAGAACTATGCAGATCGATTACAGCCTCTCCGATCAGCATAATCCTTCACATCTTAGCCTCATTCAATAGTTGTTAAGTATCACGAACTTCTTGTCTACCTTTTGAAAAGGGGGTATCAGGACAGCTGAGCTCCACAAACGAAGCGAAGCGTTCGGAGTTTCAGGTTACATTCGTCTCTCGTTCACCTCGAGAGATGTGCTAGTTCACCTGATGGACAAAATCTTATTGCGATTCACCATATCCAATAGGCCATTTCCGAGTTCCAAAAAGTTTCACTTTCAAAACGAGGCTAAGTGTGAAACCTTTGTTGTGGAAATGAGTTTTATTTGCATCATAATTAAAACTCATTTCCACAACAAAGGTTTCGCACTTAGCCTCGTTTTGAAAGTGAAACTTTTTGGAACTCGGAAATGGCCTATTTGAGAAGGAAAGGAAATGAGAAAATTGAACGGGCTAGAACCCTACTTAAGACTTTTACAGTCCCCGATTTTTCATAAGATCGGATCGGATTGAAAACCCACAAGATTCAAAGATATAAAACAAGTGCAACAGAATTTGAGTTCGCAGCACGATAGACAAATGGAACTTTGGGGACGAGGGGGAGGCCGCGAGACAAGTACGCACAAGATAAAATAACTTTAATTTCTGCTAATTCCCACCAACAGTTAAACACGAAAGCCTGACTGACAGGTTCCCATTACTTTTAAATCGCCTATTGATAAAATATTTTGTATTCGTATAATTTTCCAATGCGCTTTCTGATGGGTCAGTTACGTGTTAGCTACAAATGATCTTTTTTAGTAGACACATTTTAGAATTTTAGAAGAATATTTCCTCTTTTTTCAATACAGTACATGTGGAATAGTTCAACACTTAAGAAATTTCCTTGGTAATTTAGAACATAGAAAACGTTTACAGGAAGCGTTGAACAAGTAACTAAAAAAAAAAAAAAATTAGGAAAAGTAGTCCGATGAATGTCATTAATGAGGAAAGGTGCTGAACAGTTCTGATCACTACCGAGCGACGATGGGCTTTCTTCTTTGACATGGAAACATCATGAATTCCATTCTGCCACCAAAATGCAGTAAAGCTCAATATTAAAGCGACGACATATTGGATTACAAGCTTGGGAAAAATGAGAGTAGCTCCCCTTTTAAGCATTCATCGGGTTGCCTTCATCACCAAGCCCTGGGCACGATTACGGGAGGGCGACAAACTTCAGCACTGAATCAACGCATTAAGAAAAAAATAACGAGGCAAAATGTTTATTGTAAAACTGAATTAGCCATAACAACAGAAAAAAAATTACAAATCAAAGTAAAATAAATAAGTTAAAAGTAAAACTATGCATCTTCTGACGTAACGTCGTGAAATAAGATACTTAAAAGACTATCATACTTTCATTTCAAGATGGGCCCAAAATTTACATTTTATGTAAACAATGAAAGAAACTAAATCGGCTTTGATCTGATTCAAGCTTTAAACTTGTGTAAATTTCTGAAAGCACATAAATATGCACAAATAAAACAATCTTTCTTAAACTACAGTAAAATAATAAAAATAAAATAAACATCACAAGAATTTAAGAAAAGCAATGGTGTTTTATAAAATTGTGAATTAGAAAAATTAATTTTCCCGGCATCGAAATAACTTAAAATTTTAAGGTAACTATAATTTGGAATGAAAATTAATTATTTTGTTTGGGATTAAGTACACGAAGAACCTAACGCAAATACCAGCACGTTTTAGGTTTGCTTTGGATTTACCACTCTAATGTGATTGGCTAAAAGGCCTTTCACTCCTTTAAATTAAAATAATGAGCAAATGCATTAGACAATAGACCCCTTTAGCTTGTTTGGTTTGTATTACCAATGAAGATCGTAGGGGAAGTTACCTTTGTCTTTTCATAAATTATGCGTACATATGCACTTGCATAAGACGAAGTCTTCTAGTCTTGAGTGGTACCACAAAACATACACACTAAAGAGGTCTATTGTAACTTACTGTAATTCCCGCGATTGAAACTGACCACAGGTCTTTGCATTGCGTTCTCTTGACCAATTTCGGTGTCCTTGCTATGGTTTCATAAAATCAAAAACCGCTCTGTTAGCTACATACTTAATTAACAAGTCTAATAATATTTAAACCTACTTAATAACTTACCTACACGATATTTGCTTGACCAGATAGAGGGAAGGTAAACATGACCAAAAACATTCCTTGAGCCTTTTTCACAAGGCTTTCCTGTGCACTGATTAGAGTAATTATACTAATTTTGTTAAGCCACTATACAGCCATGTCGGAAAAAGTGCACGCGACAACCCCGAAAGGTATTGTGGGTGGTTTTGAGTTCACTCAGTTCTTCGAAGAAATTTGAAAGAATTGCACGAGAGGCCGTGGACGTTTGTTTGCGAGTGCTAACAAAAGAAAAAATAAAACAACAACAAAAAAAACAAGTAGGTTCGACAGCTGCAGTGTCAGGAACAGTGTATTGATCATATCCCATATTACCTTTCGGGATTGTCGGGTGCACATTTCTTCCGACAACCTTTCTCAAAATAGCTGTATACAGACCGCATTCGCAGGACAGGCCATGGTCACGCATTCTCAATTGGTACAATCAGTCACGCACTCTTGTAATGGTAATCATACTTAGGGTGACCGTCGAAATCAACTTGCCGTCCGTTTATAAGCGACTGAAGGAGCCACTCCAGTGACACCATAGGAATTCCCAGCATAGCAGCGGCGTGCTTGACGCTAGCCGGGAGTTTGCTATTCTCGCACACGATGACATCACAATAGTAATCAAAACGGTTGGGAATTTTGTTTACCATCTTACACCCAGCCGCGAGAAGCACACTAGTCCAAGTGTCCCTGAACTGCTGGCTTCCGTGCAGAAAAACCTGTTTAATAAGACAAAATGAAAGCAAGACATGTCAAATCTTCAAGCCCTAAGGCAGCGACCACAAAATGTCTCTAACCGTGGTTCAAACAACCGGCCCTAATTCGGATCCATGTCTTGGTGGTTAAATTATTTTCATCAGTGGGGAGAATATTCCTCCTGATCTAGGACTTCAAGGGTAAACAGAAATTCATTCCTCAAGAGGGAGGGGGCCTTGGCTGAGAATTCTGCAAACTAAATCGTTTAGAAAGAATACCCGTCAACTCAGCGAGGTGCGTGTTAGACTGAAACAGATATAGATCAGTGCGACTTTAGGTGTGCTGTTTACACGGTTTAGAATTCTCTGAGATGATTGTTCAGAAAACATACTCATACTAAAGTCACGCCAGTTCTCATGCAAACAGAGCCTTGCTTATGAACTCACCCGCATGTTGCCCAGAATGTTTCTGCGAGGACGACATTCCACGATTTCTCCCTCATCTTCCAAACTCTCACCAGCAGGTAACAGATAACGTTTGTAATCCAGACGCTTATTGCTTGAGCAGCAGTCATTTATCCACATATGTGACACACACGGAATTCCACAAGCGAGAGATTGGAAATACTTTTGAGTACGCTGATGTCTATCAGAAATTAAGAAGCATTCTGCTCCAGAGATCTGGGATTGAGGAAATGCGGAGAGGACGACGCCGCCCCCAGCTTCAATCTGGCGCTTTATGATGTCACGATTAAATTCAATTCTCTCGGACTCACTGTCTGATTCATCAGGTTCAGTTCTGTCTCTTAAACCACCAGTTACAAGGAATGCAAACCCAGCAAAGACATTCCTGTTGGTGGGCAACGGGCCTATTGCAGTCTCCCTGTCATCGTCCTCATTTGTACACATTTGTTTACGCGGCGAGCTACGTGTCACAGGTCCTTGTTCGTCACTTGAAGATTTCAGAGGAGATTTCGAAGCATACGAAGCTGATAACCCTCTTCTTACCTGCCGCCGTTTACCAGTTTGGGCAGTTTGCTCGTCTGAACTAGTCTCACTTTCTACTCCAATTCTGTGCCCAGCTCGTCTAAGCTGGGCTTTAGCTTTATGAGTAGCGGACTTATGGGTGGACTTGGGCGTTACGTCAATGTCCTTTGAAGCTTTTCCTTTCGGACTGGCACGTGGCAAAGGCTTTTTGCCACGCCTCTTATCTCCACTTGAACTCTTACTGGTGTCCTTGGAGCTAGTGTCTAATGTGGTATCTTTGCCTGCTGCACTTCCTGACCTGGTTACGTTGGGTGTACTTAAATCGCTACTCCCCGTGCTTTCGTCTTTCCTTAATCTCAAGCTGTGAGCTCCGATACTAACACTAGAGCCGCTCGTGACGTTTATTGAACTCTCACTAGATAAAATGGCGGCAGCTTGCTGTTCGGATAAAATAACCTTACTACGTGGAAACCTGCTTATTGCTCCACTCCGGATCTGTATTTCATAGCCTCGCTCTTCACCGTCTCGGTAATAACCAACAACGACTCCTTCTTCATAATAGTCATCTACCTTTTCGCCTTGAGCCATTACCCTTTGTCCTGCAGGAAGCAAGTCTTTGCTGATGATGTTCTCCCGAGGTGCCCTCCGTTTGTTTCCGTCGTCAAAAGTGACGAGATATCGTCCGTTTTTGTACTGCTTCGTAGACACCACTCCTGGGTAAAAATAGCCATCATGCCACTTTGCCAATACTAGGGTGCCGGGAGTCAAAGAGGAGTCACTTGAAGAAGTGCGCTGAAGAGCTGGTTCCTCTTCTGTAACAGGCACTGTCTCCTGTCTGGTGATGGCAGGGATTAAACTCACCGTCTCATCAGCGCTTTGGGGATGGTCAATGTTCTCCCTCGCTTCATCGTCACCACTCTTTTCTGACGAAGCCACGGCTTGAGCAGGTCGGTTAGAGGCAGCCTTGGCAGAAACAGGAGATTTCTTACTCTTTATTCTTGGAGAACTTCTAGGTTGTTGTTTCTTGTCTTTTTGTCTGAGTAATTTTGAAGAAACCATTTTTCGTGAGCCATCTACATTTGAGGATTCCACAAATTCATTGACTTCCTCTTTTTCCTTCTCCTCGCTTTCTACCTTCGGTCGATCATCCTCCTCGTATGTCAAAACTTCCACGACTTCACCCGACCCTTTATTGATTATACTCACAGTCACCATTCGTTGAACCCGAGTCGTAACGGTAGTAACAGTGCGAGTGTGTATTATTTGCCGATAGTGCACATCTTCTGACGAGTCTCTTTCTGGCATCTCCTCTACATGCAGTCTGTCATCTTCCCTCCGTGCTCGCTTGGATTGAGGTTCCTCGGGTTCCTCACTCTCAGAAGACCCGCTTGACGTTCCATGCAAATTCTCTTGCCTTTTGCTGCGCGCTGTGCAATGCTCGACGAAAGAGGTCGACCCCACAGCGCTTTCTATGGGTACGTCTCGAGTCTGGCCTTGTTCTCCACTCTGCATGAACTCTTTGTCTCCTTCGCTTCTTGGAGATGATCTCCTCGCTCTCTTTCTAAGCGGCCCTGGATCTTCGTCTTCGGCAGTAAATGCAAACGGATCATCGTCATTATCGACGACCTCTTCTCTTTTCTTACCCTTCGCCATGGATTCTCGAGCACGGCTAAAGATTGACCGTTGATGTTCGGGGGAGTCGTTCTGTACATTTGATGAGCTTGTTCTTGACGGTGAAACCGGCGGAAAGGCAGTGTGGAAACGAAACACTGGTTCTGAATTTTCCGAATCACTGAGTGGCGAACCGTGAAGAGGCATTGAGACCGTCAGGGATTGGGGCCTAGCCTGGACCAAGGAGCTTGGTGGAGCTATTTTAAGAAACCGGAGACAAGTTGTTGGTAACCAAGTTGAGTCTCTTTAACAATTATTCCTCGAGCCCGAATGGGCTCTGAGTCAATAGCCCATGACGCCGAAGGCCAAATGGGCTATTGACTCAGGGGCCATGAGGGCGAGAGGAATAATTGTTTTAGCAAAATCGAATTAGTCGGTCAAACATATCGAGACAAAACAACTTTAGCTAGTTAAAGCTAGACTTTAAGCCTTTTTTGCCGCCAAAAAGCCGGCGCTTTGCGCTACTAGTAGGCTATAACATATATCCTAGTAATAGCTCAACCAATCAGAACACAGCATTGATAATAGACCACTAGCTGGATTTGACTAAAATGTTAAGACAGAATCAGTGCTGGACTATGAAACAATTTGGTATAGTGCTTCTTTCTCGGTATGGTAATTACAGTAATAATGATATTAATCAAAAGCCAATGATAACGACGATGCACGGGATGAATTTTCGACCGGCTCGAAAATTTGACCAGAAAACTTGGTTCACACGGGACCGTTGAATGTTTTCGTTGAGTTCACAGGGAACTTTTAAAAACCGCTGGTTCCGTGTGAATGGAACACCTAAACGCAAGAACTTTCAAGCGGTGGGAAATTCGTGTGAACGTAGCCTCAGATAAGCAAAAAAAAACTTTGCACGTGTATCAAGATTGTTTGTACATTTCTTTACCCTCACTGCACGACTACGACATGAAAATGTCACCTACAGTTTACAAAGTGAGTGGGAATAATTGCGATGACGACTGAAAAAGCGATATGAGTTGATTTCCACTGTCGCTTAATTTTTACGTTCGCAAATAAAATATAGGCAATGTAGAACCTCGCTCAACTTCACGTTTAATCTCAACACTTTATATCTTGCCTTTATTTTATTTGCGTGATTAAAATTTACGTGCGTTTACGTGCGGAGCGAAAAACACGCCAGTGGAAATCCACCCTAATT
This sequence comes from Porites divaricata, assembly GCA_038088405.1. Classification (NCBI taxonomy): domain Eukaryota; kingdom Metazoa; phylum Cnidaria; class Anthozoa; order Scleractinia; family Poritidae; genus Porites; species Porites divaricata. The sequence continues at coordinate 27,733,394 of JBBMOI010000002.1, read as the reverse complement.
CACTTTTTAAGCCACGTCGCCGTCGCCATCGCCGTCATTATTGGGGACTTTAAGATCCAACGACGCGGAAGGCGACGAGAACGTCAAAAAAAAAAAAGAATAGGTTTTATAAGCAAAACAACAGCTTTGCACGTGCATCCCCTTTTTTTGTACATTCCTTTCCTGTTTTTGCACGACTACGACGTGAAAATGCCTAGTTTCGTGTTTTATGGAGGACGTAAACAAGCAACGACGAAATTTTATTTCTCTTTCTGAGCTTGGATATGGTCCCTTGAAATTCAGCTTCGGGAGGGTTCGCCTACATTTGAAAAAAGTAATTGGGTACGAATAATCCCTATAAAGACTGAAAGAACGCAAATACACTTTTTTAACCGACGTTCTCGTCACCGTCGCGTCGTTAGATCTTAAAGTCCATATTGATAATGAACAACTCTGCACGTGCAGAGTTGCTTTTTTTGCTTATTTAAAGGCCCCGTCCTCACGAACTTGAATATTTTTAAACCCGCTTATTTTTTTGACGCGAATCCACCTTCCGTCCACGTGAAACCAGTGAATCCGCTCACCAAAACCGCATCTTTTTTAAACCGCTCTCCATAATGGTTCAGAGGCCCGTCCACACCAATCCGGGAAACAAAATATGCGGTTTCAATAATGTGCGCACAGTAATTTTCAAGGAGTTATAATAACTCCTCTAGTGGGGCTAATTTAACTCCTTACAGTAGAGTATATTTTAGGGAGTTATTTTAACTCCAAAAAGGAGTTTAAAGAACTCTTTTTCACGAGTAAAAATGACCCCAAATTCCGAGTTAAATTAGGAGTTAAAGTAACCCCCAAAATGGGGTTATCCTGTACCTAAAATTTTTACTCCATTTTTGGAGTTATAACTCCCTAAAAATTACGGTGCGGATTCGTGTAGACGGGGCCTTCCTCTCCATCACCATGACATAAAAAAACAAGCTGGCTACTACTTACTATTTTTTATTTGTGAATCTTGGATTGCTTTCGATTTGGGCAATAAAATAATGTGGCTAAACAGATTTCTTTTTTGATCCGAAATCGGTTTATTTACTTTGCCAGATCAAATTTCTATTCTCAATGAAAAGTAACTATACAAAAGTTCTAACCTCAATATTGGTAATAATTTGTCAACCTTTACCGTGATATTTGACCATGCCATGGTGTGTAAATAGCTAAATTTTTCACGCCGCTTTTTAGAACTCAGCCAATCCGAAAAGTAAAAGCAAATCCAAGATAACTTCTTATAAAGGTGGCGTTTTCCGCGCTTGGCGTCAATGGCATATCACTGCTTTGCGATTGCTTCGGTGAAAAACTCCGTGCAAACGGATGCAACATTGTTCGGAGTTGTTGCGTCTAATTGCACGTAGCTAAGACTTTGACCGGTTTCAAACTTTGCGCAACAACACACAACAACACGAAACAACGTGTAACAGGGTGTGCAAACGGACGCAACATGTAACATCCAACAATGGTGCATCCGATTTACACGGGGCTTAACAACACTTGAATGAAGACCGGTCTATTTTCTAGGCAACGCTATTCGCTTTTTCAATTGTGAAGATAAAAATTGAACCCATTTACAATATACTGGTAGGTTACCTTGACTAGACATGCCAGGTGTTTCTGAGACCAGTACGTCTGGCATAATACTGCGTCTGCTACCCCTGTCCTCTGAGTCAGGTGTGTGTTGATGGGCAGGCCTGATAGGGGGTGGTGTAGTGGAAACTAGTGGTCTAAGCGGCTCTTTTGGTAAAGAGAAATGAAAACCACCGCTCAGTGCAGAATCGCTGGAAGTTTCCGAAAATATTGTCGCTGGAAGTCGGGACTTGATTGGTTTTCTGGCAGGAGTTGGCTTTTCTGGTGTACTTAACTCTGGTTTTGAAACATCGATGGTATCTTCCCTTGTTAGAAGAGGAACTCGCGCTGAGTCGTCAGCTAAGACAGGCTCTACAATAGCGACAACTTCAGGGGAGGGAAGGGGATCGTCTCCACTAACGACCTCAACTTCACTGTCATCCTTCTCTTCTACCTGCTGCAAAGAAACAAGAGGAAGTGCGGGCCTTGTAGCTTGCTCTTTGTCTTCCACTGTGCGAGTATCTTTCACTGATGGCACCTCTTTCACACCTATGGGACGAACCAGTGACGCTAATATAGACTGGCTATTGGAGTCCTGTTTTGTTAAAGACGAGATTTGTTCCTTTTCAATTTGTTCGGCAGAATTGTCGTCATTGACAACACTTGTAACCCTAGTGACAGCAACTTCCTATAAAATAACGATATAATTACGTGTATTTCGACATAATTTTTTTTTTCTGTAAACACAAGGGAAATTAGGCATTATCAAGTAAAGCGCTTCTTGATACGTTCAGTATGTAACATGAAGTTACTACTCTTTTTTCCCAAATAACAAGCATCAAAGAAATATTTATACCTCTTTACACTTGATCCTGAGTAAATTTAGGAATATCTCAAGTCAAGGTATTACTTGTCCAGAAAAATTGTTCTTCATTACATGTAAGACTAGAGTAGGTTAGATTGAGGTTAATTCAATTGCACAGACGACCTTAGCCTGTCTCACAGCACAGAAAACTGTAAGAAGGTTGTGAGGATACCGTTTTTCTTCAAATAAGCGCCTTCCCCGATAAGCGCCCTCTCCAAGGCCATCCGCCCCCGCCGAAAAAGCGCCCCTCTCATCTCCATCACCAGTTCTTAAACAGAACATACATAGAATGATAAAGTGAACTGCGGAAATACAAATTTTTATGAAAATATGATCGTCGCAGTCGCAATTGCAATAGGCCATTTCCGAGTTCCCCCGGGCCTCTGTATTAAAACGAGGTTAGGTGCTCAACCTTTGATATGGAAATAATTTTTCATTCTCATGTAAATAAAACTCATTTCCACAAGAAAGGTTGAGCACCTAACCTCGTTTTGATACAGAGGCCCAGGGGAACTCGGAAATGGCCTATTGAAGCAATTGCAAATTAACCCGGACTTCAACGGGATTGGAACCCATGGCCGCCATTATTCCCGACCTGACTGACCGCCCCTGGGTATCAAAGAAAGCGCCCAGACGCTTATTCGAGGAAATACAGTACTTTTGGCCTGAAACTTTCAGGATTTTTATCAACTTTCTAAAAATAATGAGATGCACAGTCAACTAGCTTAAGCGTTCAATTTGTCTTGCATGCACATCGTTTTGGTTTCGTACACTGCGCAAAACTTGGCAGTTCCGTTAGGTTTTACTTTACGGTCTAATTAAAGGTTACCATTCTCCAATCCACGTCACTTTTCAAGCACTTCTTATGTTACAAATAAAGGCTTGTTCAGTAATCAACGGAATTTTATCTTTGGTGTTCATTTCTTAATAGTAGATGCTGATCAGTTAGGGCTTAAAATAGACTTAACAGGAAATACCTCTTGGTTATCCTCTATTGGCAGAGATGATGGGAATGGTGCCTGGCTGTTCATGTCACTTTGCGACTGGGTAAGATGAAGGGAGAATCCTATTTCCTGTGACTCGTCGGCAATGACATCATCTTGTTTTGGCTCGTCAATTGGGTGATCTGTATTTTAACGCATTTTACCTTACATAACAAGTCTTTCTTCTCCTTACTATGGTACATTTCCGGTTCTACGGCCATGTATTTCATTGAATTAAGATGCACCTAGCTATTCAAGGGTTGTTTACCATTTAAAAAAAATTTTCCGAAAATGTGAAAAGAAAATAAAACACGACTTTTTAGGTCGTTTCAGCGGAAAATGTCGGGGAGCAACAGAACATCTGGAAGGGTAACCCGTTTTTTTCCGGACGGAAAGTTCCCAACGAAAATTCGTGTTCCATTTCTTCAAAGCCATCTTTGATACCAGTTTCAAGCCTTCGCGGTCGTTTTTCGGTAACTGGAAGGGATTTGTTTAAATGGTAAACGTGATGCCAGTAGTCATGAATTTTGTTTACCATTTACCCCCGCAAACCGTAAAGAGACCAGTACATGTACATGGTGATGTAAATGGTACACAACCAAGAAACCCATATTATACCGTTTAATATATTTAATATATTTTTGCGGGCGCCAAGTTTTTATTTCGCATGCGTTGTACGTATGTAGCTCGCATTTGTCTGGACTTCCACTATTTAAGGACGAATGGAATGCGCAGAATACAATTTGAGCATGCGCGCTTGGACCTTCTATCACTCGTAATCTGTTGTTTTGACTATCTGTTACGTTACGTGAAACTTACACAATGCAAAGTGATGGAGCCATGGATAATAGAAAGACTGGATAGGAACTTATGTCACGTGGGCTGATTTCTTATCGCCGATTGGTTGTTTAGTGCTACGAGATGGTGTTGGATGATTCCATCATGGTGGAAATTTGTGACGAAACGATGGCGAAATGTGGCGCAAACCAGTCGAAATGTAGGGTTTGTTTGCCTGCATGTTGTTCTTTTCGGAGTTTTAAGTGCTACTTTAATTTTTGGTGAATGCTTTTCCCTTCGTTTGTCGTCTTACGGCGATGACGATCCTTCAAAGCCACACTTGAACCTTCGAGGTAAGCACTTGTTGTTGTTGTTTTGCGTTATTTGTCCTTGTTTTTGAGAAAATAGCGTCCCAAACATTCACCTTACCAGAGCCGTATTTAGTAGACTAGGCGACTGTTTTGGGACGCCTTTATTAAGAAGGTTCCTTCTTCTTTCTATCCATAACTACGATTGACAGATCTTTCAAGGATGGAATTATGGCATAGGCATAGTTACAGGCTGAGTGCTGTTATTTTCTAGCCATACACTTCGTTTAAAAATGGCTGAAATAAACTAGATTCGGAACTGGCGCCGAGCGAGTGTACGTACACGGTGTGTAAAGTTTCAATCGACCAACTAGTTTGTGTTGCGCACTGTTTCGCTCAAGTAATATCCTACATTAACCCTGTTAACTGTTCGTAAAGCAGTATGTTAATTTCGCTCATCATTTAATGTTGAAATTAAACTACTAAGGCCCTGTTTACAGGGAGGGAGGGTAACCCTAGTGCTAGGGTTACCCCAGCAAGAGTGTTACCCTAGCACTCGCATATTTCTTCTTTTTTCAAACGACGTGTTTACAAGGCAGGTAGGGTTACCCTAGCGCTTAGGGTAACCCTACCTGAGTGCTAGGGGTACCCCAGCAAGAGGGTTACCCCACCTGCCTTGTAAACGTTCAGCTAGGGATAACTCGCCTACCCGGGTTAACTTTCCGCCGTCATGCGTGACCAGTAATCGTGCCAATTTGAACGGTATTATCCAATTTCTGAGCTTAATTATAAACATCTGAATAATAACAAGTTATTTTCTGTCTACGACGATAATATTTTCCCTTTTTTTCGTGAATTTAACGTGCTTTCCATAGGGAACTTCAAGATTATTTCAAATTTTGGACCGTTACAAAGAATGTCACGCATGACGAAACACGTCAGCAAAGCTGGTAAAGTTGACCCGGGTGATAGGGTAACCCTACCTGTGAAATTTGCTTGTAAACCAGAGCTAACTTTAACCATCTTGCTAGGGTAGCCCTAGGACAAGGGTAACCCTCTCTCCTTGTAAACAGGCCCTAAATTACATATCCAGTGAATACAATCGCTTCACGTCCCTCCTCGCAGCTTGTATTCGAAGACAATGAAGAGACTCGAATATTTTTTTACTTTTCCTTTACATAAACTAATAATTGTAGCATGAATAGAAAAACACCTACTAACATTTTTTGGCCTCCGTTATTTAAACAGTGTTTTTGTTTTCCTTTTGTTTGTCTTTATTGTAGGATTTGCTGAACACATTTAGTCAATGAAGACTGTAAAATTGCAGTCAAGTACTCTTCTGAGGAGGTACAAACCAATCAATGTTTCTGTATTAAACAGCAACTTTTGTCAAGCATGAGAGCAAAAAGGTGGCATCTAAGTTTCAAACCAAACATGGACTTGATAGCACTACTATTGTATTCGTTTTTTAGAGATCCAAAGCAACAATGTACCTGTACGAAGATGTATTCTAATCAAATTAATAAAACATATACATGTACTTGTTTGGGGTATGAATGATAATGTGACCAGACAGTCATATTTTTTAATCCCTCATCCACTTACCTCAGACTTAAAAAAACCCTGGACGTTACTGATTTTTTTTAAGCAGCTTCTTTTTCCTTGGGAACAGTGTTTATGTTTATTTCAGAGGTGATTTACAATATTCCCTATCCATATCATTAACACTACAATACAGAAACTTAAACTTTGTTTCATCCTAAAAAAAGGTCAGAATCTCAAAGATTCTAAGTTTTATTAAGTCTTCAGGAAGACAAGTGTTTCCTCATGAAAAAGAAGTGAAGGCTCCACTATTAACCAGGAGAGTTTGCTTCCCAGTTGTATTCTAGTAGTTAACAATTTACCGTTGTACATAACATTTTTAAAAGCGTTGCAGTTCGTTTTTTCAAAGACGTGCCTGAAAAGTACCTTGAGTCATTGTACATTTATACCTGAAAATAACAAAACAACTTGCTTTACTATGAAAATTGATTTTAAAAAGTTAGAAACGGCGTTTCCACGGTGGTCCGGAAGCAAATTTACTTTCTCTGCTGTGAGCTACTTTTTATACATTTCTCAGATACGGTTTCTTCCGGAAATGATTTGAATGGAAATTAAACACTTGTTTGAGCTGGGTACTTGAAACATCAATCCTCGACAGTTTTACCGCTAATAAAAACATTTTGTCAAGGGTTATTAACTTATATAATTCGACACTCGCTGAGCTTGTCGATAAAAGCAGAAAGAAAATCGTCAAAACCGTGATAAAAAGAGTTTGAAGAAAATTAGGCTGTTTTTTATAGGTGTTGTAGTGTATACATGAAAGTTTTCACATAGTTTTTATGTAGGTAGGCTTCCCGTTTGGTGCATAAAATTATCGGGCGCTGGAGTTGCGCTGGAGTCATTCTTCGCGCTCACAAGATACATGATTATTTACTCTGTCTTTTGCCTTTACCAGTTTTGTACCCTCTAACTGTTTGTTCTCCAAGAGCAAGTCCACTTCATCCTTTACTTCAAAACATGGACAATCTGTAAAGTCGAAGACAGAGATCTGAAACAAGCGATGCAAAATAAGACGCGCAAAACATCGGATGTAAGAGGTTGAATGGCTCTCGACAATACGACATCACATTTTTCCACTGTGTGGGAACCGGTCGAGTCATCCAGTTTCCTATCCAGTCTTTCTATTATCCATGATGGAGCAAAAGCGTTTTGACCTACGATCGTTGTCGCCCGCACTCCACTTCGGGAGTTCTAAGTAAATGACCGGAAATATTGAAATAAGCAAGTGGGATGTGGAAGAAATGCAAGTCGGTATCATGCACACTTCACTTTATGGGCACAGAGATATCGAGTGAAAAAAGAAATATTACCAAAAAAGATTGGTTAGTACAAAGGTTTGGACTCTGTATTTGAACTGATCAGAACTGACAAAAAGTTAAGGCAAAGAATACACGGTTGTTTTGAAGTAAATTCAATGTTTCTGACTGCACTTCCCTGCCTTTTTTTCCGACTTGTCAAGCGCTTAAAACAGGGTTCGAGTTATGGAGGGTAAAGTCATATAGAAACGTTCCGAAGGGAAACAAAAGTTACTTCAAGTTAGCGAGGCTTCTAGTTATCAGGAGTAAGCTGTATTATTCCCTCTTCTTTGATCCAATATATACTCTAACTTGCCACGATTGCAAAGCTAAAATTTCTTCACACGCTTCCACATTTCCCATAATGCACCTCATTTACCCCCCCCCCCCCCCCAAAAAGTTTGCATAAGCATTGTTTTCAGTTTCTCTTGGGACAGTGTCATACCCAGGTTGTGCAAAATTTTGGGGGGCAAATAAGGTGCATTATGGAAAATGTGGAAGTGGCGTATGAATAAATAGTGGGGAAGAGAAGGTAAGATGATTCGCGAAACAGCCACAAAAATTTTGTTCTTTCGGAGGCCCATAATTCGGAGCGAGCAACTCTCACACAAGGCGTTGCTGGTTTCACCGGTTTATGTTTAGATACATTTAAGAGCACTTGTCCCCGCAAAAATGGAAGCTCTGCTCCGTCTGTGAGCGCATTCAAAGTACTAGATATGAAAACGAAAATCTAAACGTCATTAAAAGGTCAAAGATACCATTTTTAGGTTTGTAGGTTTTAATGACTGGTTTGTGGGAATGAAAAGATATTCTACATTTGCGCCAAAATCGCTTTAAAAATAGGGACCTTAAGCAACCTAGACGACGAGCCGAGTGGACGACGACCGGAGGTGTTCTTACGAAGCCGGCAACTTCTGCGCATGTCAGTGATGTCGTCCACATGGCGTTCAGGACGTGACATCCGTTGATTTGCCGTCCTCAGGTGAACGTGAGCATTCAAAGCAATCTTTGACGTTTCTGTGCCCATTTTACCTTGTTTAATACCAATGTTTGAAAAAAGGAAACCTTTTTTGTACTTTTTGCCGAAGGTTGGGCTGTTGGAGGAAAGATTTCGAGAGATTTTCGGTAAACCGTGAGCCGCGGTTTTCAATGGCTTCGGCGTGAAAGAACCTGTGAGTAAAAGTAAAATGTTTATGTTCTCCTTAAATGCTTCTGAACTGTAATCTGTTCCCAGAAGCACTATTTAACTCGAAAAGAAAAAGGCGTTGATATTCGGGACCCTTACATGAAAGAGACCGGTTAAAAATTCCAAGGAAAATCTCTCGAAGCATTTTCATCCACACTGTTTTTTTTTGTTTATGTGTTTTGCGATGTACATGTCTGCCTCTCGAATGCAAGATTTTCACTGTATTTCGTATATACTGTTTCCGGTAAACTTGATCAGCGTGAACAGAGTCGTATATCCGCAGTAGATAAATGAATGGGACTGTACGGAAATCTTGCCTCCGGCAATTAAGTCCTGTAAAATGTATAGAACAACAAAACCAGTTCTGTACTGTTTGATTCTCGATTGATTCGATTCAAACCTTTTCATTTGATAAACGGTTTACTGATTTAAATCCTTCGGAGAGTAGGAAAAGTTCTTCCTCGTTAATTGTGTTGTTCTCATCGCTAAACTAAAGAAGTAACTCTCGTATTTCTTTAAACGAAGCCATTCAATGCAGTCTACCTACTTCGGCGACGAGCCAAGACGGGAGCTTGCTTAAACATTTGTTTTTCCCGCTTTGGACGACGTTCTCGACCCAGACCTCACTCGTCTTCTCTCGTCGTCGTCCACAAACTCGTCCTGGCTGCTCAAGGTCCCTAATAAACTGGTTCGAGAAGACGCCGTGACTCGAGAACATGTACATACAGCTGTATAAGCTGCTTACCATGGGTCTATCATTTATGGATAATTTTTAAGGCCATAGAAAAGTCATTGGTGTCACAAATGCATAACTTGCATATCTTTTAAAATACATTTCCCTATGCCTCATATACTTGCCTGTTCCACGAGATTAGATAGTGGAGAGTGGCCATGAATTAGAAGAAAGAGAGAAAAAAGGTGGAAGGGAAGGAGAGGGAGAAAGAAGACAACACCCTCTGCCCCTCCTTTCCTCGCCGTTTTTTCCTGCTTTAATACTTCTATTTGCACCGTCCCCACTATCTGAACGCCTGGAACAGGCTGCCCACTAACATTCACAACGTGTGCAAAATCCAATAGCATTTTTAGTCTAAAATGAGACCTCTGAGGTAGCCTGTAAAGCAGGGGTATTTTGCAGCGCGATCGACAATTAGTTTCGGGAATACTGCTATCCCGCGATCTTGGACGTTAAAACTATCGGAAAGTTGGGCGAGTCAACAACTGATTTCAAGGGAGAGGTTGATAAGATTAAAACAGAGGAGGGGCCGAGGGCAAGGGAAGGAAAAAATACGCCTACCCGCAGCTATTGTTCGTTTGGTGAACTGTACACCACATCGATGGGAGCTCTGATTGGTGCGGTTTCAGACGTCTGATTGCTAGCTGCCAATCAAGGTGACATATTTTTTTACGGACCCTCCGAACGGAATTTTACCCTGATTCATCCGAAATTTTTTCAGTGTGCTGTAATATCGCATTAGACACTTAACGCCAGTCTTTGTGTGCGAGGTTTGTCGCCAGAGTTTTAATTTGATCGTCTTGCGCAAATCTCACAATAACATTCCCTGAACTCCCATCTGCGACAAGTCATCTACGTTAAGTCTTCTCAACATTTCCTCTTCTTTTTCAGATGGAGTCGACATAGAACTACTTTCTCCGGTAAACGCTAGCGACGTGCGCGGTTTCTCATCACAAATGATGCTTTGACTTCGCAACATACGCGTATAGCTTTCGCATTTGCCTGCTGGAATTTTTTGTCGTTTTGAAGCAAATGCGACAGCTATACGCGTATGTGGCAAATTGATCCACCCAGAATTTGCTAAATCTGGATACTGGAACAAACCCAATCCTACTTGTTTGCAAACGTCCGCAAGCACAATGCCAAAGGAATTTTTGCGCTGTGACATTTTGAACAGATTTTGCGATGATGAGTAAAATTGTTTACCGCTGACGTTCCCAAACTTCACTTTAAAGGGCATTTATAAATCCTACAGCTGTCACTAGGACGTGTTTTTTCGACGTGATTTTTATGCGTACATCGCTAGATTTCACTGGACTTGTGTCAATGCCTGGGAAAACGCCTTTCCAAACACGAGTTAGTGTTATTGTCCGAAGTAATATGAAGCTTCCGGAATGAAATCGATTTTTATTGGCTGTCTCTGCATTTCCGGAAAAACAGTCAGGCGCGACTTATTAGGGGACGTTCGGTAATTTCATAGGCTTTGCTGGCAGGCGATTTTCTTCTCTCCTCCGTCAATATTTTGTTTAGCTTTTCAAGATGGCAACCGCGATCAATGTACCTCAGGGTTTCCGTTAGAAAACGCCCCCTCTGCAGGCCACCTCTGAGGCCAATCAACATATAGAACAAAAAATCAAAATATATGTTTGATTTCCTTAGCTCTTGTCTACTTGAACCTCCCTACAAAGACTGAAGGAGTGGGGTGTGGGGTAAGGCTCTTTATGACCCTTGTTCTTATATCAATTCTCCCTTAGTTCACACAAAAAACAAGGTACTTTGTGTAAGAATAAAGCAGCTTATCAGAAGTTATTGGTTTTTTTTTTCCAGGCACCCATTCATTTAATAGCCTTTGTTCCCAATATATTTTCAAAACTCTTAATGACATTATTTTCTTAAATTGCCTTTCTGTAGAAATTAAATCAGTATTACAAGTAATCCTACCTGAAAGATCATGCTGGGGTCCTGCACTTTCTTGAGTTATGCTGGGGCGGAACATGTCGTCGCTCATGTCAGGCTGTGTGGGACCTGGGACCACAAATGGGTCTTTTTCAGACTCCTTTGTGGTTACATTAAGCTTATTAGAGGGGTCTATAGCCAAAGATGATGGAGATAATGATTGGTCTTCCTGTGTAGTCTCCTTTGGGCATACTGCCTTCGATATTAGAGGAGGATCTTCTTCACTTTCTAAGAAGCTCATGTCTACATCTTGCACACGTTGTTCTTTCTTGCTAGTAGAGACATTGTCAGTAGCTTCCATTCTTTGGTCATGAAAGCTGGAACTTGAAGAGCCTACAGCACTGATCAATGACTGCCATTGCTGTACTTCAGCTGGCTGTGAGCCATCCTCAACAGTAATTTTAGATGAAGGCTTTTCTAAGGAACTTGAATTTGAAGAGGATGACGTTGATGATGAAGACTTTTTACCCACTGAAGCACCATCCTGCTGAGGAACATTCTGTACTAGTTGCCAGCGAGGTAATGTTACTTCATCATCAACTGACATTTCCTGCTGTATATCAACAGGATGGGATGTTGTCTTTTCTGCTTGCTTTTCTTGAGATAAATCAAATAACTCCACCAATTCTGCGGCTGCTCTTGCCATCTCTGATTGTCCTTCCTTCTCGCTATAGTACACATATTATTACAATCAATTGTGGAAAAAGAAATTAAAAATGTGTCATAGACGAATACCAGCAGTATATTGAGCAGAAACATTATTCTCATGCATATTTAACATGAGCATTACAAGAAAAGATTATTTCAAATATCTGGAATAGTCAGGGACAGGATTCAAGAATGCCTCTTTGGATAAGACATATCCTACAAACTCTTCACGTTTTTTTGAAACTCAATATTGCCCCAGTCCCTAATGCTGATTCAAGTGCAGTGCATTAATCAATAGCAAATAAAGCAAGTCTAAACAAACACACAGGGAAAAGTTGGATTTAAGTGGGTTGAGAAGGCTTGACATGAAGAATCCTCCATTTTAGTCTAGTATTTCAACAAAATTTATTTTCTTGACTATTGTAGGTATCAGGGCTGCAAATAATTTTTTTTCCTCTTGAAAGGACATATGTTCTACGAAGACACCATCTTGGTCGGAAAAAAAAATTGGTTGGACATCACCAAAAGAAAGGGTGAACTTTATATTCTTAAAATTACCGAGCTCTAGTATTACATCCTCGTGATTGGACCAATCGGTTGTTTCTATTACTTATCATTATTAATGATAAAATATACCACACTTCGCTTTCACTTAGGTAGAGAAGTTTGACAAAAACTATTAACCTAGCAATCAGTTCGTTTGAAGTGAGCATTTTTACCCAAGTCCACAGAAAGATTTACTAAGGGTAGATTTTTATTCTTCCTTACTGTAAAATGATTTACGATCAAAAGTTTCCACGGACATAACCTCCAAACACAGGTGGGATTCGTCGGATACTAGCAAATTTTGGTCGGCCAATGTCCGATGACCAACTGTTATTTGCAGCCCTGATGAATTGTTTCTTAAAGGGACAGGTTCACGGTTCAGCGCATGCTCATTAATTAAATTACTTTTTTCCAATTTATTATTAATTCTATCAGTTAATAATCCCACTAACAAAGTCATGTATCTCAGCTATCACAGAGTGTATTCCAAAGCAGAAGTGTATTTCAGAGTAACCTCTGAGGTACGCTGGAGGAGTACTAAAATCGCAGAAAAATTAGTGGATTATGCCAGCACTACCAACGTTGGATTTATTGTTGACCCGAAGGTTTTTCTCCATGGTTGATTAATTTACAGCTATTTGCACCTAACTTGATCAAGTGACTGCCAGGGGAGTGTGCAGATTGGTTCTTTGACAACATTATGACATGACCATATTGCTTGCATAGACGATACAGCATGTCCCGGCAGAAAAATAACATTTTGATTAACGAGCATGCGCCCAACCGTGAACCTGTCCTTTGAACAACAGCTTATTGTCCAGTGTCATTAAACAACAATTCAGACACTGTAAGAAGGCTTCTTGAATCCAACACCAATTCCTTTCATAGCATGTACAATCAAGTGTGGCAACCTGAATCCACTCGAAAATAAATGCACTTTGACTGTCAATGTATTTAGCATGAAAGTACTAATTGGGACACCATAGTTCAAGTCTCCTACTGGAGACGAAACCACCATTTTACGTGGTCATCCGAGCCACGAGAAGGTCTAGCCGCTTGCAGTGCAAAAGGAGTACGTCCTTTCTCAGTTATTTTAAGACCCTGAGGAATCCAGGCCACAGGGCCCAGTTAATCGAAGGCCGATTAGCGCTTAACCCGGGGTTAAATTTAACCCCGGTTTCTTTTCCTTGTTTTCAAAAGCATTTTTTCCGATAATTTTCTCTGTTATTTTTAGAGCTTCCAATCATCAGCTTGTAGACAAAAAGAATTAAAGCTGAAAAGCTTTTTAAACTTTCAAATCTGAATTCAAATCTCGCATTAACCCTGGGTTATCTTAACCCAGCTTCGAACAACTCGGCACAGGAATCGAACCGGCGACCTCCCGCACTGCAGTCACACGCTCTACCGACTGAACTAATACTGCCGCGACCAAATTCGATCATCAACAACTAGTGCATGGATTTGTAGCACTTGTTTATGGTCCGAATTTCCATTCCACGATTATTATATTCCTAGAGATACCTTCCCATCCACTGTCTACGAAGCAGAGGAGCCCTTAACTTTCAGAAGACTTCTATCCATTACGTAAAAAGGACCTTCAGCGACCTGGTTTAAAAATCGCTCACATTAATGCAAACGGACATTATTTGAGCAAATTGCTGGATATAAAACCTCTGCTATTATTGCTAAAGTTTGACATCTTAGCCATAACGGAATCCCATCTGAATCAAAGTATCTCAAATAATGAAATTGGTATCGCGAGATACAAAATTGTCACATGCGATCGAAACGACAGTCGGAAAGGTGGCGGTTCAACTATTTACTTCGCTGACCATTTAAATGCATATGAACGTTTGGACATAAACGCAGATTATTCTCTGGAAGCCGCTTGGATCGATATTACTGTATCACCACAAAGCTTTAATTGGCTCCATTTATCGTCCACCCGATAATAGAGACCTTAAGATACCCCGAAATCGGAGTACGGGTAACGGGTAGCGCCATGTTTTTTTTCATTTTGTTGTGACGTCATCGACCTTACCCGGTAGAACCAGCCGTTTTTCCGGGGTAGACACCAGTTTACCCGTAGAAGATTTACGAGTAGCTGCAAGTCCTACATGATGGAGAAACAAGTAAGTTTTTAAGACTTCTTAAGTACAAATGTAAATTGTATGACTCCTTGGCAATGTTACTGCAAGTCTGTTCAAGTATTTTTGCCACATTGGAATTTTAGCTGTAAAGAAAGCGCTTCAAAATGTATTGATTTTGGACCTCAAATGCGCAAGTTGAACTCTGAAAGGATATCAATTTGTGACGGTATTTGGGAGGATTTCTGAGAATTGCTCGAACTTTTGAGTTTCGCAAAAGAAATAGCATTGAAAAAGTTAGCATGGGAGTCACTGTTGAAGTTAACAATCAAAGGAATTGTTTGGTGATGTGCTTCGATCAAATGGCGGGGTTTGCGATAACAAGCTTTCGGTCGAGGGACTTCACTCCAAGTTCCTAAAAATCTTTCTATGATATTTCAGTAAGCTTATGTATGAATGAGTTATTTGTTGCAGCTTTTTGTTAAGATATGAAGTGTGGAATTTGAGGAAGATTTTGTATGCATTAAGCGACATGCATGTACAAAGTTAATTTTGCGTGCTTGTTCTTTTAACTAAGGCAAGACATGGTTCGTGCGGGTCCTCAAAGCATCCACAAGAAGAATTTCGATGTCCTCATCTTCAGTGTCGAACGAATGAAGAAGAAGCATATCAATGGCGTGCTTTCTAAAGAAAGAACATTCGTAAAGAAGAATTTTGGATACATTTGATAGACTTTATTAAACAATTCAGTCAACTTATTTCAAAGGAAAAAGAGCCAACCTCGCCGCCGCAGCCGCCATCTTTGTAAACAATCCTTACCAATCCCCGCGTGTTAATTCTTCGGTTATCTTAATCGAAATAGTCACGCACATGAACATTTTACGTGTACGGGTACACTACCCCTACCCGTACACCGATATCGGGGTATCTTAAGGTCTCTAATAAATCGTTTCTTAGCAAGGTTTCCTCCACTATTGATCGATTTTTACTTGGGGATTTCAATTTTAACCTTCTACCTGGAAATAAGGATACAAATTCTTCAAAACCCAACACCGACCCAACACGTTTGAGTAAATTTGATCTCAAGAATGTGATTGACCAACCCACCAGAGTCACTGACACCTCGACTTCAGTGACTGATCTCATTATCTCCTCTACCACCTCAAAGATTGCTCACCATGGAGTTCACCGTCTAGGCATTTCAGACCACAATTAATTTATGCAGTCGTCGATGTTAAAAGAAAACGCCAGAAGCCAACATTGAAGACTGTTTACGACTACAAAAAAGTCGATCTTGACTCTGTGAGAACAGACTTTGTCGCTGCCTCATGGAGCATTTGTAATATCTTCGAGGAATTAGATTACGCTACAAGAATATTGTAAAATCCCACTTTCACTCCCGAGTCGTAGCTTGCCCTGGATGAACTCTTCCCCTCGCGAAGAACTAAACAAACGCTATAATTTACTCATTAAAGCACAAAGAACACTCAAAGGCTCCGAAGCATGGCTTGATTATAAAAAGGCGAGAAACCATTTTACCAAACTTCTCAGATCAGCTGAATCAAAATATTGGTTTACTAAATTTCATAAAGCACATTCTAGCAGAGAGTTTTGGAGAACGTTTAGATCTTTTGAAGGAAGGGATGTATCCTCCAACATTGGTCCAGTAAAAGATAAAGACAGAGTTAGTCATACAGATGATACATCAAAGGCTAACACTCCGAACTCCTTCTTTGCCAATATTGGGAAAACTCTCGCACCACCATCACAACAAGCTGCATCTGGCCCTACAAATCAGATTGTTCAAAATAACCAAGACACGCCTACTCTTTCTTCAATAGCTCTTGACAGAGCCATTTTAATGACATCCTTTAAACGTTTAAAAATCGGCAAGGCGAGTGGCCCTGATAACCAGCAAAGAACTTCGCCTTATAGGTGATGTATTTCTTGATGGCTTTATGTATCTCGCCCAGACAAGTATTTTGGAATGTAAATGTCCAAATCAGAGGAAACAAGCACAAGTACAAATGCATTCACAAAAAAGGGAGCACCCTTGACTATGGTGACTACAGGCCTATTTCACTCCTCAGCATTCCACGAAAACTGATGGAAGATGTGATTTTCAACAACTTGACAGCTTCTTGTATGATGAAAATGTAATAACTAAGAATCAATGGGGCTTCAAGAAAGGAGGATAACCCGAATCTCTGCTACATTCAATTCATGGAGGGATGGCTTTTAGCCTACGACCAACGAAAAATTATTGCGTTATTGATTGCGTTAATAATGGAATTCTTGCAGAGAAACTGTCCGCCGCTAGCCATCTGACTAGCATCTCCGGTACCTTTTACGAATGGCTTATAGACTACCTAACAAATCTAACTCAGATCTAATGGCAATTTATACAGGTGTTCCCCGAGGATCACTGGTCGGTCCTAGACTTGACAACACCTATTCAAATGGTTTACCCAGAACTACATCACATGCTTGTGTTGAGATGTTTGCACACGACTCTACAGCATTTTACATTGGAAATACTGTTGATGAAGCTTTACTCAATTCCAGAAGGCAATCACGACTTGAACATCTGGGCCAAGTCTAATTCTATGACCATTTATACCGCAAAAACTGAACTTATGTTGCTGTCTGAATCATCATTCACTGGTGCCCCTTTAGGTCCCAACAAACTTAACTTTCTCACGAAAGCAACCTGTTTAGGTGTCCAACTCGATACCAAGCTTTCTTGGTCACCCCATATAAGATCATTGTGTAAACGTTTTTCTGCAAGACTAAAGAAACTTAAGCATTTAAAAGGATTTGATTATCGCATTCTAGAATAACTCTACTTTAAGTACATTTATAATAAGAGAATGGAATGCATAACCTTTCAAGCATTTTACAATAGAGCACCCGATGGTATAAGCTCTCTTTTCACTAATCATTTTTCATCAACAAGTTAAAGAGACAACCTTAAACGACATGTGCAACCTCCTAATACTGATTCTTTCCGTTCTACTTCTCTCACCGAGCTTCTATAATATATAGATTTAGCCAGGGCTAAAAGCGAAGCTCTCTTTACGGATTCCTAAAAGAAAATATAAAATCGTTGCCTTCAACTAAAGACAAGTTGAAAGCAACGAGAACGGTAAAAAACAACAACAATGGTTGTCTCTACACTACGCTATTAAGTAAGACTTAAGAGCTTCTAAGTTTTACTTAACCAAAATTGCGTGTGTGAAGGCCTAAATACAATGTAAAATCTCAAGTAACTTTACTTTGCACTTCATTAAAGTCGGAAAGTTGAAGCGATTCAAGAAAGTTTCAAGTGACTTGAAACCGTCCTTAAAACCGACTTAGCGAACTTACGGTTTCGTAAGCTTTGAGAAAGGCGAAGCATGTCAATCAAAGTAAAAAGATAGGTTGTGTGAAGATTTCTTTTACTTGAAGAATTTAAAATTTACTTGTCTTGAAATATTTCTTAGCTTATTTAGGCTCTAGTGCAAAGACTACCAATAGATCTAATTAGCAAAAAAATAGAACTTTGCACGTGCATCACACTTTTTTATATTATAAGCAAAAAAACAACTTTGCAGGTGCAGCACACTTTTTTGCACATTTCCTTGCCGTTGTTTTGCAAGACTAAAACGTGAAACTTCTTTTAGCTTCCTATTTATGCGTTTTATGGAAGAAATGTTTGTGTTCCTGTTTACCTTGCTTTTTCACTGCCGCTCATTTTCACATTGGTAGCCACTAGAATTTCTCATTTTCTATCCGCCGCTATATGACTTTCATGTTTTTCTTCCAACGAAATTAATCTCCGTTGTTATTTCCCTGTTATCCAAGTTAATGTAGTCATTAAAATTTAGTGGCAAGAAAGACTCGGGTTTTTTTCCTCTAAAGGCCGGGGCGACCATGTGATTTACCGCCTAAACGAGCGAGGTGCTTGAAATCAAAAATTTCACCTCAAATATAATATACTCCTCCCCCGACGGGCTGACACTTGTGATTCCCTTCCCTCACCCCCATAGAATGCAAGAACGGACGGAGTACGCTGAAGTAATAACCAAATAGGCCATTTGCACTAAGAGGTAATGTGACATCGTTTTTATGAAAATGAAGGTTATGTGATTTTACCTTCGAAAATCAGTTAGTGGGTCATATCTTAAACAAAATAATAGTGATGGTTTTTCAAACCCGCACCATTTTCTTAAAATGTGTAAGTTTGCATCTGGTCAAGTGTCCAAAATGTGATTTTTAACTCGTGGGTACGCGCGAGCGTACCACGAGTTATTGCAGGGACAGGGATATGCAAATGAGTCACTCGCTCACTCGTAGTAGACGTTTTCGTAATTAATCGGGTCCGAACTCGAGAGCGCGAAGATCTATCGTTTCCAAAGAAGCACGCGCTCGCCGAAGTTCGGTGGCATCAAATTCCTCGCCGAGAGCGTGCATCGTGCGCTACAGCACGGTCAGAGGATAGAGGTCTTACCAAATTTAAGACGCGCAGGAATCTTTCACATTAGTACGATTCAAGAGCCTTTGACTCGTCCAGGCGTTAAACTTGACGAGAAGATGAGCATTTGCTCTTCTACTCCTTCAACTTCGACGCTGGCTTGATCTCATACCTTGTAGTAATGTAGTAGGTTACGTGTATGAATGAATGTATTATAAATAAAGGCACTTCTTCTTCTTCTTTATAAGGACTCCTTAAGATCTCGGGGGAAATGGATGTGATTTTGAGCATTAGCTTTAAAATAACAGCAGAAATCGAGATAAGAAAACATAAGTTTAATATGTTTTGCGTCCTATTTCGCGGAGGACTGGTGTCGACTTTGTTTCGCATATGTTCTTTCATTGCCATGAAATGTGTTTACATTGTTTTTTACTGTCAGTAACCTGATTTCAATTAGCCTTAAATTTCATCCGATTGCTTCGAGCCGTTTTTTCAATCGGTTAAGTATGGCCACAGGGTCCAGAGGAGATGTGTTTGTCGTTAGAACATCAAAACCCATCGAAAACCTCTGAAAAAATGGGTTATTTTGTTCGCGTTACAGTTTCGTTAGTCGTTTCGTTACACATTCTGTAGACCACAAACCAAGAGACTGAGGGGTCGCAAGATCGGCTTATGGTATAAAACACGGAAATTGTCCATTTTTTTACTCGGCACTTCATGCAGCAAGAAAAGTATTGTGTTTCCAGAACAAGGATAGTATATTTATAACCTGAATTTCTATCATTTCCTACAATTTACTGTGGGAAAAGCAGAGGTGATAACTAATTGACTATTTTCTAAACAACGTACCCACGAGTTGACGATAGTCTTTGTTTGATTAAAATTATGAATTACCTCTTTCTGAACGCAAATTTTGCACTTAAACTTCAAGAAAACTGTTGAAAAGATGATGTGGTAACGTTTACAGCACATCTGAGTGTAACTATCAAACGTTTTACAAGGTGTAAGCAAAAAGTAGTTTTGGCCGCCATGTTGGAGAGCAAGAATATGCCCTCCAACATGGCGGCCAATACAAATCATACTATTTTGGTGAAAAATCAAAGAGCCATAAAATAACTCCCTTAAATGCGTTTCCTCTCAAATTTCGAGAGTAAGATAATTCTTATTTGCTCTGTCGATTTTTGGCATCAGCAAGATTCCAACTCATTGTTTAAAGGAAGCATTGGTCACGTGACCTCTTGGTGCAAGTGGCCTATTTTCTCGGATGGGTAGATAACGAAATTTTCTTACCCATGGTGCTCCGCTGCGCGCGCTCCACTATTGTGGAACAATCTGCCAGTATCTTTGGGAACAAACCAGGCCTTGAGGCTTTTAAGGCTGCTTTAAAAACAAACCATGACATTCTTGATAGAATAACATTCAACGGAATGCAAGGAACAAATAAAGACATTTTAAATTACTTATACTAAAGTACAGATTGTGATTTAACATAATTTTTCTTAAGTATTGTATATAATTAACTTAGGTATTCAATATAGCTGGCTACTTAATATCGTGCTTTTATTTCTTTTATACTGTTATTGTTTTGTACATATTTCATTTATTTATTTTGTAACTTTGCTTTCGTTGTAGGTCCAGATCAGCTATTAGCTGCCTTTTAGTTTTTAATTGAACACATATATTCATACATATCCACCCCATACCTCTACCCTTCCAGTATTGACAAATCCCTCATCCTCATCAGCTAAACAACTGTTTACAAACAACTTTGCACTCAACACATTTCTTACCCACTCGGTTTCTCCTTGACTTCTAGCCTATCATCAACTGGAGACGAAGGAATAACATGTGGTGCTGAAACTGAACTGTGTTCCTCTGATGAAAGAGATAGCTTTCCGGATGAGGAAGATGACGTCTCTTTTGCAGTTACCTCATGACCTTGTTTGATTCTAAGCGGGGAATAAGAAAAATCCAAATTGAAGAACAGCTTTCAGTATCTTGTCTGATAGCTTGTTTTCTTTTTCTTTTTTTTTTTTTGGCAATTTATTATGTATATGTTACAGGTCAAAATTATATTCAGGTTAAAATTTTTATAACCTTGTCTCCTAGCCCTAATAAATGAATACCGTAAAGACTCGCAGATAAGCCGCACTCGCAGATAAGCCGCACCCCGAGTTTAGCAACTCAAATTTTGGAAAAAGTTTTTCATGAAAAAAAACACGAAAGAAATCCAAAGTCGAGACTATGAAGTGTTCTGTCTTCATCCAAGGCAAACTCGCCAACAATTGATCGAAAATTACTTTAAAGTCTTGCCCGTAATTTTAGCTCTTTAGTAGAATAAACACAATGTCCACCAATTATGACATATGATTGATATTATTCTGGTATTTGTTCACAGGTATTTCTCCATTCAAGGCAGTTTTTTCCATAGAATTTTGCGCGTAAATTTGTTGTTTTCTCGCATGCACTGTGCGAAGCTGTGTAACCAGCCATAATATCGGAAGATGGAAGACTGGACCACGCTATTCTCGAATAATCGAGAATAGCGTGGTATTTTCTCGCTCGTGGAGGATCAATTACCCTTGAAGTAACAGGCCGTCGTCGACACTGTAAACAACTTTGTGGGGGAATGGAAATTCCATGCTGTGTAAGGTTCTCCTGTTCGAGAAAAGCGACCATAAACCGTTTAAAAGACCTGTTAAACAAGAAGGTTTAACGGCAAGAAATGTAAGCTTGAAATAAGCTTATACTCATCACCAACGGCTCTTTTAGGAGCCACCAAACTCGCAAAAGCAATGACCAATACTCTCTTGTTGTTGTAATGTAGCATTTATTCCAGTATTATGCCATAAAAGTGTCCATTCACGGAAATTAACAGCACCTTTCCCAAATGGTCTCGCAGATAAGCCGCACCTACGATTTTGATCGCAATTTTTTGGAAAAAAGGTGCGGCTTATCTGCGAGTCTTTACGGTAATTAGGGCTAGGAGACAAAGGAAATAAAGAATCAACCTAGGTTCAAAAATTTTAAGACGGTTTCCATCAGGAAATTGAGTAATTTCAATTTTCAGTGGACAAAACCTTGTACCACAACAATTTAAACATCGCATTCTTTTTTGCATTTTTCAAGAGCTATAGGTATAAATAGTTACCTGCAATAACACCAAAGGCCATTTCTCTTGGGAGACCGAGAAAATAAATGTCAAATTTCACAAGAATTGTGAAAACACGGGTAAAATTCTGAAAATTTCATGTGTAGGGCGTCATTTTGTAAAATTTTTCTTCGGCTCTTATGCAAAATTTCATTCGGTGTTATTACAGATAACTAATTACATCTATAGCCCCTGGAAATTTAAAAAGGAATACAACATTAGTAGCATAGGGCGCACTGGTTAGGCCTCTTTATCTTGTGGGGGAATAAATTAACGCCGATAACATCATAACCTTTTGTCTTTATCTCATGAGTAAAATGTGCAATAATCTTGTAAAAATAAGGTCCTGTGCTATTTTTAGTTGGTTTAGGTTTTCTAGTTTCTAGTCAATAAACGACGTCATTTCCAATTGGCTAGTTAGAAAATAAGACACATTTTCATTGGTAAATTCATAGTGTCTGAGGAGGTAAAGTCAAACTTGTCTGTGACTTAAAATCACTGAGATGTAACGTAATTATGCAAGTCCTATTTCCTGCTGCTGTGATTGTCCTAGTTCCGGTTCACTGAGTTTTGACAGGCAAATTGTGCATATTAATGAGGGTAAAGGCAAACTAGCTCTTTTTAGCACGAAAGACAATGTTTTGCTTACCCCGACACCCCTCCTACTCCTCTGCAATTGATTTATTTTCTCTTTTTGATTTTACTTTTTAGTTTCCCTCCTCAGTTTTTTTATTCCCTCCTTTATAATTTTATTATTTTCCCTCCTCATTCTTGAATGTAATGTAATTTTTTAAGGTTATCCGCTGACCAGTTTTTCATTTTCGATTGATCATGGGCTCAGGTCCTTTCCTTCTCCACAATTTTATCACCGGCGTTAATTTATTCCCCCACAAGATAATGAGATTCCCCCGCAAATAAGAGGTCTAACCTGCGCGCCCTATACTACCAATATTGTTTAAATTATTCTGGTACAAGGTGAAGAATTATGGAGATCTCGGAGGGTGTCCACCTCGGCCTCGATGGATAACACCCTCCTTGATCTCCATAATTCTTCATAAGATACTCAGCCTCATTCATCAATCGTTAATTAATAGCAGTGCCCTTGTGCACGCAAAGCGTACACAGTGGAGCACCTTGGGTAAGAAAATTTGGTAATCTATGCATCCAAGAAATTTGGTTCTGGGAAAATCAACTGCACGGAGTATGTCCGTACGTATGTCCACCCCTTCATGTTAGTGGATTCCAAATGGCACACTTTCATACTATCTGTGGAAAACTTGGTTTTGGACATCCCTGTTATTGTCAGTTGACAGCTGTCAAAAAGGGGTATCCGCTTACCAGTGTCACACGGCTGCTTCGCCGGCTAGGGTATACAACTTATGGAGACAATGTAATTTTTTAAGGTTATCCGCTGACCAGTTTTTCGTTTTTGATTGATCATGGACTCAGGTCCACTTATGAAAGGTTAAAGTCAGTTTGCTCACTGCTTACAGGGAAAGGTGAATTAATTGAGAAAGACATTTTTTAAAGCATCCCTCGAGAGCTTCACTTTTGGCCTTGGTTAAATCTAAATATTATATGTACCTTAACCCATTCACCCCTGAGCCGCCCGTAGCCACCCGTGCAGATCCACGTCCTGCTTGTGGCGTCATCAGTTTTAATGGTCAAGGACAACTTTGTCCGCTAAGTTGTGCAGAGTGAAGAGATCTTTCAAACCAAACTAGAATGAGCAAAATTCAGTCAAGGACACCAGAGAAAAAGGCAAAAAACCATGTAACATTGAGCTGAAAGTTTGCATGAAAATCTTTTTCCACTACCCACCTACCTTTCCTTTCACCTAATCCTAAGATCCTAAAAGTTTTCCTAAAAACTTTTCCCACCAAGTTGAAGCCTACTAAATGCCCAGAAAGAGAAAACAAGTTTGGCAAGAAAAGCGAAAAAAGAGAGGAGGAGAGAAAGCAAAAAGTAAAAGTCAAGACTGATATGTTACTTACTTCCTGTGCATACTCGAACTTCGCAAACTAATATTTTGCATCTGGATCAAAAAGCCAGGAAGTGTAGGACCTGTAAATGGCTTTGTGGTAATTTTTATCTCTTCATAGCACAACAGTGACCAGAAAACCGCTTGACTAACTTCAAAATGCATTTTTTCAGCAAAATCTCCAGGGGCGAATGGGTTAATGACAAATCTCTTCATAGGCAGGGGGTGCTTTATAAACTTTGAGTTCCCCTTGTTTGCTAACCAACTGTTTTACACATAACTTTGCACTGAACAGATTTCTTACCCGCTAGGTTTCTTATCACCAGCTGCTCTCGGTGAGGATGGAATTACATGTGGTACTGAAACTGAACTTCGCTCTTCTGATGAAACAGAAAGCTTTCCTGATGAGGAAGATGATGTCTCTTTTGCAGTTTCCTCATGACCATGTTTGGTTCTAAGCAAGGGATAAAAAAAATCTAAATTTAAGATCTTGGCTGCTAGGTTTTTTCTCTTCTTTTCATTGCACAGTACAAGAAATATTTTATGGCCTTATGGAAAAACTAAAAAAATTAGGTTTAAAGATCTATGTCCCCTTCCAATCAGTGATTAGCACAAACAATGAAAAACTTGAGATAAAAATCAACAAGTGCGGCATTGTTGTTGGGAGACTCTTTCAGGTGAAGTTGTATGAATATTACACTTGTACCTTTGCATGGCCTATGATATTGGATACATTATCAGATACAGCTGTACCTTCAGGGGTGCCTCATGTGCAATTCAAGTGATGTAGTGCATTCTGGTTACCTAAAAGCCATGTCAAATTACAGCTTACTGAACTGGCTATCTTAATAAACCAACAATAATTATTTTTTAAAACTTGCAATGTCATTTTTTTATGATTTTTTAATACGATGATCTGAATCATCTTCCACAGCTAAAACTCAAAGCGAGTTTTCAGGGCTTCTGATATTTCACACGGTCGCCGACCAGCGAAATTCAGGTTTTTCCGCGAAATCCCACGAAGTTCCCAAAAAAACGTGAAATACCGCAAAATCTGCCTGAAACATTTCCAAATACATGTCGGCAAAACATATTTCATACTTATCTTGGCTATTAGACTTGTTTTATCCACCCCAAATGTCCAAATTTATATGTGCCTAAATGTAATTTAGGCAAAGTTAACCTCGAAGCAATGCTGGCCAGCAGTTTCCCCAGCTATACTAGGGGTGGCCCGTTGCCTTTACCAGGGGCACCTCATGACTTATACGCAGTTGTTTGCTTGCAGTTCTTCGCAAAGTGTTCTTGTAATAGCTTGCTGTTGTTGTTTGCGTGCCTTTCTGTGCTTTGGTTTTTTCCCATCCCTCCCTCCCTCCCTCTTGAAGTATGGGCCAGGTTAGTATTGGTCGGTAAGTATTCCACTGAATTGTTCAGTGTGACGGTGCCTGGTGGGGGCTGCTCGCAGGAATGCCATGGATACCTCCTCCGCATGTTAGAGCATTGCCCGGCTCCACTAACTTTGTAGGCACCAACGCCCTAGTTCATCTATTGGCGATGAGTTTAACTTGAAACTTCGTCACTACACCGAATAAACAACGTCCCAAAACTACCAGGCATTTTTAGATGAATGTAGCGAAAAACTGGGCACTAACCATAATCTCAATAGCTTTAGTATTCGCTCATTTTTCGAGTGAACTGTTATTTAAAAAAGCAAATTATTATCCCTGTTAAAAAAACGTTAAACAATGCTGGTCATATCGATGCGAAAATTGAGTCAATTTTAGCGAAATTTGCCCAAAAAAAATCCCGTGAAATCGGCCGATTTTTCTAAGAATTTGCCCCTGAAAATCCTTCGAAATTTGAATTTTCTCCGCTAAAATCCCGTGAAATCAGCCTATTTTTCCGTGAGTTTTGACTTTTTTCCTGCAAAATCGGCCGATTTTTCCGCGAATGTGCCCCTGAAAATCCCGCAAAATTTTGATTTTTTTTCCACAAAATATCAGAAGCCCTAAGTTTGTTCTTGACTAACTTGATTTGTTTTAGTCTTTCAGAATTCAAAGTGCTAGAAAAGTTATTGGTTTTTTGCCATTTTCAATAAAATAAGTTACAGAAAAATTTGGAAATAGGCCTACAGTGCAGTGCAGAGATAAGCGACCAACGCACACGCACGCACCATTTCTGCGTATACGCATCGGGCATGCGCGCGTGCGACACACATGCATGTTTACCTTTGTTATTCATAGCCATTAATTTTCTTTATGTGTCGTTGTTTGGCTGAACAAACCACTACTCTTTTCTAACCGAAACAAATATCTGTTTTTCTGCCAGAATGTACACGTGCCTTGAGTTTGGGATGGATTAATGAAACTCGAATGAAATTCACTGCAATCTTGACACGATTATTGAATCTTTGCTGAGAATCACCCATCTATGCAGTATTTGAGTTAACATATTTCTGAAATAAGTCACAGCAGTTTTAGATAAGAAATTGAAAGGCGCACAGTGGCGGCTTGAATTTATCAAAGTTTAGTATTTGCTTCAGTTGCTTAAAGCTCCCTAATTAGTAATAACTCTGAAGTCCTAAAGTCCCGTGGAATTTGCATATTCTGATGACCATAGCCGTAATTATTGCAAATTTTGATCATATGGCCTTTAGAACTTTGTATACTTTCCTTTGTTGTAGATCACGTACTAGGCATTGAATTTCATTGAGAACGCTGGACGTGTACCCGGTTACAATGTAACAAAAGATGAATAATCAAACAAAAATGTCCCGCAATAAAAAGGTTTTGAGAAAAAAGAAGATATCCTCCAGATATCTGCAGTTTACTGGTACACTGTAACTTGAAGATCGCTTTCTGTTGAGACACCCCTGAAAGTACAGTGTATCCGGTAATCTTAAAACACAGTTGTGATTGGCAATAATTAGCAATTATTCCTTGAGCCCAAATGGGCTCTGAGTCAATAGCCCAAGAGGCCGAAGGACAAATGGGCTATTGACTCAGAGGCCATGAGGGCAAGAGGGATAATTGTTTTAGTAAAATGCAATTAGTTGGTAAAAAATATCGAGACAAAACAACTTTAGCTAGCAAAACACAATTCAGCCGCCACTGTTTTGGTTTTCAAACCCAGTGATTTTTGCTACTAGTGGGCTATAACATATAGCCTAGTAGTAGCTCAATCAATCAAAACACAGCATTGATAAAAAGACCACTAGTTGGATTTTACTAACAATCAGATAATGGATAGCCTCAGACTACATAGCACTTAAAAAAACGTTTGTGAATGCAGTTATACTATTACCGAAACGTTGATAATAATAGTTTAATATTTATTATAATTATGTGCAAAGAACAAGAAATTATTGTTCTAGCAGTTATTTTACCTTGTGCTTGTTGCTCCCTCTTCTGCAACTGCTGTTGGAGAGGAGGGAGTCAACAATGGTATTGAGCTACATTCTGCTGGTGATGGTTCAACCTTTTCTGATGTTGACGATGATGTATGTTTTGTGCTTGTTTCCCCTGAAAACTGTAAGCTCTGAAACTCAATAGGAGTACCCTGAGAAGGTGGAGTCGGAAGGAATTCACGACCTTCTACAGGTGTTGAGGTTCGCTGGTTAGCTGTTAAGACTTTTTGATACAGTGACTTTTCATGCGCATGGCCATGGCATCCCTTACTGCTGTGACTATCACTGGGAGTTGAGTGGTGTTGAGGTGGCAAAATGTGGGAACCATCCGGTGACAGATCTGACTGTGCTTGATCTTGCTCCTTGTTCATTTCGTGGGGAGCAAACATGTCTTCTTGCGATGAGCATACTTCAGGTTCATCGATCTCTTCCAATGACCAAATCTTGTATCCAGACATTGTAGCACGCACTTTACCCTCTTTGCTTCCTGCACTGCTTGAACTTGTGTCACTTGTTGACTGGGTACGAAGCATGGAAAGGAGGGGGAGGTGTTTTTGCACTTCAGGGGATGGTCCCATGCTACCACCACTTGACAGGCTAGACAGATCGCCATGGTAACTGCTGCTACTGGCACTTGATCCTTGTCCAGACTTATGACCTACAATTAACAGAGTAGAAGTAATTGGCTCTAAGCACGATTTGGCCACTGGATAGTTTGACAATAATATAATTAACTGAAATCTTGACTTGTCTTTTCTTAAATACATCTAACTTGCCAGATTTGTGCTCTTTTTTGTTTGCTATCTTTGTCTATACCAGATGGACATTTTACATGTACAATGCACCTTCATTCTGAGTGGAAACAAACTGATTTTTCTTACCAACACTTGAAGAGCTTGTAGACTTTTTCTCTGACAGGTTTTCTGATGGGGATTCCACTTGCGCTGTTGATCCTTCACTTAAACTTCCTGAAACTGAAACTGCAGCAACATCGGCTGCAGCATCAGCCCCCTCTCCAACTATGCCACCGGAAGCCTGGCTATGGTTACCTCCTTGTGCAACCACTTCACCAGGACTTAACAGATTGCTATCAGTTCCACTGTCAGCAGCATGCTGCACGTGTAATTCTGACACTGAGAACTTCTGCTCTTTCCACTGACTGCTTCCAGTAACAGCCTCAGGACGCATTAAACTTGGCATTTGATCACTACTTGATGAGGATGATGGTTCATCAGCTGGGGGGGAATCATCTTCGTGGTCATCATCACCCTCCCTATCATCATCATCACCACCACCACCACCATCATCACCTCCACCATCACCTCCACCATACCCACCCCCTACCCCTCCGGAATTACCTCCAGCACCACCATCAGTCCCACGTTCACGAGAACCGTCACCTCCCCGTTGCTCCTGACCGCAGTTTCTCTGTTCTCCTCTCGAATCGCCTGGTTCTCCTTCGCTGCTACCTGTAGGACGGCTTCTAACGACTGGATGTTGTCGTAAAGATTCGTTCGTCGAACAAATTGACGCTGACATCGCAAAAACTGGTAAACGTTTCAGTATCGATACATGTTGATCACTGTCGGATCGGCAAGCTTGCTGCGATTCCTCAGCCTGTGAGTTGTCCACTAGAAAACAAGGAGGACTAATATCAAGTTCTTCAGGACTGAAATCCATTTTAGGTGCATTCTTTCACCGATTAAAAGCGCCAAAACAAATACATTTCCTCGATCGAATCAAACGGAACCGCGCTTTGAGCCTGTTTCCCGTGATCCTCTCGAACACATTCTAAGCTCACTGAGGCTGCTGGGTAGTGTTCTTTCCAAGATGGCGTTTCGCGTAGCTCTTCGACGGTTTGGTAAGCTAAACCACTCTCTTATGTTGTATTCCAAGCTAGATTTCAAATTATAAAAGAGATTTTTAGATTATTGCATTTTGGACAACATAGTTAAACCGTTTTGGGTGTGAAATCAAACGTCTATCGCTATGCACGCTTTTCCTGTACGATGTTTCTTGATATTCCCAAGAATGTGAGCTTTATTTAACCAAGTCTAATTCCGAAAGATGTGTATTTTATCTTTTATGCACTGCTTTTACTTTTTCGTATTCTAGATTTTTGTCTGTTCTGTCTAGTATCTTCAATTCCTTAGTAATGTGCCTGTTGTAGTTTGTTTTTTATTTCAGTTAATTTTTATTTTACCATTATTTTTGGGTATGGTAATGTATGCTAATGAATTTAAAACAATGGAAAAAACAAATTTTACCTGAAAAAAAAAATTAACTGCACCGTGTCCATTCCTCTGGAGACATTCTGTCATACTGCAAATGCATTACAGTGGGGCTATTCAGTACTTTCAAATGCCCCAGGTCGGGCTATAAAATTATGTTCAAAACATCCTAGGGTCCAGGCCAGCATAATATTTATTCAATGTTCTTCAATCTGGTATAGTCAATCAAATGAAACCAAACTAAAAATCAATATTCAACCCAATTCTTCAATAATATAGTTATTGTTCAATTGTAGGGTAATCAAACATAATTGAACTAGAACTTAGTATGAATTTTTGATGGTTGATCTAGTTTTGAACAGTTAGCGCTCAACTAGGAAAAAACATTTAGAATTGGAGGCATGTAGGACAAAAGCAAGTGTGGTAACCCTTTCGTTTTTTTGCAGTTTTCCATTGCCCTATATATGGTTGTCAATTATGCCAAGTTTAAAAAAACATCTGGATAGTTCATCTGTATTTTTAAGGGAATTACCTTGTTTTCACTCACGTGGCCAGCGTCTATTCAAATTTATTGGAACAAAAGAAAGGGTTTACATAAGAATAGAGTTCAACTCCCACAGGACTCGTTTGGGACACAGTTTTGGGACACAAATATGGCTGCCATGACGTCATGTGAAAACACACAATTTAGCACCCCTTTTCAAATAAGCGCTCCCCTTCGAAAGTGTTTTTGTTAATAAGGGTCCCTATTCAATTAATTGCCCCCATTCCAATTAGGGCCCCTATTCTGCTAAGTGTCCCTATTCAATAATTATGTGACCCTTCACGCGAAAAGGGGGCATTTGGATTTCACCAAAAACCGTGAATTTTTTTTCACGGTCACGGTGCGTGAATTTGAGTTTCCATGCCATGAATTTCAAATTCCACGCCTAATTCACTCCATGTGAGAATTTTTCACTCTTGGCGTGAAACTAATCAAATCACGCCATGAATTTTTTTAACCGGTGTAACCTTTCACGCCATGAAATTAAGCGTGAAAATTAAGAGTCAACATTTTCACGCCGTGAAGTTGACAGGACACATTTTCACGCTGTGAAAAACATAGTCGAAGGTGAATAGCAATTACATGTCATGAAATCTAACCCGGGGTTTTTTGTTTTTTCTCTCCCATCCCGGTGCCTTTTGAACTCGGAAGAAAAATGGGCCTAATCACGTCAGAGGAAATTTGTGGAAGTTGATCCTCAGCCTCAGAAATTAATTGGAACCTTCAGTCAAGTAAAAACTGTCAGTATCTGTTGTCTGGTACGAATTTCTAGGTTTAGACACGCAATGAAACTGCATGTCACACGCCCTTGTTGACATTTCATACTATTTCAGCGAGCGAAGTATTATTTTGTCAAAGCAACTGTTTTTAAAACACTCAAAAAAAATAATAGAAACACACAAGAAATTTGTATAAATGAAACATGAATTTTGTAAAAGAATTACGTCGTTACAACGATTTGAACAGAGGGGTAAAAAATGAAATAACACCAACAGATAAAAACAACACAAGTGTGTATAAAAAGCGAGCCAGCGAATCGCGTGAGCCATGCAGTCCATCTAAGAATCATTGAAAAAAGCACCATAAAAATCTAAAACAGTAACACTGAAAACATTAACTGAGCACTAACCGTTGTAAATAAGTGTTTAACCCTAGCCCTAATATCTAACCCAATCCGTAAAATGAAAGCTTAACCCTAATCAGTAGAATGAGTACTTTGCAGTTTTTACTTGTGTTTCCTTTTTTTTACCGATGCCTCGCGAGACTCGCATGGCTCGCTGGCTCGCAGTTTGTCAAGACCCTATTGCACGCTGCAGTGATTAAAACTGTTTAACCTTGAATTCTTAATTATTTTGTACACCAAGATGCGGTAATTTCTATGAAAAATGACGATAGAAATAAACCAACCGGACAAATTGGGCAAATGCGCTTGTAGACATCACACACAAAGACGCAATAAACACACACATTTGTTGCCACGGAATCTAGAATTAGCATTACTTCATTGAAGATCGAGATAAAATCTTGCAAATTCTTAATTTTAAGTAATGATCCGGGTGAGGTGGATAGCAGTTTCTTTTGTTATGCGGCAACGGTACTTTCCCCACATAGGAATGTTCTCATTTTTACACAGAGAATGCATAAACCTACATGAAGGCCGTTTACGCAATAAAATGTGTTAACACTCTACTTTGAAAGGGTGTTTTTTTGTTTTAAAAGATTTTGACCAATCACAAGAGTTGAAAACAATAGCCAAGAAAAGTTTACAATTTTATATGTTCCCCACATAGGATTTCTTTGTTATTCAAACTGAGACCAGATTTTGTTATATGGAAGATGTTTGGAAAGTAAGGATGAATATATGTAGTGCTTTATGAAGTTTTGTTAACTTTTGCTGTTTAAGCCAATCAGAAGTAAGTGCAGACAATAGAAAAGTTAGCACCTTTTTTGCATTCCAACATGTTCGTTGCCATTGTTGCTATCGTTCTTATCTGGACCGTTTGTTAAACAATATTTTGATTGTAAATTTAGACAATACAAAGACGGAATCATTTGCATTTCTTGATTATCTTTGGTGCAACAATAACAATACAACAATCTTTTATTTTCGTGCCCAGAAAAGTTTACAGTAGATAAATACATGCAAAGAGAAAAATTAACAATAAAAAAAAATGAGCACAGCCACTTAGAAATAGCTAAGACTAATCAAGCTAAGTGGCTGGACCAAGTGGAAAAAGTATTGCAATAAAGTTACAGAGTATAAAAGATACACACACACACGCACAGAGAACACACACAAAAAAAAGAAAAGTGGATGTGCATGCAGAAAGATGAAAATAAAGTACATCAATGTACCAGTTAGTAGTTGGATATAATCAATTCTTTTAAGAGATTTTTGAAGCAAGCATGACTCTTAGATTTAAGTGAGTCATCAATGGAATTCCAAACTTTAGCACCGAAAAAACGAATGTTAAATTTGCCGTAATTAGTCCTTGCTTTTGGCAGATAGTATGAAATCTTACTCGCCAGTCTGGTTTGATATTGATGCACTTTGTTGATACTCTTAAAGAAATTATCAAAAATTGATGGCAGTCTGTTAGAGTAATAGTCGTACATAAATAAAGCAGTATACAAATATATTAAGTCACTTACTTTAAGTATTTTTAAGTTCTGAAAGAGTGGAGTAGAATGGGAATTATATTCTGAGAATGTCATTATTCTGACTGCTTTTTTTTGTAAGATGATAAGAGGTAAAAGAGTTGTTTGATATGTATTCCCCCATGTTATTAAACTATAAGTCAAGAAGGGATAAATTAGTGAGTGATACAACTGTATAAGGACCTGATTGGTCACAGAGTGCCTGATTTTAGAGAGTATCCCAATACATCGCTTAATCTTTTTAGAAATATGTGAGATGTGATACTTCCAACTGAGATGTGAATCAATCAGGACACCCAAATACTTTATGAATTTCTCCTTCTTAATCTCCCTGTTAGAAACCATTGATTTGACTATGTGACCCTTAACCTTTTGAGGGGGGTGAAAAATAATGAAATTTGTCTTATCAATATTTAAGGAAACCATAAGCCAGTCAGATACCATTTTCAGATTATAATTAACAACTGACTCAAGTTCAGCTAAATTAGAATTAGAGTAAAACAGATTTGTATCGTCTGCAAAAATGTGAAATTCAAACAAATTACTGCACTTACTGAAATCATTAATGTACAGGAGGAATAGAAGAGGGCCTAACACAGAACCTTGTGGGACACCATGAGTAACGAGGGTGTCATCTGATTTAGTACTACCTATTGTAACATGTTGCCTCCTATTGTCTAAATAGGAAGCAAACCAGTCATTAGCAATACCATGGATTCCATAATGGGTTTTTTAGTAATATGCCATGGTCAACAGTATCAAAGGCTTTAGAAAAATCAAGAAAAATACCACATGAAAATAGGCATCTTCAATTGCTCTTTGAATTTTGTCTGTAATAAAGAGAGTTGCATGTAGACTGGAATGATTTCTCCTAAAACCAAATTGTTTGTTGTAGAGAATATTATATTTGTCAATAAAAGTGATAAGTCTCTTGTATACAAGCTTCTCCAAGATTTTATTGAAAATGGAGAGCAGTGATATGGGTCGATAGTTATTCATGCAAGTGACTGAGTCCTTTTTATGAACTGGAATAACATCAGCTAACTTAAGTTGGTCAGGCACGCACCCACTACTAAAGGAAAGATTAAAGATAAATTCCAAGGGAAATGATATGCAGGTTTTTAATAGCTTTAGCAGGCAAACAGGAATGCTAAAGGGACCAGAAGCCTTGGATGAGTTCAGCCTAGTAATTTCATTCTCTATCTCTACTGCAGAAACAGGGAAAAACATAAAGCTGTCTGCCTGCGAAGGCCCAAGAAAGTCTAGGGGATCGATATCAACTTGAGGAATGCCTTCTGCTAAATTTCTGCCAATAATATTATCTGAAAAATATTTATTAAAAGCTGAAGCAATAGCCTTGGAATCAGTAATTACATTATTGCCAACAACAATTTTAGAGGGAGAATTGAATCCGTTTGGTTTCAGGGTAATTA
The DNA here is from genome assembly GCA_038088405.1 of Porites divaricata. Lineage (NCBI taxonomy): Eukaryota > Metazoa > Cnidaria > Anthozoa > Scleractinia > Poritidae > Porites > Porites divaricata. Next base: position 27,698,961 of record JBBMOI010000002.1, on the reverse strand, counting down.
ACTCTTTGATGCCTGCCCAGGTTTTTTTAATATTTTTGCTATTTGCAATAAAGTAATTATGGTAGTAATTCTGTTTGCTGACTTAAAGCAGTTGGGTAATTTTGTTCCGATAAAACTTATATTTAGTTAAGAAATATATATTCCTAGTTTCTAGGAAACGTTTATAAAACTTCTCCTTCAGCCTAATAGATGCTTTGATGCCAGGTGTCACCCAAGGCTTGGATAATGACTTTATTTCTTTCCGAGTAAGTTTATGGAGAGGAGCGTGCTTATTGATTATTCCAGAAATACAGAGATAAAAATTCTGAAAAACTGTGTTAACATCAGACACTTCAGATTCATTAGTTAAAACCTCTAGCCAGTTCACCTTGCTAACCTCTGATATACACTTCACTTTTTAAGTGATTTCATTTGTTCAGCCAAAAATCAAAAATTACATGTTACATTCATCTGGGCAAAATTAATAAAGGCTTGCATGACATCTAAACAATACACTTTTAGAAACAATGTTTCATTTCATTGTGACAGAAAACTGTTTTACAACCCCCCCAAAAAACTGTACTTGCGTGTTCAGAAGAAAAGGGTAGCAATTAGATAACAATGTATAGCAAGAAGCTTTCAACGCTGGTAATTGGATCTGGGATGACTTTTATACACGCTTGCACCAAATCTCTGAAGTTTGCATGGGAAAGACAAGTAAAATGTTTACTCTGCATGAGTGGATTTTCTCCACAGAGACAGTGACCTTTTTCACGGCATGAATTAAATTTCATGGTGACTGAAACTTTTCACGGCGTGAAATATTCTCACGGCGATTATAACCTTTTTCACTAAGTGAAATTTTCACGGTAGCCTTGAATTTTTCATGACGTGAAAGAGAAATTTCACCTACATTCCAAACATTCTTCTTACTTTCACGGCCTGGACCGTGAAAATAGGCATAGCATGAAATTTAGATAAGCCCCCAAGTGGCGTGAAGGGTCACATATCATAATACTAGACACCAGAAGGTGTATACTGGGCTGCCATAAACCCTAGACTAGATCAAAATTGTGTATTGTATGAAAACGAGAAGTTTACCACAACAGACAGCTGACAGCGTATGAAAGGAAGAAGAAACCCTGCTAAACCATGCCGGACACCACCCCAACCTACAGGTCTCATTAAACTGTTTGAACTGAAACTATAAATAAATGAAAATGATAATTGATGGTTGATAAAAGGAAAGCTAGGTGGGTGTACCGTGTGGCACGATATGTTTATTTTTGCAGATTGGGCATTTTTTCTGTTTCGCGGAAACTAATTTGTGCGACTAAGTGTCATGAAGCAAGAGTGTAGCGTGATTGTGAGATGGTATGATTTTACTCCTTTTGAACTTTGTTATTAATAGTTTCCCTCATCTGTCAGATTTTACTGATTGCAGGGTTAAACGTTCGACGTATTCAATTAAATTAACAACATAACAGAGTGAAAGAGAACTTGCTGACAGATCGGATTAAAAACTAAAGCTTATCATGACGAGATTTATACGACTTTGAAATTCACCACAGGGAGGAAGTTTTGATTTCCGGTGTCACTGTAAAAACCTAATGAGGATTCAATTAATAGCCATTAATCTGCCATGACTTGTGTACTTTGCATTGCCAATCGAGGATGAGACAAAAGACAGATGTTATGTGTATCACAATGCAATCTCGCACGACCTTTCAAAGCCGGCATGAAAATGAGTGTTCATTCGGGAGGTCATATATCACGCCAGGAATGGGCTGCTGATGGCACTTTTTATCCCAGGGGGTACTCCTCATAATGACCTATATAGGGAGGCTCCGCGCAAAGCGGTACCTTTTTTAGGCTTCAGGTATACAAAAGAGTAGAGATTTCATTAGCTGAAGTATATGAGAGGGTAGGAAAACGTGTCATTTCGGTCAGTATAAAGGCCCAAAAAGACTTGGCTGTTGTTTATCTTTCCTAGCAAGAAAACATACTTTGCATAGCAAGATCTTATAAATTGAAAGTGAAGAATGATCATCACAGTAAATTTTCCAATTAAGCAATTGGAAAGTAGAAGCCTGAAAAAAATCAGGGCTTCAACGGGATTCGAACCCGTGATATCCGCATTGCCGGTGCATTGCTCTACCACCTGAGCTATGAAGCCACACATTGGGAACGAGGTCAATAGTCCAGTTTCGAATTAAAAATTACTGCTGAATACAAACATTAACGACACATTCATACATGGCTAGCCTCGACGTAAAGTAAAATATTCAGAAATTCTGGCAAGCGAGTGTTTGAAATTTGAATATACACAATAGACAGAGTAATAAACAGGTCTTTTTCTCGTTGGAATTTGTGAATATATTACTTCAGATGGAGGCTAAGGCTGTAAAAAATGCGTCTTCACTTCTTTAATTCAGCGGTCAATGGGCTATTCACTCCTCATGGGAGATATGAATTCAATAAATTGACCTCGCTCCCAATGTGTGGCTTCATAGCTCAGTTGGTAGAGCAATGCACCAGCAACACGGAGGTCACGGGTTCAAATCCTGTTGAAGCCCTGATTTTTTTTCAGGCTTCTTCTTTCCAATTGCTCAAATTGGAAAATTTACTGCAATGATCATTCTTCACTTTCATCTACAACCACAGTTCAAAATAAATTATTTCATATACTTCACATCATTTCACTCCTCACAGGAGATATTAACTCAATAAATTGACCTCGCTCCCAATGTGTGGCGTCATAGCTCAATTTGTAGAGCAACACACCAGCAACGCGGAGGTCACGGGTTCGAATCCCGTTGAAGCCCTGATTTTTTTCAGGCTTCTTTTTTCCAATTGCTTAAATTGGAAAATTACTGCAATGATCATTCTTCACTTTCATCTACAACCGCAGTTCAAAATGAATTATTTCATATACTTCACATCTTATGAATTATCTTCTTTCACCTTTATTGTTACCTTGGAATTGGTGTAAACATTTCCAGTCAATTTATTTGTTTTATACACATTGAAATAACAACAGTCTCTGTATAAACATCTACATACGGCATTAGAAGACTGATCACTAAATACGGGATTACAATAATTGCATAAATGATGATAAAAACAAAGAAAGATAAAATCAATGAAATCAATACAAAAATTAAATGTAAAAGCAAGGATATTGTTACCTAAAACTGGGCTGGCTATTGAAGTACTGAATTCTTCCATAAGGCTGTTGTGTTGATCAAAACACTGTTGAATTTCACTGATCCAGTTGCTCGTACTGTTTAGATTCCAAACAGTTTGAGTTTAACAGTTAATTCGGGTGATTCTTTTAACGCTTCTAACTCAGTAGGTAGCTCACTTACTATACAAGGTTTCCTGATAAAAGATTCACTCGGAAGAGTTCGCTTTTAAATGGGTCTCTGGCACAGAATAGTGTTTATATCAGGATATGCAAACACAGGAAGAAAGTTTTCTATTGCTTTTATAAAATAACTTTCCCCAGAAAGAAAGCAAAACTCTCTCGTTTAGAGCATTGATGAAAAGAAAAATTCTTACCAGTCACGAAGTTTTGTACACGAAGCTTGTATGCATAATCAGTCTTTGTTTTGCAAAAAACATGCTTTCCAAAATACGGGTTTTTCTCGCTTAAAATGTCAGCTCAAGCGAAAAAAAAAATTGACACAGCATGTTTCTAAATATTTCCCAAGTTTCAACCGATGAGGAAAAGGGTAAATAAAGTAAATTTGTTGAGTTTTTCAACTCAAGACCTTTTTCAAATTCTTGCTTGTGTGAGTAGTGCGTGAAAAGCAAAACATCTCAACCGTTTTTACATACTGTCATGTAAACACGCCTCTTGGCCAATCAGAGCCTGTGTACTATCTTAGTTATTTTATAATACAAAAATAGTGGTCTTCATCTGAGTTTCTTATGTTCTTGCTGAACATTTATGGAATATTTGTTACTGTTACAGTGTCTGTTAATGTACCTTTTTTTGTTTTGAACATTCAGTTTGTCAAAAAAGAAATAAGCACCCTGTCCCGAGTAAGCGCCATCCCTTGAGGTACCAAAAGTAAATGAGCCCCCCGGGCGCTAAATTGAATCATTACGGTAAGCGTGTTTCTTCTTTCAAATCTCAGATGACAAAATGTGGTACCCTGGAAACTCAGTCACTCACAGCTAGACAAATACGTTTCAAAATGCCACAGGAGTAGGAGTTTGGGAGAATGGGGAGGGACATTGGGAATGGATAATGCCACTGTATGACCATGTCAAATCTGGCTTTTGTTTTCTAAGAGCTGTTGTATTGTCATTAAAGATGTGAATATTGTTCATCGTGGTGTCAGATAGGAATGAACGTTTATTCGTTTGTCTCACGATAGAATCGCTTTGAGATATTGATCGCGACGTTTCGACTGCAATACTGCTAGTCTTCATCAGGCGATGAGGTCGATTGTTTACGTGTAGCTATTTATGCACGTTGGTTCACTGTGATTGGTGTATTTCGATCCTCATTATTCCGACTAGCAGATGATGTTCCCTCAGGGGTCCGCTTTGTAGTTGAACGGCTGTTGTGCTTTCTGATCGTAGGCATCCATGCTTCGGGAATTTTGATTCCGTTGTCTCTATTGATGTTATTAGAATGAAGTCTTATTTGGATAGCCTCTTTGACCCTACGTGTGTATCGGTGAGGGTCACGATCGATAAACTTGACTTGATTCCATAAAGGAAGATGCCCCGTTTCGTTTGCGTGCTCCGAAACTGCGGAGGTTTGTGTATGAGCAAGCCGTATATCTCTGTCATGTTCTTTTTATCCTGTCTTGCATTGCTCTCCCTGTTTCGCCTATATATACTTTGCCGCATTCACATGGAATTCTGTATACAACACCTTCTTGTTTACCTGGTTCTAGGGCGTCTTTCGGTCGTACTAAGTAAGACCGAAGAGTTGTGTCAGATTTAAAGACGGTGCGAACGCCTTGTTGTTGTAGGCAGCGGCGAAGAACCTCTGATACACCTTTAATATAGGGTAAAAAAAATATAAAATATAAATTAAATCTACCGCGGTTTTACCCTATATTAAAGGTGTATCAGAGGTTCTTCGCCGCTGCCTACAACAACAAGGCGTTCGCACCGTCTTTAAATCTGACACAACTCTTCGGTCTTACTTAGTACGACCGAAAGACGCCCTAGAACCAGGTAAACAAGAAGGTGTTGTATACAGAATTCCATGTGAATGCGGCAAAGTATATATAGGCGAAACAGGGAGAGCAATGCAAGACAGGATAAAAGAACATGACAGAGATATACGGCTTGCTCATACACAAACCTCCGCAGTTTCGGAGCACGCAAACGAAACGGGGCATCTTCCTTTATGGAATCAAGTCAAGTTTATCGATCGTGACCCTCACCGATACACACGTAGGGTCAAAGAGGCTATCCAAATAAGACTTCATTCTAATAACATCAATAGAGACAACGGAATCGAAATTCCCGAAGCATGGATGCCTACGATCAGAAAGCACAACAGCCGTTCAACTACAAAGCGGACCCCTGAGGGAACATCATCTGCTAGTCGGAATAATGAGGATCGAAATACACCAATCACAGTGAACCAACGTGCATAAATAGCTACACGTAAACAATCGACCTCATCGCCTGATGAAGACTAGCAGTATTGCAGTCGAAACGTCGCGATCAATATCTCAAAGCGATTCTATCGTGAGACAAACGAATAAACGTTCATTCCTAGCTGTTGTATTATCATTTTCTTCTTAATCTCTCCCTTTACAAGGTGTCAGCCTAGAGCAAATTGGAATTCGCCATAACTACAATGACACAAGGAGCAATCTTTTGATTGGTAAACACACCAAACTTATATGTCAAGGTTTCACAGGCAAACAGGTGAGGAACTTTATAATAAGAATTTCTAACTTAGATAAAAATATAGGGTTAAAGAGGGATAAAAGTCAAGTTCTCATTACATGTACGTGTAGCTATATTTGTTTGAAAAATGAAAGGCAAATTGCTCTGCAATAACAATGGAAAATAGATATTCGCAGACTCAAAGGTTATGAGCTCTTACAAACCAATATAATATAAGGTGACCATTAGGGCCTGTTTGCATGAAGGTGGGGGACCCCATGCAGGTGAGGTAACCCGCTTAGGTGGGGTGACCTGCCTGTCCATATAATCTCTCATTTTAATTTGATCATGTTTACATGATAGGTGGGTGACTGCCACATGTTACCTCACCCATCTGGAGTCCCCCACCTCCATGTAAATGGCCCTTAGCTTATGAGGGGAAGAAAAGTGAAAAACAAATGTTTAGTCACATTAAGGTTTTTCCTTCTTTACTTCTCTCTTTTGTTATGCTAATATCATGTTTATTTCTTGTAATCAACATAATTATTTTTACAGTTCTAAGCCACATTTTTTATTGGCCTTATTGTGATGAAATCTCACCTTTTCCCTCACTGTACAGTTAGTATTGTATCTTAATCATTGCATATTTATCTCTTTAACCAGGGCACATTTCATAGTGAACAATCAATTGCTTATGGAACTCAGATGGTTGGAGGTGTTTCACCAGGGAAGGGTGGCCAAACACACTTGGGACTTCCAGTCTTTAATACAGTGAAAGAGGTACATGTACTATGTACGTCATGTAAGATGTAAATTGTTTAAGAACCTGGAGTAGTCAATCAAAAGAAATCAGTAGAGATTTATCAATCGATAAATTGATAAAAATTGGTAAATCTGATTTGATTGGTATCGATGGTATCGATCAATCTGTAGAAATTGATTACACACTTGTTTCGTTTCGATTTATCTAGATTTTACTGATTCCATCGATTTTTTCAGAAGATACATCTGTTATTCTGTTCATCCAAAAATGAAAACTGATTTCATGCAAATAAAGAATTTGTTGACAATTGAGAGTCGAAGAATCAACAATTTATTATCACTTTTTTAAAAAAAAGTTTGAAAAAATCTTATCTTTTCTTCAACACCTGCATTAAAGTCTTGTTAGGATGGTTGATATCGACCAGGCCGCGGTTGTTCAAACGTTGGATAGCGCTATCCGCAGGATAAAAATCTATCCAATGGATAGCGCAGTTGGTTTCCCTAATACTTATCCACTGGATAGTGATTTATCTGGTGGATAGCGCTATCCAACGTTTGAACAACTGGGGCCTGGTTTTTCATTTTTCCCAGTTTTTCACCATTTAGATCTGCCACCCTTTGAAAATAATCTCAGTTCCACGTGTAGTTACTTCCCAGAGTAAAAATCGAAATCAATAAAAATTGTTAGCAATCATGTGATTTTATCAAGTAATAACAGTATAATATTATATAATAATATATTATTAATATAATATTACACTTTTAAAGTCAGACTTGCACATACATGTACTACAACCTTACTGTAAAACCGAATCATTAGGTGACCAATTTGTTTCCCAGGCAAAAGATGAGACTGGTGCTGATGCCACAGTGATTTATGTTCCACCACCTTTTGCTGCTGCTGCAGTGTTAGAAGCCATTGAAGCAGAAGTGGGTTTAATTGTTTGTATTACAGAGGGAATCCCCCAACAAGATATGGTTAAAGTCAAGCACACCTTGGAACGCCAAGATAAAAGTAGAATGATCGGGCCTAACTGTCCTGGGATAATCAAGGTTGGTGGTGTGTACATCTACTTCATATTTGTAGTATCAGTTTTACAGGGCAAGGTGGCATTGTTTGAAAAAGACACACAATTTAAAAGTCATCCTAAAGAGGCATATTAAGGCCATTTAAACAATTAAAAAAGAAAAAAAAAGACAAGTCCTAGAAAAAATAGCATATATTTTTGTCTGAAAAAAGATGTGGATTTCCTAAGACGTGTCTACATCTAATACTAGTCTTAGATACATGTAAGATACATCTAAGCTTACAAAAATACCTCATGAGTCATACGAATGACCTTTGCATCTTGTACATGTAGAGGATGCAGATGCAATCATTATTTTAACAGGCATCATTTTGGAATGCTGTCGCTACTGGCAGCATTTGCACAAAATGAGTCTGTGCCCAGTGATAAGAAATCTGATGTCAACAAGATGCAAAGCAGTAATTGTTTTATAAAAGGTCATTGTATTATATAAAAGGCTTCCACCCATAAAATGGTTCAGGTAGCATATTACCAAGGCATAATATTGTCTTACATGTATGTACATGTTACAAGTTAAAATTATATTCAGGTTAAAAATTTTTAGCTTTGGTTGATTCTCAATTTTCTTTTGTCTCCTAGCCCTAATTCATGAATAACTAGGTCTAGCAGACAAAGGAAATTAATTTTTATTGAGAATCAACCTAGGTTAAAAATTGTAACCTGAATTTAATTTTGACCTGTAACATACATGAAGGACTTAATATTTTTTCCTTGTTTGGTGTCCCTATGGTCATCTTCCTGGCATGTACATGTATCTTTAGGTAGATGGTTTCCAGTCAATGCAATAAGCATATTAGTTTCAGTTCATTTTTGACTTAAGTTTGTAAATTTTTCCAGCAATGTGTTTATAAATTTTTTATCTTTCAGCCAGGAGAATGTAAAATTGGTATCATGCCAGGGCATATACACAAACCAGGAAAAATAGGTGTGTCATTTTTTAATTCTAATTTCTATTCTTAGTCTGTTCTAGACATTTCAAGGCTGACTCTAACATTTCAAGCTGCCAGGTACAGGTGCATATGTAATTATTAAATGGGGAATTGAACAGCTAAAAGGTCATTTGGTTCTATTTTCCTTTTGTTTCCCATTAAAAATAGCTGGGGGTCATACTGTGCCCCCAGCTCCCAGCCCATAGTGATCAAGAGCCCTGCATTTACAATACTGGGCAAGTACATTTATGTCAATAACATTTCTAATAAGTTGTTTGAATTTTAAGTAATTTCATTGTACATCATATTGTACATGTGAATTAGTACACAGTTCCCAAGCAGTCCTGTAATATCAATATTGTTGACTCTTCCCCACTAATGAGTGTCTTAACATTAAAAATCCTGAATAGAAACAGTGTTGTGCTAAAGTATTGAGAAAAAGGCTTTATTTGATTAGGGATATTAAAAGATTTTGTTTGCAGACTCAACCATTGAAACAACATTAAATGTGTCAATAAAGACCCTGTGGGTTTATTTCAGCGTGGGGAGAACATCATAGGCTAGTGCATGTATATGTGTGTTGGGTGGGGGTCAGGGAGTGGCAACCAATCCACCCTACAGAAGTTGTTTATCTGTAAGTTAATCAACCGCCTGGGTCTTCTGTGAAAATGTTTGTATGTAAGGAAACCATCCTTGCTTTTCACAGTAGGTGACAACAGTACGTTGCTTTCTCTCTTACTGCAGGTATTGTTTCAAGATCAGGAACCCTAACTTATGAAGCTGTACATCAAACTACAATGTGTGGCCTTGGTCAATCCCTTTGTGTAGGTAGGAAGGCATAATGTTTTACATTGAAAATCCTGTGGGACTGCTGTACTATTTCATTTCAGTAATTGAGAGTGAGTAATACATTGTCTTCCTTATTTCAGGTATTGGTGGAGATCCTTTCAATGGAACAAACTTCATTGACTGTTTAGATGTGTTCTTAAAAGACCCTGAGACTGAAGGTAAAATAAGAATTCTTAAGAATCCAGGCCATAGAAACAACAGCAAAACTATTCTATTACTTTTTAAAAGAAATGATAATAATTTAAAAATGTCAATTATCTTTTTGGGATTGGCTACAACTTTCGAAATAATCATGATGTAGAAACCAAGTGAGTCATAAAAAACTTGAAGGGAAATTTTATGCCCAGCTTCTAATGGAATACATTCCTCTTTTCAAAGACATCAGTGCATTGGCATCTATTTGATTGAGTTATGTGGTATTTTTCAGGTATTGTTCTGATTGGAGAGATTGGAGGAGGTGCTGAGGAAAGAGCAGCTGAGTTTCTTCAAGATAATAATCAGGGTGAGAATGCCAAGCCTGTAGTGTCATTTATTGCTGGAGTAACAGCACCACCTGGAAGGAGAATGGGTAAGGATTTACACTCTTGACTTACAAGTAAAAGTATTGTAAAAAAAGACTAGCACATCGTTATTTTTAGTGCTGACATGTCACCTATGTTCAGAAGTGCATACAACTTCGGACTATTTATGTTACTGCCAGTTATTTGTGATTTCCATGTGATTTTATTTTGACTGAATTCCTTGCATTACAGTAGGTTAAGTTTAGGCCTTTGAGATACTTGGTGATCAGGGCCCAGTTGTTCGAGGGCCAATTAGCGCTTAACCCGGGGTTCAATTTAACCCAGGTTTCTTTTCTTTTGTTCAAGAACATTTTCTGGGATAATTTTCTGTTGTTTTTAGAGCTTCCAATCATCAAGGAATTAAAACTGAAATGCTTTTTAAGCTTTCAAATCTGAATTCAAACCTCGCACTAACCCTGGGTTATCTTAACCCAGCTTTAAACAACTCGGCCCAGGATCATAAAGAGCAGGAATAGTAGTGTTCATTTCTGGACATAACTGATTGAATGAAACTCCAAATTCTTTAGTTGAGACGCGTAAAGCACATAATGTAGAGTAGCTAAGATGCCGAGATTATAATTATTGTGCAAAGTATTGACAACTGAGTAAAGTTGAGTGTGCATTCACATACCTTATACAGTCAAACCTGCATTAAGCGGTCACCGTCTATTAAGCAGTCACCTGTCAAAGTCCCGGAAATCACGTCCCTTATTTACTGTAAACTTGACCTCCATTAAACGGTCAACCCTTTCTAAGGTCCCAAAGTGCTGATTTTATTGTTTTCACCTGTATTAAACGGTCACTGTGTTTACAAAAAATAAATTGTGGGAGTACAGCAAAGTTAAAATCACAAGTGTAACTTGTTTCCACAAATGTCTCGAAATCAACTGTCTGAACAGTGACGTTCGGTTATTTTTAATCGTAGTGACAACATTGAAAAAGAAATTGATCTTTAACTAGCTTCTCTTTTAACCAACTGCACGAAAAATTGTCCCCTTCAAAATGATATTCACAAGGCACTTCTAAACCATAACCAGCTCCTCTGTTTGTGTTTTTAATTTAAAAATACAAAAGATAATCAAGTATCAAATAAAATGCCATTGCCACTAACCCTGATGTTGAATTTTACGATACCTGTATTAAGCGGTCACCCTGTATTAAGCGGCACTTAGCCATTCCCCGTGGGTGACCGCTTAATACAGGTTTGACTGTAACTATACGCTCGCACAGTTTTTATACAGGGTAGTTTCACCCCACTATATGTAATACATCTAATTATGCCTGGGCAAACACAGCAGCAGTTGACGTTCACTCAAAGTACGTGTTAGCAATTTGGTTCCATTTTTAATCTGTCAAGGAAAATAGTTGCTACAAAGCGAGGAGTTGTTAACCAGTCTCAAAGCGTCACAAAGTACGATATTTATATTTTCGACACTCAATTGAAACCTTACTTTAATGATTACACCATTAGTATTAAAGAGATTTAAACTTACCAGGTTAGACATTGAAATCTCCTAAATGAGCAAATCTTTCAGAAAGTACATATAATTGTTGCTCCGCCAAATATCTAAATGTAGTGACTGTTTATCAGTAGGACGTTTGAAATGCACGCATTTCCACAATAATTGGTTTTAATCATCTTCTTGGTTTAAAACAAACTTTGAATCAAAGTCCCTCGGAGGTGCGTATTTGAGTGATACCTTGTGTTCTTTCTCTCAGGTCATGCTGGAGCAATCATCGCTGCAGGACGAGGAACTGCTGAACACAAAGTATGACATTGTTTACTTTTATCTACTGTACTAGAATACACTGTGCTTTTCCCTACTGTGTTGATAAACTTACAAGTGCTTTTGTCTACTGTTAACTTGATAGAGAGGAGAAGTGTGACGTCAGATTACCATGGTAACAGGATTTCTGGATCTCAACAATTTTTTTTGACAGAGACAGCTATTGGCATTGTGGAGCGATGGAAGAAAAGTATTGGGTTACCGTTTTGTTTCCGAGTGCAATCGTGCAATTTTTTTCAATTTTTACGTTTTCTCTGCGATACAGTAAAAACCCCCGTGTAAGAACCTAGATTTTTCCAAGTTTGGCAAAACAAGTTCTTTTATTTGGGGGTAGTTATTGGCAATGTAGGCTAAAGTAGGTTATTAATTAGGTTCTGAAGTTTTCAGTAGGAACCTCGGTACAACAAAGGCGAGGGGGAAGGGCTTGAAATTCCAGTGGATTATAAACTTATAAGAAATTATAAGTACCTAGGGAAACTGGTATCAAGAATAAAGGGAAGGGAATCAACTTCTGGTCTTAATATTTCAGAAGTGAATAAATGCACCTGACTAATGTTTCAAATGGCGGAACTTCAAGGAACGCAAGGTCCAAAGAAAACAAACAATTACAGACTTCACAAAGTCACCAAAGTTATACTTCTTAGTTAAAAATGCTTATGAAAATATCCCATAACTCACATATAAGAACCTAATAAATTTTGCTTGGCTAAACAGGTTCATGTATATTGGGGTATAAAAATGCGAAATTTCTGCAAGCAGGTTCTTAAACCGCTAGGTTCTTACACGTGGGTTTTAGCTGTATTTGCAGGACCACTGGCTTGTTGAAATCCAGAGATTTTGCTACCATGGCAACGTGACGTAACCCTTTCTCCTCTTTATTGTCTCTTCCCTCGAGTTTTTCTTGGGAAATCTCTCGACTCGAGGGAAAACAATACTGTTTCCTGAAGTGGCTAATTAATTTTCGTAAGATAATGTGATCGTTGTTTTCAGATTCAAGCTTTAAAGGATGCGGGTGTGACGGTAACAATGTCTCCAGCTCAGATGGGATCATCTATGAAAAAGGTAACAAACTAAATGTAGAGTAGACTTAATTCCATTTTTGGTGTTTTGTTAACACTTATTTCTTTTCCAGGTTTACGAAGAACGGTACTTTGGCCAGGAAAAATAATTATTGAAATTACATTGTCTATTCTTCTTAAGCCAGGAGCTTTTTAAAACTGATCGCATTTTATGTTCGGATTCATTTGGGTGGAACGCGACGTGAAATTTACTGTGGTGTCACATTAGAAGTCGCATGACAGCGTTTTAGACTGCGGCGTGCTTGGGTCGAAATTGGATTTATTTAATCACGTTTAACAGCTTGTGCTGACATCATCTGGTCAATAATAGATCGAGTAAGGACAGAAATGAAGATTGCATTAACTGTGACCTTAAGTTTCAAGAAAGGTGCAATTTCCTTGCAACCTTGTCAACTAGGAGAGATACTTTCATCTATTGTACATGTACAGTGGTAGTGGAATCGGTATTTTGCAATCGTGCGATTCTTTAAAGCACAGACTTATTATCTGACAAATAAAAGTGATTATTGTCTAAATTTTTTTGCTGACTTATTCTTGACTGTCGTCTCTCTTGACAATGATGAACTTTCCTTGCAAACAAGGGGGTAGTAGGATGGAGGGTTAGGGACAAAAGAAAGGACCTGCTTCTCCAATATGGATTGTTTGAAAGCGGGTTCTTTAAAGATGAGTAATTAAGGAGGAGGAGTTGTCATCTCATCTTTCTCTTTCCACTTTACTGTCACTTTTCTAACTTTGACTGTAGTGCTTTCAGATCAAACTACACTGATAATTCCGGGAAAGTGTGTCGCAAATTCATGCACGCTTGAACATGTATCATCATGTCGCCATTCTCTCCACAGACAACACAGATTCTCGGCGGTTATGTGTAGAAGAGCTCTGGGGACGGGTTGACATTGAGACAATACTTAGACATTAGATTTCGAGAATACGATTTTTCGAAAATTTCTTAGATCGAATCAAAGTGAATGGTTTTCTTTACACTAGGCTGTTAAGTAAGACTTAAGAGCTGCTAAGAAAGACTTGAGAGCTGGTAAGGTTTACTTAACCAAAAAATATGTGTGAAGGCCTAAGTGAAATCTCGAGTAACTTTACTTTGCATCTCATTAAAGTCGGAAAGTTGAAACGATTCAAGAAAGTTTCAAGTGACTTGAAAAAACCATCCGACTTAGCGAACTTGCGGTTTCTAATCTTTGAGAAAGGCGAAGCATGTCAATCAATCTTAATTATGTTGTGTGGGAAAATAGGCTTAAGTAAACCTGAAATAAAAAGATAGATGGTGTGTGAAGCTTTCTTTTACTTAAAGAATTTAAAATTTACTTGTCTTGAAATATTTCTTAGCTTATTTAGGCTCTAGTGTAAAGACAACCATTGACTTTATCCAAACCTAGTCTCCAGGCGTTCTCTTTTGCCCCGCTGTCCGCGCAAAGTCTGGGAAAAGAGAGCTTGGGTGTTCTCAAATTGTATTACCCTGAGTTTTTCCTTTGCCAATCAGATTGAATGAACATTATAATGCCCCCATAAAAGCTTGACAGGTCTTCAGAAGGAACATATTAATGTAAAAAATGCCGGACATGCAATTTCCTTTAGCTCGACAGCCGGCCATAATACTGCATTTTCCTATCACAACAGGTTCCAATCAGTTCAATGTTCTGAGCAAAGCATACGTTTATAGTTTCTGCAAATATTTCTAATGTCTACAACTCACATTTGAGGCCTAAAAGGTGAAAATTTTTATCTTAGTGGCCGAAGGCATGAAATGTCCTCAATCGAGGACAAACCAAAATCACCAATAAGTCATGAAGAAACTAATCAGTAGTTAGTGTTTTAAAAGTGCCTTAAAATATGACAAAAACAAGTGAAATTAATCTTTCATCGTTCAAGAGTTTCTTGGGCATATATTACAAACCTAAATTGCAAAGGCAAAAAAGCCCTACTGTTCCAGTATTATCAGGTACAAGCTTGATTAAATTTTACCTTCATTTATTTAGTATTTAAAACGCTTGGCGTATTAAAACAAACAAAAGAAACTACATTATATTACAGACCCAAATTGCAAAGTCTAAAAAGTCACACTGTTCTAGTATTATCAAGTACAAGATTAATTAGATTTTCTTCCTTCGTTTATTTTGTATTTCAAAGCTAGACGAGATTGAGTTGAGAGAAAATTATTTGTTCTTCCTTTTGTTTTATGATTCGAAGAGGATGTCAATCAATGTCATATTATCCTCGCTGAGTACATGATTCAACTGAACTCCGACAGGTTCAATCTGACTCTTTCCTTTGGAATATTATCGAGGATTTCTTCCGCCTGAAATTGGGCAGGGTCAATGGCTGTTACCAACATTACAACAAACGGCAGCAGTGAATCATCAGGCGTGGAAAACTTTGTATGTAACCCTCTCGACAACTCTTTCCCAACTAAAGTCGGTAAAATCCTCATCTTCTCGTTAATTCTCCTGACAAGCTTAGTTGGGAACTCTCTCATAATTTTCATAGTGTATAAGCGTCAAGAATTGAGAAAAACGACAAATTACTTCATTGTAAATATGGCTGTTTCCGACTTTATATTCCCACTTGAAGCTATTCCTCTTAGCTTGGTTTATTTGGTGTCCGACTCTTTAGAATGGTATACTGTCGGAATGGTGGGATTAATCCTCTGTAAACTAGGAACATTTCTGAGACGTGTTTCAGCGTCAGTTTCTGTAGAAAGCCTCGTGTGGATCGCTGTAGATCGGTTTGTGGCTGTCGTGTTGCCGATGAAAGGTCGACTGATTTCGAGCAAAGTCCGAGCTTTCGCTATTGCCTCTACCTGGATCACAGCGATAGTAATCAATTCTATCGACTTGTACATGTACGATTTGGTAGAAAAACATCAGACCTTAAGGTGTTCATACTCTCCAGTCTATTGGTATACATTGATCTATGTGCTGCGTGTGGCCTTTTTTTGCATTGCCCCGTTATTTGCAATGACTATTTTATACTGTATGATAGCAATGACTTTGCGGAAACAAGACAAAGCTCTCCACTTCGCCGCAAATAATAAGGTAGATCACAAAAAGAGACGTGCGTTTAAAATGAGCTTATCTATTATGGCTTCATTCTATATTTGCGTTATTCCAATGTTTGTTCTGAACACCATCTTGGGAATGGGAATCGAAATGCCGTGTTTGTCTCTCAAGTTGCTGATTTTTTTCGGTTATTTTATGCTTTATTTTTCTTCCACAATCAACCCAATTATTTGCATTGCATTTGTTCGAAGTTACCGGCGTGGATTCATAGATATCTTTCACGCCTCCTGACTAAAACTACTAAATGCAAGCAACGCTGAACCGCGTCAACGTGAAAACTTGTAATGAGTCTTCAGCAAATTAGGCTCACACCAATTTCAGAAAAAGGGGGAATACCGTCAACATAACAAGGATGGATGTTAAGGAGAGAAACTTCCAAGTTTTTGGCGGAATTCGGTTCCAGTAGGGCGAGATAAGCGAAAGTCTGAGAAGACAATCAGTACCTTATAGAGGCACGGACATAAGTAATTGAGATTCGTAACAAAAACAAACTTCATTAAATATCAGTAACTAATTTCTAGTTAGGATGCTCGTTACCTATATTACTTTATCTATTCTATTATCTATAATTATTTTTATCTATATTCTATTTTATCTGAAACCTACCATGACTAGTAAATCTAAAATGTACCAATCATTCCAAGGTAAAGGACTTAAAACCTCCTCACTATTCATTGGTGGATCCAGGGGAGGCGCCCCCCTTATTTTTGGACCGAAGGCCCCCCCCCCCTTATGTCATGGTCTGACTGACCAAACCCCCACCCTCTTATTTGAAGATCTGGATCCGCCACTGCTATTCCAGAGCCAGGCTTAGCGGAAGACCAAAGGAAAATGTAAATAATTGACCAAAAACAAATTTGACCACGTTATAGATTTAAATAAGTTGCGGCTACCCGCACAATCTCTCAAGTCGCATCTACCTTTTAATTTTCTTGACAAGCTGTTCTTAGTGGTGTAAATGGAAAAAAATGGCCACTTTTTTCCTTGTTGGCGAAGGGTGAAAACAGTTGGCATCATCATATATTTCATGTACGTTCCATACGTTATCCTAACATCGTAAATCCGTGTATCTAGTCAGACGGAATAAAGCCTAAATAGGAATTAGCTGTCTTACCTTTAATCCTATCTTGCGAGAGACCAATAATTCATCACTACAATAGACAGAGTAATAAATAGATTTGGCCAGGGCTAAAAGCAAAGCTCCGTTTGATAAATTTATAATTTAAATCAAACAATAAACTTCTCATCCACAAATCAGTTAACTTGAAGGCACAGTCATGCGACTTTTGAGGGAAAGGCTAATCAGCCATTTTAGAGTGAAACATCTTACATCGAGTTGATAGCCTTATACGTACACCCAAAAAATAGCAATCATCTTCGATCACGTTCAAGAGCCATAATGGCTCTTGATCACAGGAGATTAGGCCTGGAAAACAAATTATTGGAAAACAAATCAGGCCGAATTTTTTGCGTTCGACAAGTTTACGTTTTTAAAATCTTGCCAAGAGGTGTGTAAAGCAACATTTTATACTTTTTTACATCACATCTGAAGTGAAACAGTACTATTTATCATACAGACCTAGGACAGAATGCAGTATTTCACAATTTTTTAAGACAAATTGCACTCAGTCAATATTCAGGACGGTCAATCGTTGGTTTTTAGCGAAACCGGTCAGAAAATTTCCAAAATCAATTGACAAGCACCAAACTTGCAGTGCGAGGTGTGTCGAGTGTTGAAATGAACATTAATAGAGTAACGCTTCAACGTAATAAAGAATTTATAATGTTTGTGTTTTTTTACTTAATGGTTTTATAACGATGTGTAATCTTAAAAAGCGTTTGATACGCGCGGCATATTGAGTACTCCTGGAAACGATGTTCATGAACGACTGAAAACAAACGGCACAGAGATTAAATGTTTCATAGACGTTTTATACATTTTTGGTAGAGTTTTAAAGAAAAATTGGGAAATGCGCCCGATCTGAAACAGACAACTTTAGTGTTAATTTATGCCATGTGCTCAGCCGATTTTACTTGTGGGAACGGATCCACGATCCAGTTAGTGTTACGTGAATTGTTTTAACGGTAAACGTATGGGTCTTCGAATAAAAATTTTCAAGAAACACATTGAATGTTTATTGTTTTCTGTTTGTTCATTCATAACGCTAGTTGAAATCATGATCGGCGGCATGTAATAATATTAACTTGCGTTTCGTTCTTCTTATTGCACACATCACTTCGAATTTTCGAGTTTAGCCGCTAGTGAATTTTATTTGAAAATATGCGTTGTTAGTTATTCTAGATAGAAAGTAAGTGATTTTTTAAAGGTTATTTGCACTAAGGGTCAAGCAAAAACCGGTTTTGAAGTGACAACTTTAAGAAATCGCTTACCGTGCATGTCATTAGAAGTCGACTTTGTTTTGTTAGGAGGAACTAACTCATTCCTGGTCATTTGGGGATTAATAATGTATTCTGTTTTTCGTGAAATATTACCTCGTAGTAAATGCTTTTTACACCGCATCATTTACATCGCCATACATACATGTTTTCCTATATAGCACTCGCGCGACGGTAATTCCATATTAGGAAGTAAATTTTGATTGGTTCCCTAAAAGACCCCAGCATTGCGACATAGTTATACGCTTCGGGGTTATATGCTTCTGCCAAAAACCCAATAAACAAACCAGCACTGAATAACAGAAGACTCTTGAGAGCAGCTGTATTTTATTTTGTACATCCAGTGGAAAAAGACAGTTAAAAACATCACAAGTTGACAGAAAACTCTGTCAGCTTCGACTGTCAAAGTAAACAAGTTTCAAGATGCTGCATACATTTTCCGCATGAATTCACTTGTCAACTTTTAACCAATGAGCATAAAAATTGGACGTAGAACGTGATCAACGAGATACGATGGTAAGAAAAGGTCTTCTCTGCCTGTATTTTAAAATGTGTGGCTGAATTTTCGCGTCCGAGGTCAGTTTGAAATCAAAATCTTAATAGTGCGGGGCCATAGTGACATAAAGACAACATATTTCATATGAATTAAAAAAAAAACTTGAGCCTGAGGTCATTTGAAAACTAGTAACCTGTCAGCGAATAACTTCACCTTGAAGGGTCGACACCCGAGCCCGCGATGCGATCAGGTGATACTGGTCAGCAGATACCCTGTTGGGCTGCCAAACTAGCTAGAAAGTGTGAGAGTAGACATTGATTTCCCTGTGGTGCGGACGGACTGTCGCTCGGGCGATCAGTCGGTATACGGTCATGTGATTACCAAATTTTCCGGGATGAGTAAATTTAATTAGCTGTGGGGCTCCTCCCACGCGCGTGCGCGTGGAGCTCTGCTATAATGGGAGCGGTTGATCCTCCTTTTGTGGGGGGATGTAATGAAGTTAAGGGCGACTAAATCGAGGTCCATTACGTGTTTTAAATAGAAATGTGATGGTAATGGCCGAGGGAAACTGTCGGAACATTAGAACCATAGGTGCCAGTCCTCCCATGAAACATTAACAGTATCTTATGCATATGTAAAGTTAACAAGACATCTAGAATAAGGTATACATGTATAAAAAACTAACTCCTATACTATGCCCAGTTTGCAAAAGGGCCAACCGGATTGAAGTTATTTTTCCTATAAAACTCGTTGCAACGGTTTTTAAACCGACTTGACAGCCATCGTAAGTTCTAACTAGGCTCTTCAGGTAAATTATTCTATATATAGAGTGGTCTGTTAAAGAATTATTGTTTCAAAAGGTCCGTTGCAACTCTATTTAATTCCACGTTGTAACTTAGTAGGATCTTAGCCAACTTTTAGAGTAAAATTCAACCTATTAATGAACTTAGTTTCTCACCGTGAGGACTTTCACTTCCTTAAAGCCGACCAGTGGAAGGCTAATCGCTCTAGGTGATCATTGAGCTCAGATCAGCTTAGGCTACAGAATCCGGAGGCACAATCAAGATAAGAACATACAGGGGCCACGCAGAGAACTGGAGCCATGAAAACTAAATGGTACAGGAACTTTGAACTCTCATAATCTTGTTACAGTTCGGTGACATTTGTCAAATGCAGGTTGTTGCTTTTCAGAAAAAGGTTGTTATCATTACTAATCATTATGAAAAGACTTGTTATTTTAGCGAGTTTTTTCGCAAAAGTGCCTATCGCTACTTGGACATTTTTCTTGAACACCACCCCTACGTTAGTTTCAGATGGGTCATGTAAATAGGGGACGCAAAAATGTTTGTTTTAACGGTTCTTTCTTTTAGATTGTCGTCCGCCCCTTAATATTTTTTCTAAACTCCTTTTACCGTTTATTAAACACTGGAGTGTTTTGGGTTCTCTGGATATAAATTGCGTCGTTTATTTGGATGATGGATCAGAGGTATAACGGAGCAAAGCTCTTTCTAGTGCTACAACCCTGGACAAAACTGTTGGAGACAAGATGAAAAAAAAAAAAGACCTCTTTTCTCCTGTCATTCTAACTAAAAGAAATACCGTAGGTCAATGAATAGGGTTACTCCCCCGTCTCCTTTTCCAGTCTTGTTTTGAGTAACACCAGAATTATAGGAAATGAATAGAAGGTGGGGAGGGGGGCGTGACTTTGTTCTGTTTTAATATAAGAGATGGTGATATGGTGCGTATTTACAAAACAGATGAGGCTGAAAAAAGAAAGGAAAACAAAAAGATGAGTCCATTGCCGGCGTCGATGAATTGTATCACGGAAATGATGATGATTATGTCACCATGTTGACCAGTCTTAACAACAGAATTGATGGTGTGATAAAAGGCCTGACAGAATTGAAATCAAGTCTACAGTTTACCCAGAGCAGATGACAAAGATTGAAAAATAGCTTGGAGGATTGCAAGGTCAAGTAGACTATCATTCTAACGAAATGGAGTGTTTGGAAAACCGGAGCCGCAACAATATTAGAATCGATGGTATCCCAGAGGAACTTAACGAAACTTGGGATGACATTGAATGTAAAGCGAAAATGACGCTAGAATCGAAGCTCAACCTTCCTTTCGAGGTGGAAATTGAGCGTGCCCATCGTACAGGTAAAGGTAAGCGTAGGAGTTCTCACTTGGTAAGCTGGAAGCTAAAGGATCCGATTTTGAAGGCTGCAAGGATTGCAAAGCTGGATGGAATATTTCTCAATGAAGTTCTTGCCGCTGAAACTCTTCAAAGGCGTAAAGATCAACTAATCAATCTGAAGCGAGCTAAGCAAGCAGGAAAAATTGCCTAATTCGTGCTGGATAAATAGGCCCTTTGCAGCTAGCCATTCACGTGGTACAAAACTGCCGTGCTGGAGAACAAAAGTCGCACTGGGACAAGACAAACAAAGAAAATTACCATTTAAAATTATGTATGTCTTTTGTTTGTATTGTCCCAGTGCGACTTTTGCTTCCCAGCGTGGCTGTTTTGTACCACGTGAATGGCTAGCTGCAAAGGTCCTATTGATAATCAAAGACCCTCCGCCTAGTTTAATTCAGGCAAGTTGACTCAAAATTTAAAATCCAACATTTAAATTCATCTCTACTCGAAAAACAATACAGCATTCTTTTTAAGACCCGACCATTTTAATTTTTTTTTTTGCATAATTCACTGTTAATTCGCATATTTATTTATTTATTTTTTTACGTTTTCTTTTTTATTACGTCTTGTCCATTGAAGACGGTCTTAATACGAAATTTAACAGGAGAAAGTTTTCAAGTTCAGTATCAAGAATCCTGGTTACCAAAACTAAAAGTGACTAACTATTATGTTACTACTTAGTGATAGACATGCTACTAGTTAAGTAAGCATAACAAGAAATGTTCGGAGAATTTCAGTGAGCTTAAGGGGTTCTTTTTTAATGCACATAAAAACGTTTAATTCTCTCCACCTTTCAACATGCTAATTGCAGCAACCAACACCAAGACCGTCTTGCTTTACTAAACAAAAATATACCCATTTTTTGTACTAGTTTTGAAATGCAGCTTTGCTTGCATGATAAACCAATTTGCTTAGTACGTTAATGACTGTCACTTCAAGGATTTTCATTAATTAAGGCTTCTCCATAATTCAGTTGTAAACGACATATTAAAAAAGAACGTTCTTCGATTCCACTATTAAAAACTGTAAAATGGGATAACTAACAATATAAAAAAAGAGTCACAAAAACTCAGCTGAACTACTGAATCCATTAAATGACATGCTCAGGTATGCTTTCGTTGCTATATTGCTTCACATAAAAGTTAGAACATTTCTGATAAGGTCAGACCTACCTCTAAAAAATTTATTTCCATTTCAGATAAATCTTGAACCATGGATGTAAAATTTTGAAGGTCTTACGTTATAATGATAGATTTTGAACAATGTGCTTATGACGTAATTTGTAGCATCCAAAGTCGTAAATGACATGACCAGGGCCGAAAATAAATTCGCAGTAAATAATTAATTTGTGCGCCCACGATAAAGAACGTCATGGTTCCAAGTGAGTGATTGAAAAGCTTTATTCCATTATAGTGGGTAGCAGTTTGCTTTGGAGACTATTATCAGTTAACAGATAGGGACAAACAAAAAACATAAAACTTATATCGGCTATTTATGGAGAAAGGTCTGCAGTCTTTGCGTAAAGACGAAGCCAAAGCCATTGGAATTCGACTTTTGGTGAACGGTGAATGGTGCGTTGAAATTTGTCTCTGCTCCACGTGATAATGATTAAGCATTAAATTCATGATTAGTTATTTGAACTGCTCAGTAATTAAGTTGACAATTTGCTGAACTAAGTGAATGCATCAACATTCTTTATTTTTCAGTCCCTCAAATTTCACATGCAGCTGATCTTTTAAACGTTAGGCAGTCACACAGCCAAAGCTAGCAGTAATTACAAGGTCAGATAAAAATCTTTCTGTATTTTGGTATAACCTTAAAGTAAGGTAATATTAGCACCTTAAATTTGCAGGTATTTAGTTATGTTATTCTTGAGGTCGGTAACAGCTTATAAAGTCGCTAATATGCTGAATGCGCAAATTTATTGAGAGGCGTTCAATTGGCTATATTCTCAAATAAGAACAAAATTCGCGGTATTAAATCTAGGAAGTTACACCTTACTTTAATAAAGCGCAATACTATTTTATTGTGACATCTCTAACTTCACGTGGCGTGCAATATTCGGATATATGAATCATTTTATTTATATTTAGTTATACTCGAGTATCCTTATGGGGTACTGAGTTATCTTTTTTTCTTAGCGTTTTATTCCGGGAGGCATGAAGTCCATAACCCGGCTAAATATATTTGCGGGGCTCATTTAATGTCATTAATGCCTGGCAACCGTAGGCATATATCAGAACAATCTTGTAGAGTCTTTGTTACGGTAAGAAAGACGAGAAATATAACAAGAAACAGGATGGCCAATTACAAGAGGTACTTTTAGATCATTAAAAGGTAAGGGAAGATATACATTTCTCTCACAGGCGGGAAAGGCAAAAAGGAAAGAAGTAGTCGGATGCGAAAAGGTTTCGACCATCTTGATTGATTAACCTTAACCGAAACAGTGAGTCAAGACTGCTTTTGCTGCACACTTCCCTTGTCTGTTTGAATCCATTTTTAAGTTGACAGGATGGTTCCCTTTTAAAAAAGTTATCTGCTTCCAAGCTTGTTTACTCCATCCTTTGTAGCTTGGCTATTATGTATCGCTAAGTCAAAGTTTGAGGTTTCTTGAGATTCGTTCATGAAGTTCTTGACTAAGTATCTGCTATAAATGCAGTGTCCGGCTTGCCTAAGAATTGCAGAAAAAGGTGAAACAAATAACCAGGCTGTCAATTTTCGTCTTGCTTTTATAATAAAGCTCAAGGTGACATTAAGTATCCTCTGAACACGAAATAAAAAAGATGCCTCATACCAAACAGGAACTACAATACTCGTCACATTTGTTTAAACCAGTGTTGATTGACGTATTACCCATTTGCAAATAAACGCAAATCACGGCAATGGGGAAGGAGAAAAGAAGTGCGACATACCGCAGGGAAAAGTTAGATCAGTTAATTGAGAAGGCTTGACATGAAAAATCTTCAGTTCCAGTCTAGAGTTTCGACGAAGCTGTTTATAGGACTTACTTCAGATCATTGTCTTTAATTGCAACGATCTTTAAACTATTTTTATGAGAGTGTTTCAGAGAAAGCTCCGGTTGAAATTTATGGCTGCTACAACCAAGTACATCGTAAGCAATTCATACTTTACGCGTTTCTTAAACACACATTTACCTGTCCATGGGAGCTAAACTTCGGCCTCCCATTTTTTAAAAGAGTTTTCGCTTATTCTGCCCCACCACGAGGTCCAACCACCTCCCCTGTTGCATACCGGCATTTTTAACAGAAAAGGAAGCCTGTCATATACCATCTGTTGACAAATGGTGCACCTTTCACTTACTAGTTTAAAACGCTGCACCCCTTTAACTGCTGCAAATACACGGTCTATAAATATGAATAAGTCACTAACGGGCTAAAATAGGGGAGGGAGAGGGGTAGGGAAGGAACCCTTCCTCCTTGCCACCCCTTCCCCCCTTGGATTTTCAGTTGCTTTAATATGATGGCGGCCGCGATCGATGTACCTCCAAGTCGCGCTTTTGTTAAAGAAAAACGCCCTCTCTACAGGCTAATAATGATATTTACAGGAAGTAACTAAAATTTCATAGGCGTGTTAACATTACGTAATATAACTAAAAGACAAGGTAATTAACAAAACAGGTCTAACTCAGTCTTCAGAAGCTTTAAGTCCTACCATTAGCGAAGGTTTCAAAAATAGTGACAGAAAAAGTTGCTAGAAAATATTTCACTTTCCTTAACCTCTTAGACTTTCGGGAGAATGAAACACATTAAGAGCCTTGATACATTCGAGAAAGCTAAAGTTTCCCTGGGATGACCGAAAAGATGAAGTAATTGTTACTGCCAAATGTTTTCTGGTATTTTTCGTATTTCCTTTCGAACCCTTTGTAATTTATTTTGCGTTACTATCTTATAGTATTTGTGGTTTTTGCTGCGGTTGTACTTGCCTACGTATGATTTACAAACAAAGAAATCTATTACCCTTTGTATTAGTTAGCATTGTCGAACGTGCTCAGGAAACTTTTTCAGTTCTAGCCAACGTGCCATCGTGTTAAGATCAAAGTAAGGCTCAACGTCAACGTTGTGAAATCCCTAACGCAGACACAAAAGTAAGTCTTTTCACTTTGTGCATGTTACGTTTTATAAAGCCTTTTTTGCATCGTATTAATGAAATCCAAAGTTTGTTTTCGTAGTTTTAAGGTAGTTTCTAGTTAACCTAACTATAGTTTTCGCTGTATTTATTTCTTAGTTTTCGAAGACCGCTTTGTACATCGCTTTCTTCGTCTACACCTCCTAATCATCGCTTCGCATCGCTTCTTTTTCAACATTATCTTAACAAAACGCCTCATCGCTTCGCTTCAATAAACTTTGTTTACATCCTTATCGTCGTGAGCATCATTATTATAGCGAAAGTTCTTAAAGCGCGTCAAGAATTTTCAGTCCTAACGTGGGATTAAACGATCGTCCTGTGATCGTCCAACATCACGCAGCCTTGTGTTACATCTGTATTTACTCGAAAGACTTGAAACTATGATGTTTGGCGTTCATCTATAACAAAGATGATCCTTACAATCTTCTGCGTCAATATAACTATTCGCAACATGTTCATGAGCTGAAAGTAAGTTGCTCTTTCGAAATAAATCGAAACCTGTGGGCATTGATAACTACGGTGGCATATTTTGACCTGTGTTTATTTTAAATCATGTCTTGTTTCGTAACAGGCACTCCTAAGTTACGAACCAATATGTTGGTGTTTATTACGTAAAACTAACACTTCAGAGAAAAATCAAAGTTAATTATTCTGAAAAAAATTAATTCGACACTTTTAAAAAGATCAGTAAAGTCAATAAAGCTCTTGTTATGTAGAGGGTGCCCGGCTTTGTATTCCTCAGTAGTGGGCTTTCTGTGTAACGTCCTGCCTGTCTTAAATTTTCAAGGACAAAACAGTTCTTGAAAGAAAATTGAGGCAATTGACAAAGGAAGAAATATACGGTTGACACCATACCCATACCCTCGGGATCATTTGCGGTTGGGGATCATTTGTGGTACAGTATAGTACCTCCCACAGGGCAAGTATTCTAATTAAAGTGACAGGAAACGGATTATGCCACTATCGTAGCCGCGGCATGCATATGGCCTTCATTCACACGTTGGTTCGAATTTATTTGGCATGACTCTAAACCCTCAATCCTGGGCATGTAGAAAGAGGCAATTTCCCACCATCGAGCTCCTGATTGACCTGATATCAGTTACATCTTCTTTAGAGCAATAATGATTTCCGTACAATAGCAAAACAACTCGTCTTGAGAACTTTTCTAAACGTTTTTCTATGGTTCATTGAGAGAAGGGTAATACATGTAAACATAAAACATGATCGATACATTTGAAGTGACTAAAAAGGAGGAAGAGACACTCAAGCGCCTCTTTGATAGAACACCCCAAGAACACTGGACAGAATCATCTGTTTCAATAGCCCATGAGGCCGAAGTTGGTCAAAAATATCGAGAATGAAAGAATTTTAGCGAGTTAAAGCTAGACTTTAATCCTTTTTTGCCGCCAAAAAGCCTGCGCCTTTCGCTATTAGTGGGCTATAACATATAGCCTACTAGTAGCTCAAACAATTAGAAAGCAGCATTGATAATAGACCACTAGTTGGATTTTACGAAATAATTTTTTTATATATCATATGAGTGTGGAGTGGGGTCCTATTATTTGGACCATACGAAACAGCACGGTCGCAATAAACGATTGATGATTACTCCTAAAGCCTGAGTTCCTGTGTAGTTGTTAATAGTCAATGCTCTTGAAATGAATTAAGCGCTCTATGAAATACATTCTACCCAGAATACAAGTATTTCTTTCTTTTGTAATAAAAAAACGAACAAAGGAATCCATTCGAGTACGCACCACACGTACATTCTTTTTAAATTTTAAAGCACACCTCCGACAAACTCCTGCTTTTTCCCATAAAAATACGCAGTCTTGAGTGCAGAACTTTTCAGGAATTGGTGTTTACGCAATGATAGCATTAGATCATATTCAAATGCTATTTTGCGCCTTACAAATAATAAATTGTTATTATTATTATTATAATATTACACATATTTTTATGGCACAAAAAAAACTTCACTGTATAACAAAAGAGCCTAGATAATCCATTTCGCAAAATAGTAATTCTAGCAAAATTACTACTTTGCGAAATGGGTTCTAGTACGGTCAATAAATGAGAGGTGCCCAGACTCTTCGAAATATTAAACATGTTATTGGTGGACACAATTTGTTTCAAACGAAAAGTACATATTTGCTAAATAAAGGTGAAAAAACGCCATTTCGCAAATTGTAACTCTATTGAATTTACTACTTTGCGAAAAAGGTAAAAATCCTCATTTTTCGTTAACTATTAGTTCCAAATACATTGTCAATGTTACCTTAACTGTGTTTAGGTTAATAAGCATTTTTTCTCCCTCTCCCATATATTTCGTTTCGTTTGGCAAAATATAATTGGTCTAATTTACACGACACCAATCTCCACCCAGAGCTCTTCTGCGCATGTAGAGGAGAGGGATCAAGAGCTCTGGGGAACCCTGGGGCAACATTTGTCTCTGATTGGTTTCAGCAAAAAACAATAAAAGTGTTTCTGATTGGGCTATTCAAGTTTGCACGAGAGCGGTTGAACGTGCGGCGTGTGAGCGGGTTTTTTCCCTAGACATGTTGAAGTAAACACGGCGGGCCGATTCTTGAAAACAACATTTGAATGACTAATTAGGCAGAATTACTAGATTTTCCAATTTTCAAATAAAATAGCTTAGCTACATATCGAAAATTGAACCGTGAACCAGAAAAAGATTTGAATGCAAAAATAAAATAAAATAAAATAAAAATACACCGACATCTTTGCCAGCTATAAGTTAAGAAGCGTGACACATTGCTGATTTTTCTTCGACTTCCACGTTATCTTGTTCACACGAAGTAGCCGAGTATGAATGAAAACTTCAGCTTCTTGTCGTAAATTCCCCAAAAACAGACTTCCAAGAAAAAAAAAACAGAAAAAGTAAAAGTGATACGTGTACAATGCGACTAGATATTTATAGTTCTCTTCTTTTCCCACGATATCACATTTCAAAGCAGCTTCGCTGATGTGTTAATGTTCATGAACAAACATAAATAAAAGGACGCTAAATTCATAGTTTGGAAAGTTTTATTGGAATTTCCATACGTTTATTTTAACAAGCCATTCGGGTTTCACTTACCACCTCGTGAAGTAGTCCACAGAAATATTAATCAACTGCCAAGCATACGCAAACTTCAAGTCTCAATCTGTGATTGGGAACGTTTAACGGTATTTTCCAAGAGCATGCGCTGTGAGGCCCCAATAGCCAGATTTTGGCTACTCCGGCGCAGAGTTTCCCAGAGCTTACGGGTGCATTCCCAAACCCGTAAGCACTGGGGTCGAGAATTACACGACACGATCTGTCGTGAAGTCATGACGCATGCTAGTAAGCTACAATACTCGTCACAAATAGTTGAAACAGACACCATTTCTCCCGAATTTTCGGGAAAATTCCCGAGGTTTACTCCTCACACACGTTTCCTTACTGAAGTGTCCCTTCTCCCTCCCCAATGTTGAGCAACGCGTATTTTGGAGCACTGAGATGACTGCAAATCCCAAATCAACATTGGGGAGGGGAAAATCGCACAAGTGTTTCAACATTTGTGACGAGTATTGTAGTAGAGTGTTTTCACTCACGTGGCCAGCATCTATGCAAATTTATTAGAACAAAAGAAAGCATTTACATAAGAAAAGAGTACAACTCCCAGAGGATTGGTTTGAGACACCAACATGGCCGCCGTGACATCATGTGAAAACACTCTATATTAGATTTCCTTTTTTTCAAAGTTTAAAGTTTGAAGAGAATTCCCTTGAGCCGGCACTCATCAGAAAACATCTCCTCCTCTCATAAAAACTTGTATAACTTCATGCAACTTCTTGATCGATTTCCGGATATCTGCCTTAAGAAGCTCAGCTACGATGTCGTCCACGCTTCGATTTTTCAAAGATCTTGTCTCCTATCTTACTTTGCCTTCCCCAATTGGTTGTGTACTAATGTCCTCGATATCTGGGATTGCACTCTATTCGATTTCTATTGGGCTCAGTGGTGCATAAACAGGGATGATCTTGGGTTTGAACTGGGAAACGAAACTTCTTTATTTCTGTTGATAGAGAAAGCACCTCTAAGCTGTTCACAGCTTTTTTTTCCGGCAGTAATTCTGCAAGTTGTTCACAGCTTTTATTTTGGGCAGTAATAAAGAAGCTAATGTTCCCAGCATTAAGGACATTTAACTGATTGAATTAAGAGCTTATTATATTTGCTCATAAAGTTATCTTGTCACTGTCTTAATGTCAAATTCAGATTACTAAACCATGAGACAACAAGCGAAATGCCTTCTTGGATTCATCAGCACCATCACGTGGGTCTTCACGACAGGTAACTCATGCAATTAACCCTAAGCACAGAATGTCTTCTGCTATTTATAGTTTCTTTATTTTTTTTCTTCTATAAACTAAGTACTTTTCCCGAGTGAAGTGTGTGAATGTCTCCTTTTTGTGATCCTCGATGTATCAGTCAGCATTTTCATATAAGACTTCTATCGTTACATAACAATAACCAATAATACATAAGACACACAACAGGCAAGGTTCACTTCCTTCCGTTAAAGGCGATACTAAGGAGACTCTTTCTTAATAAATGCAATTTTTCCCCTTCAGCTCAAAACTCTTCTTCCCCGTCATTTACTATTGGTAAGTGGTTAGGTTTATATTTGCTGCTTTCTAAGTAAGTTAGGGAAACTGTAATATTATCATTCAGTTTGTCGTTGTCTACTTTTAGGGTGCGTTTGATTGGGAAATCCGGATTTAGATTTTCAAAATCCGGATTTCGGATTTCCAATCGAAGGCGAAATCCGAAAACGGATTTTAACGCTGAGATATCTGTTTTTGGATTTTCATTTTTACCTTTCGATTGCGAAATCCGCAAAAGGATTTGAAAAACTGTTCTTAAGAACAGCGGTCTTGCACGCGCACGCATAATTAGCAAAAAGAAGACCGCTGTTCACGAGAACAGTTTTGCAAATCCTTTTTCGGATTTCCCAATCGAACGGTAAAAAGGAAATCCAAAAAATCCGGATTTGGATTTCTTAATTAAAATCCACCCTGAGGACGGATTTCTCGGAGGTGAAATCCATTTTGGGAAATCCGGATTTAGATTTTTAAAATCCCAATCGAAAGCACCCTTAATCATCACTGCAACGAGTGTCAAATTACCGATGATGCTCTGCCATTTCACAATTCGCTTTATTTAATTTCAAGGAATTCAAATTGGCATTATAGTAGTCTTCTGGTGCATAATATGGCTTGAAGGAAACTTACTTAGTCATCATCAATATCGTCGATCAAAAACATGAATGTCACCTTATAACCAAGGCAATAACGTATTTAAGCACCTTACTATGGACAATTGCTTATATCTTTGCCCATTTTAAGCACAATATTTACTCAAAGCACTTGTGTTACAAACAAAACTGAGACCGGCCAATAAAAGATAATGGTGACTTTGTTTACTTGGCTTCCGCAGTTCTGTTACACGTAAACCTCGTTATTATACAGCGTTTTTTGCAACAATTTAAACTCCGGGTTCAAACTACCAGATTTGTAGGTGAAGGCAGCGAGCGTGAGCGCCAATGGCATAAAATAAGTGTCGAAGGCATTAACTTGTAGGGGATCCGCGGGTATGCCTAGCCGGAAAGTTTTGAAAGAGGACTCTGAATTTTCTGCGTTCCCAGTAACCAAACATGCTCACAATGATTGCGCATAGGATAGATGGTTCTGTCAGGCTGTCACGTTTTAAAAAATCTATACTTTAATCCATTTTCTCGGAGGCCATGATTAGCCATCCTCACCTTCTAATGCAATGTAAATATAAAATTATTATCTTTTGGATTGTCTTGTCGATCTGGTTGTGTTGTTTAGGTTATCAATTCTCAAAATCGCGCTTAAATCTCAAAATTGCTCGGTTAATAGTCTTTCCTTATTTTCAATAGAAAAGCTAGAAAAAACGCAGAAAATGCTGTCATTCTGTATTCTTTTCGTTATACTAATACTATTGTGGATTGTCAGATAGGTTTGTGTTACAACGTAATAAATGCTTAACAAACAGTTTTGAAAGTTTCTCTTATCCTGTAATATTATCAACAGGGATGCCTCTATTTTCTTAGTAAATAAAAATCCTGCGGTGAAGGCAAAACGAAAAAAAAAATTGTGTGAGAGCTGCTGAAATTGGGTCTGATCTCCGGTTAATAATTAAATAAAGCTATATTTATGGACAAATAACGGTAGGAGGGACGACGGGACACTGTACAATTCGGTGATATGTGGAAAGCAAGCCTTATGACACGTGTAAATGTACTCCGCTTCAATTTATAGTATCTTTTATTATTGTTACAACTATAGAGTTTTTCTGCGAGGACTACGATGGAAACAGAAGAAATCCGGGCAACATTTGGCTGGAAAATCCTCAGCTGAAATGTAGATGCTTGGACAACAATTTTGTAGTTTGCAATAGTTTACCTAAGCCCATGTGCCAGGATATTAGCGGAAAATTTCGAAAGAATATGGAGACCTGGATGAAGGGTTCCTGCGTGGAATGCGCTTGCGTCAATGGTACCATCAACTGTACTCAAACGATTGTCAGTATAACTTACGGACTATATAACGTCTCAGTATATCCGACTTGTGAAGGTTGCACATCACAAGCAACACAAACCTTCAGTGCTTGCAAAGGTGAGAAATAAAAAATTAGTTATAAACTATTCCAGAGGGACTTTAAAGGTTCATCTTAAGGAAGCGGTGCTATGCAGTTATGATTATACCTAGGACTTGCTTATTACGATTTTTCATGTAACAATTGATGTGTCCTATAAAAGGATACTTTGAAGACCAACAATTCCGTTTCCTTCCTTATTTTAGCCTTCAGCGATAATAAAGACAAGTTAATCGGCTGCGAAAGCGAGGGACTTTATATCCGGGACATTCATCACTGTAATGGAATCGAGGAATGCCCGGATGGATCAGACGAAAAAGGATGTGAAAATGGTGTGTATGAAAGCTTGTGTTATTGATATTTTCTTGCCTAGAATTAACAGTCCACACCAAACAAAAGGAAGGATTAATTTTCTCAGTCTTAAACTTCACTAAAGCGTGACCATTTTTCTAATGCAAGGAGAGCTGTTATTACCCATATTTCGCTTTTACTATCACTATTTCTGTGTGTTCCTTATAGTAAAAGAACCGCCGTGTTAAAAGATCTACATGAGAAATATTGACATGCATAAGAAGCTTTAAAATCGTGGAGTCAACGGTACATACACAAAGACAGGGGCGAAAACACAGTGAAATGATGTACATTACCGCAAATGATCCCCGACCGCAAATGATCCCCAAAATAGACCACAAATGATACTCGACCATAAATGATTGGACTTACGGTTACTGAATTATCGTGTCCAGTTTTTCATCAGAACAAAAAGAACTAAAAGGATTAAATTTGGCCTCACAAAAAAATTGCGAAGAGAAAGTAACTTTAAAACACCATATAGAACTTTTTTCCAATCAATCATACACAAATAAATGCAAACACTAAGAAATAGATTTTAAGAAGTATCATAAAAAACAGAAAATAGCTGTTGAACTGCACAGCAATGTAGTGTCTTGCTAAATTACCGATTAACATTAAAGACAAACTAGACCAAGCTCCAACATACTGTAGTTAAATTAGAAAAAATATTTTTAAGAAGAAATTTCTCAAATCGAATCAATCGGATACTTACAATCAACTTATAACCGCGAAAGTCGCCGAAACCTACCCCAAATAAAAACTCGCTCTATTGTGCATGGTCTCCCTTTGGAGAATTTTTATATAGGCACAAAAAAATACGCTTACTCGTTCCGTATCTCATTCTCTGGTTTTGTATCTTTGTCACTGTCTCCAGCAGCAAAGGCACAAGAAATAAATACACACACCAGCGCCGATAACGACCTTATAGTAGGTCGTGACATTTTCACTAGCTGTAGTTGCTATTATTTTGAAACTGTAAAAAACCTGCCCAGAGCGATAAATTCACGCGGGTTCATATTTCCGTATTCTTCTGTGTTAAAAAAAGACAAGATTGCTGCTTGACGTCCCTCTTGCCTTAAATTTTCATAGGCAAAGAAACGTCAATGCTAAAAGAAAGGAAAACAATCGCCAAAAGAAGAAAAACGGTTCTTTTGCCGTTTTAATTCATTTCATTGTTTTACGTATTGTTCAATTTCTCAAAACTATTCATCATGTGAAAGGTTTGAACCCAGGAGTCATTTCAAAAGTAGGTTGAGTTTGATCGTCCGGGTGAACGTAGTCCTGAATAGGACTGTTGTTGTTGACAGTGACTGACGTTACGACAACCTGTGCGGTAGTCATCTTCAGAGTCAAAGTGAGTTGTATCACGTCAGTAGATGGTATTATATACTCTGGTTATTGATCTGATTGGTCAATAAAGTCAAGATGTTATTGGTGGTCTTTCAGTTAAGCCGTGGTGTTATTGGCTATGAAGACTCGTAATCAGTAATTGGTGCGTTTCGATCCGTCCATTGTCACAGTTAAGCAGTCGTCTATTGTTAGTCAAATTGTCAGTTCTCCAGTCGATCTCTCGTAGTTAGTTTCGCTTCATCTCGTCAATAAGTCGTTTGTACGGCGCTCAGGTAACTGTTGGCTACGATTCAGTGGCGTTTGTTGTGAGTTAGTGAACCAGCTTTCCAAAGTAAGACGTTGATGGTAGTCTGTAGAATACGTTATACATGTCGCAGAGTCCCAGTCAATTTGATGTTTCGTCTGTAAATGATGCTCAGCAATGTGGTTGTTGACGTCACCATTCCTCGTTGCTCATTTGTGTTCGGTCAGTCGCGTGCTAAGGTTTCTGCCGGTTTCACCAATGTAAGAAGCCTGGCAGTCGCAGCATTTGATCTTGTATACTGCTCCCTGTCTGTCCGGTTTGTCTTTGTCCTTGACATTAGTAAGCAGGTGTCGTAAAGTGGTTTACAATCAGCCTCATTACCAAACAGTAACTTGACTACTGACGAACAGAGAGCCCTTAAACGACTGAAAACAGACCAGAACATAGTCATACTGCCCGCAGACAAGGGACGAGTGACTGTTGTTATGGACAAGACAGACTACAACGACAAAATGGACTCGCTTGTTAACGACAAACAGACCTACGAAGTACTCAAACGAGACCCGACAACCGCACTGCAACGCAAACTTAACAACAAACTGCTTACACTGAAGAAAACCGACAAGATCGACCTTCGACGCTACAACAGACTGAGGTGTAGTGTTCCGCAGCCACCCAAGCTGTATGGGCTACCAAAACTACATAAACCTAACATACCTATGCGGCCCATAGTTTCTTTCTGTGGGTCCCCGACCTACCAACTGTCTAAATACTTAACTAACGTACTGAAACCTCTGAAGGACGAATCTAGACATAAACTACAGTCTACTGAGAACTTTATTGACGCCATTAAGACGATACAGATACCGGACGACCACAAACTAGTGTCCTTTGACTTGAAATCACTGTTCACCAGTATTCTACTTCAATTGGCTCTAGACTGTACTGAGAACGCTATTAAGAACTCTACTGCTGAACTACCACTACCTACAGACGACATCATGGACCTACTAAACCTCTGTTTGACTTCGACGTATTTTCAGTACAACGGGAAACACTACAAACAGTTACACGGTACAGCTATGGGCTTTCCAGTTTCTGTTGTTGTAGCAGAAATTGTCATGCAAAACATCTAGGAACAAGCCCTAGCTACCTACACGCGAACTATACCTATCTGGTTACGTTACGTTGACGACACATTCACCGCCGTACACAAAGACGGAATCGACGATTTCACGAACACCTTAACAGACAGAACGCGGACATACAGTTCACCAAGGAGATCGAAGAAAATGGTAAGATACCTTTCTAGACTGCTTGGTCACTCGCGACAACAACAAACTACAAACGACTGTTTACAGAAAACCGACACATACCGACCGATTACTAGACCAGTCTTCGTACAACCCGACCTCTCACAAGGCTACCACTATCCGGACTTTGACGAGGCGAGCGCAACTAGTTTGAGATTCACCTGACAGCCTACAAGACGAGACTGATTATCTTTACAACGTTTTCAGTAAGAACAATTACAACACGGACTTTGTTAGACGGAACACCCACAGCAACACTGACACTCAAGACGAACGTCAACTCTGGCCCTGTTACGTCAGCTACTGTACCGTACATCAGAGGTACCTCTGAAACTATTGCACGTATATTACAACCTTACAATATACGTGTTGCACACAAACCCATAACCACTTTACGACGCCTGCTTACTAATGTCAAAGACAAAGACAAACCGGACAGACAGGGAGCAGTATACAAGATCAAATGCTGCGACTGCCAGGCTTCTTACATTGGTGAAACCGGCAGAAACCTTAGCACGCGACTGACCGAACACAAATGAGCAACGAGGAATGGTGACGTCAACAACCACATTGCTGAGCATCATTTACAGACGAAACATCAAATTGACTGGGACTCTGCGACATGTATAACGTATTCTACAGACTACCATCAACGTCTTACTTTGGAAAGCTGGTTCACTAACTTACAACAAACGCCACTGAATCGTAGCCAACAGTTACCTGAGCGCCGTACAAACGACTTATTGACGAGATGAAGCGAAACTAACTACGAGAGATCGAATGGAGAACTGACAATTTGACTAACAATAGACGACTGCTTAACTGTGACAATGGACGGATCGAAACGCACCAATTACTGATTACGAGTCTTCATAGCCAATAACACCACGGCTTAACTGACAGACCACCAATAACATCTTGACTTTATTGACCAATCAGATCAATAACCAGAATATATAACACCATCTACTGACGTGATACAACTCACTTTGACTCTGAAGATGACTACCGCACAGGTTGTCGAAACGTCAGTCACTGTCAACAGCAACAGTCCTATTCAGGACTACGTTCACCTGGACGATCAAACTCAACCTACTTTTGACTATTCATCATCCATGCCTAGAATCCATTCCGTTCCACCACTTTTCACGGGATCATTTGCGGTCCATTTTGGTCATTTTGGGGATCATTTGCAGTACTGTATGCATGTTCCAATCAAGTAAATTGAAAGTAGCTGATTTTCACGATTACTTCCACTTGTCGTCACCTTTCTATTTGTGAACTATTGCTAGGAGTTACTGGTTATTTGTTTTCATTGTTAGTTTTTCCTTCATTAACAACTAACAACTAACCTTAATATATTCAGTAATTTAGGTAAGTTCTGAGTCAATGTGAGAGAAGCTAACGAGTATAAAAGCAGCCGAAAAAAAAGCATTGATACCTTTTCTTTAATGATAATAATACACATTTGCACATTTTCTTTGGATCAGCTATTGGGACACACTGATAACATTTCTAACCTTTAAAACAAAGGGATAAGTTTAGTATTGTTTTAATTGGAGAGTTTCTAATACAGGTTTTCCAACACCCAGCTTAACGCACAGCTGAAAAAGTCACTCTATAACCCTAATGACTCAAGGTTAAGTTTATGCAAAATTTCTTTGTAATTCAATTTTAGTTATTTGTGATAACGAAGAAGGTGGTACTTTCATAATAAAGGACAGAGTTAAGGGATGGAAAGTTTCTCCGTGTCTCAGTTGCCATTGCAGTGGCGGCTTGACAACATGTAAAAGAGACTTAACCATCAACTTTCCAGGATATTTCCGAAGTATCTACAGCCATGTACAGAACTGTACTCAGCCATCCTGTAGCGTCCTGAAGTTTGTTCGGGAAAACAGAGAGTGGTGTCATGGTAAGACTAGAAATACGTGGATCACAGTAAGCTAGATACATATAAACCCAACTCGTGTTTCTACCTCGCTAAGTGGCCTTAAACGCTCTCGCTGTCGCGAAGAATTATCAAGGCAATTGACTCATGTTTAAAGTATTTCACGGAACGGTTTAATTCAGAAGACCATCAGCAAACGTCAGAGACAAACTTCTGTCCTTAACATTTGCCGGCTATTTCTTATCTCACTTCATATCTGTCATATCTCTTACTTAGTCAAAACAACGGATTTGTCAAAATTTGTCGAAAAAATATTCAATAGTGTGACTCTTGTAGAGAGGAGGATCTTTTAAAATACTGTTCAAATATGTTAAAAAGGCAACTATTGGAAGCCTATAGATTGTGGCATTACCACTCCCTTCACCCAAAAATCGTCCAAAATGTTTCTCCGTGTCTGATTGGCTCATATCTGCCGGTTAATTCTTCATCATCAGCTAGCGTTGACCAAATATGGACGATATTTGCCCATATCGGTACAAATGACCTCAATAGGACAATTGCACGATGACGTCATTTTACTACAGCTACCAGAATCCTTGTGGTGTGTTATTTTCTTGTGTAAATTAAGGTTATTGTTCTGTTATCCTCAGCGGAATTGGCAAATTTAAATAACAAAGCAAAAACGAAATGAATTCTGGTAGTTGTAGTCAAATATCGTCATCGTGCAATTGTCCTATTGCACAGATATTGACAGAAAAGAAGGACATCAGAAGGCGCAGTAGCTGAGCTGTTTTGGCAGAGCTGTAGAAAATGGCGGAAGATACGAAGGAAAGATAGCCGAACTACTGCCTAACAACATAGAATGAATAACAAAAATCCCATTCAATAGATGACAACTGCTATTTAAATTTTTCTGCTAGGATAAACATCTCTTCATAACCTGAAACTACCGAGTTTAAAAACATCTTTTGTTGACTGAGTTCGATATATTTTGAATGAATAATAGAGGAATTATTGGATTGGGCTTTGCATGGTATGATGTGAATCATACGGTAGCTGAATCCAGTGATTGCTAGTTATTCTCTAGGGGCCAGTTGCTTATAGGTATACGTAACTAGTAACGTCTGGTCATATTAACAAAAAGAGTTGAGAAGGCTGAATGTGAAACGTCAGCAGCCACTGGCTGTAGGTAATTTGTACGCTAGAGTACGGAAGCCGCGTGGTTATTACTCAGGAGACATTTCCGTTTTAATACACAAAAATGTGTCTTTCTTAAATTAATTAAGGTCATTGTACACATTCTCTGTGCCAGTATTAGAGGCGCCTTCCTGCAGCTCAAATAGTTTTCGAATTATCATATGGACAGCAACGCAAAATGTGCATTACCAAATATATTTCCACATTACGCCATAAATTACCAAAACAAACTAGTTCGTAATAAACGTTAAGTATTGAAGCTACTCGTTTCTTTTTTGTTCTTTCAAGCCGCTGAGTTGATAGAGAATAAGGGAATAATCTTTGAGGGTCAAACTTGGAGGTACGAAGGATGCACCTTTTACTTCTCTGGTGTACGTTATTCAGAATATTGTCCCTCGATGACCAAGCCTGTCTGTTATGTATACAATGGAGCTATATGCTGTGCTTCAGAATGCTCAGGTATTGTTTGCTTTTGACCTAGCTCAGTGGTTTGCTCATGCTGAACTATTCCTAACATTCCTTCCTTAGTTTATTCGTTTAAATAAAGCATTTTTTTATGAGCTGTACTTTCACGTGGTGGCGTGGTTATTATGCTGAACAAGCTAACCTCGAGGTGGTTTCAACTTTAGCCACCCGTTGCAAGCCGAGGTCCTCTTTTACGATACATACCGCCGTGCTACTATTCTCACCTCAGTACATATCGCGGAAAAGTATCCTCTGCTCGCAGGGTAAACTTTCGTGGGGACTTAAAATGCAATATAAATTTCATGTGTTGTTCAAGATTGTGGCGCTTGATCTTTTATGTAATTATTTCCGGAGGCAAAAGTTCAGCAATTCTAGAACAAAAATATCAGTGGTCATGTTACGAAATAGAAACATCCAGAACGATTAAGC
This sequence comes from Porites divaricata, assembly GCA_038088405.1. Lineage (NCBI taxonomy): Eukaryota > Metazoa > Cnidaria > Anthozoa > Scleractinia > Poritidae > Porites > Porites divaricata. Next base: position 27,659,852 of record JBBMOI010000002.1, on the reverse strand, counting down.
ATCGTTGTTCACATTTTCATAAATTTAGAGGGTTAGAATAATCGTTTTATCATGATGTTATTGCTTTATAACCCAAAAGTAAAAGAGTAGGGAACTGGAGACGAGTTATTTATATTAACCTAATGACTTCAATCATGTCCTCCGTCGCATTACAAAGACCAAAAGTGTAATCATATCAGATTTTATACTAATCCGTCAATTATGTGCTTAACAGTGGCTTGTGGGCAGAAGAAAAATTTCAATTGTTGTACGGTTACAGGGGACACAGCCTTTTTGATCATTTTTTCATGCAAATGTGTTTAAATGTGCCACAAATAGCCATTCCTAATTTTTGGTAACCGTTTTCTTTAATGACCGATATTCACTGCAACGCGGTCCCAGCCTCTTACTCATGCTTTCCTCTACTTTTATTCTCTTTCTTTAGTGTTGGAAGAGATAGGACTTCAAATGAGAGGAAACCTGACTTACTGTCCCAGTGGCCGTCAGCTGGATTCAGATGGTTCTCAATGCAGAAATGCAACCAATTGCTCACGAAATATTGATATGGATAATTGTTCATCAGGTGCAGCCTGGTTTTTCTCAATCCGTTAAATCATTGACCCCTACAGAGGTCTCTCTTTTTCTCGTTTTACATTTTAAATTTTAGTATCAGTTCTGGTCGCTCTCTAACAAAGGTATTTACCAAATCAGTGAAAATAGACTTTTGAGAAGTGTTGATTTACAGAGAAAAAAACCCCTTTTCATCATCGCAGGAAAGAAATTTCATGATTGCCACAGGCTTCGCCTAAAATTTAAAGTAGTATATATTTGTCCTTAATTATACTTCTCGAGAAAATAGCTTGTCTTATGTGTTTCCATTTCATTATTAGCTGTCACGTGTGAAGATGAAGACTTCAATCAGTACTTTGAAGGGACCACGTGGTCTGTTGGCCCCTGCATGAAGTGCTCATGCGCGCAGAGAAAGATTCATTGTTCAAGAACAGTAGAATTTGTATCATTCCTTCATCTTTCGGAGAGTTTACCAACTGATCAGAAATTCCTCGAACACTGCAACCAAACGAACTGTAACGTGGCTTCCTTTGTGGAAGAAAATAAAGGAATATGTTATGGTAAGTTGGGCGTATTGACCTCAAACACTTACGCTGTATTTGTTTGTAAAACAAGCTTACCAAGCTTACCATTCCTATTTTGTCTCGCTCCGGAACACAATAGTTACATGAAACGTTATTTGTGTGTGTGCTTGGTTTGTGTGATTCAAATCTGGCCAAAGCGGTGTTAGAATCCTGACTTTTGATCTGTCCAAAAAAAAAAAAAAAAAAAAAAAAATTTTTTAGTTAGTGGGGTGATTTGAAATAGACCACAAGGTCCAGGTTTAGGTTTTGTTCCTTTCTTGTGCAGAAGAAGTGGTGGGGATGACTGTGTTTTGCAGGGAAGATGAAGTTGCAACTGTTTTTGGTTCTGATTGGTGATGGAGAGAAGGAAGATCACTTTGGTGTCGAAAAATGACATAAAAGGAATCCCAGACAAAATCGTCACTAAGATGACTGGAATAAGTAGCGCGCTGAGGTTCCCTTCTGCCCCTAACAGCTTGGATGAAGGCCTGATGCATGAACGAACAGGCACCTAAGGATCAAGAGGAATGACAGTCGAAACTTGCGTGATGCTCCGGTTATTTTAGTCAGTTTATAATGAAGCGGTAATGAGCTCAGTGACGATTGCAAGCCTGTGTTAAAAGGTTTATAACGCCGTAATCTGTGTAAATCTCCACCCGGTAGATAAAAAATAGAGAGAAAGAAAAAAAATTCTGGTATTAAATTCTGCCTAAAATTATAGCTTTTTAAATTGATCTATCTTTGAAAAGCAAATAATCATATATTTGTGTTAGGAAAATGAATTGAGTGTAACTTTTTCACGTTAAGCTTGCAGATGGAATGGTAAATTGTATTACGATGGTGACCACTGGAAAGAAAATGGCGTTGACTTTTACTGCAGCAGTTCAGGACAAAAAGTAAGGCCAGGTTGCTATGTTGAAAACAGACGAATATCATGCACTGGAGCGATACCAGGTTGGTTTTGGGACTATTTTTGACTAACCAATCTGAATGCTATGATTAACTTTTGAAAATATTTTGGGTTTGATGGTAATTACGTCAACAGTGGCATTTGAACCGTGATAACCATGCTCCCATGAAGGCTTCCTCCTACGGTTTATTTCGTACAAACTCACAAGAAAAACTACTTTTGATAGACTTCAATGTGGGAGACCTTTATGGCAGCTGGATATTATATCCAGCTTAATCTTTTTCTTATCGGCCTTTGCTGATACGTATGGAACGTGAATGGATGATGACTTCCCTCCTCTACCCCCAACTACAAACAACCCCCGACCTCCCACTCCTTAATTTCTAGGAAAACGTTGACGGTTAATGGTGCTTCCAGAGATGCCAAAGCTAAGGTAATTCACGTGACAAATTACGTCATGGCCTATAACAGATCCCCCATTTTACATTTCCAATCGGAACAAAATATTCGCCGGCAGACAAAGCTTCCGATCGGACCTGACAGCCCCAGGGCACTCAGTCTTACCGAACCAGTTACAGAAATATCCTTAATGACTACTTTCTTTCTTAATTCTAAATGGCGGTAGTAGAAAGGCCCGGGTCAAATGGCGGACTTCACATGATCCTAACTTATTGCCTATGAACAAAACAAATTTTGCTCATAACATGATGTTTCGAAGCGGGATGTTCACTAGAACAGCGCTCAGGCAAGTACTATTAGGCTCTACCTAGAAATTGAGCCATTTCATTTTGCTCAATTTATTGCACGAATAGGCTGTAAAGACCTTGTTCTCGACGAATTCACGTTCAAACCGCTTCGAAGTTAAAACTGTTTACCGTCGTATGAGTAAGCATGCCGCAATTCATGTTTCCACCTCCTTCCATGACAGAAGATTTAGCATCCAACTGGGAGTTTTTAAAAGACAACTTAAAGGACTACGCTACTGAAACGAAACTGGATCAGAAAGACAAAAAGTATCTCGTCAGGCCCTTACGGATTTTTGGGAGAGAATGTCTTCAAGTCTGCAGCAATCTCCTGGTGACCGAAGATGAAAGAGATAATCTGATCTTATTTTCAGGAAACTTAACAAGTATTTTGTGGCTTAACGAAATCCAGCGAGCAAGATACAAGAAACATGTTACCTACAGTTTAGCAAATTGCAATCTGGAGGGGGAACAGTCGATCATTCTGGAATTCATAGCACTTCGCTTGAAGATGCAACGTTTTCCCTACAGCCAGCCTTTAATTTTCATTTAGTGGATGTTACCTCAAAGTCTGAAACTCAACAAAACGCCATCTTAACCGGACAGGAATGCAAGGTGATATTCAGCTAAAGGTATGTGAACTTTCGTTTGTATTATTCTGTTTTCTTAGCTAATCTGATCCATTGATACTAGCTCTGGATGTACCTCATAGGCAGCACGAAACTCTACCGTAAAGCTAATTTTTTGAGAAACAAAGTACACTTCGAAATTCATGAACATGCGTCGACATGTCTACTTTAAGAAAGAAGCTGAAAAGCGTATTCACCACAAGGAAGAATGCATCCTTCATGTCGACCTCAGCAGCAGCTAATCACTTAGTCTACAGGAAATCCTTCACGACTATCGAGATGCATTCATTAGTCTTAGTCAGCTATACCTGCTACCCATTACGTAGACATGCATCTCAATACCAAACCCGCCCAAGAAAACCTAAAATGCGTCCCCGTTCTAGATGAGCTAAAAAGCAAGAATAAGGAGCTGAATAACCATGGTTGTTATTGCTAAAGATACAAAGCCGACCCCTAGATCAGTAATAAGGTTACAGGGAGAAATCCTAATAAACTCAGACTGTGTCTAGGCCCTGTACATCTGAATGAGGGGAATTAAGTCAGAAATGATTATGCAACACCTAACGTGTAGGATATTGCCTTTAAACTAACTAAAACTGAGGTTGTCTCTGTTGTAGATTCCACAAGTTGTCCTAGATGAACCCTCCAGGTACTTCACGACCTCCTGAACACCCTCTTTCGTGATTGCTGGCTATAAATGTCCTTTGGAACCAAATCTGCGCTCGAGGAATTCAAAAGGCGACTTAATGAATAACTGTAAGGTCTAGAACACATATCAGTGATCTAATGTGATATGCTTATCTTTAGATCTGGCAATACCATGGAAGAAGCCACAACATCCCATTACAGAGCATTCAAAGCCCTCTTACTCATATTCAAAGAGTTATTGCTAAAGCTGAACAAAACAAGTTCGCTTCAAGCCCGATAAAGAAGCAAACATTAGTCATATACTAAGATCAGAAGGTCTTCAAGCTGACGCTAAAGTATCCATGTCCCGTTCAAAAACTGTATAAGAGGGTTCGACGATAGATTGGAGTAGTTACCTACCTTTCCAAGTTCCTGCCACAGCTCAGTGCCTAATGCGAACCCCTCTGACTTGTAACAAACAACCACTCTTTCAATCGTCATAAGCCCCAAACGCCTTTAAAGGATAAGACTGCGACTACAGAACTATGTGCCCTTCGAATGTTCATCAATGACACTTTCTCCCGAGCTGCTCTTCCCTAAACTCGTACCAAAAGAGAACTCACCTGAGTCCCTTATATTTCAATTCAACCAAGACGACAGTTTTCGCAAAGAACTTCAAGGGACCAACCAGAAAGATGCAGTTTTTGACACAGACAGGCGTCTGGAGCAGATCCGTCTAAAAAAACAGCAAGGTCACCTCAGTTTAAATTCTGATGCAATGATCATGAGCGGATGGCCATGCAGATAACAAGTTACAACCACCTTCTTCGTGCGCGAGACTGTCCTTGCAGAGATTGCCTTGCCACCCAGAATAGACGAGTATGGCGCGGAAAAAGATATATCATTCCCACCCAAAAGCAAAGCGCGATGATGATTGATTACGTAGTAAGCGTTTCCAATCGAGTTATTGCGTGAAATGTGGAGCAAGAGCTTCATAATTATAAACTTTTCTGCAAGTTGACGCTGCGCAGACCACTGACCCACCAAAGAACAGACCTGCCAACAGAGATCAGCATCTCAGCAACATTACATTTTAGTACAAGTTCTTTATGGACCTTTCCCTTGGAAGAAAGATGTTATGCAGTTCATGTATTACGTCACATCCGTGGAGTTAAGACTGGCGTTCACCATGTGCCCACCTAGCTCAGTCGTATAGATGTAATACCAAAAAGTTGTCCATGGGTCACCCAGCATGGGAATCCCTTCATCTCACAAAAGTGCCAATATGAGACATAATGGATCAAGGTCGGAAGAGGGATCGATAGAGGGTCCTATTTACGAATCCATTGTAAAGCCTGTGGTTTTCTGGTCATGTCCTTAAAGATCTTCTGTGGTTAGGAAGGGGACCTTCACTTGTAAAACAAGTTTTTTTTAATTCAAATGTAGTTCGAACGTCGCTGTCAACAGGACTCTTGCCAAATATCCAAAATCGACCTTTATACAAGGCTCTGTACGATGGCAGTTATGAATGATAAGAGTTAATTTCTTGCATCGACCGCTATTAACCTGTTTCCTACCACATTCATCTCTAAATAGATACGTTTACGCAATGTTATTTCTCCTCTCCATTTGCCAGGTAAAGGGCGTTTGCCAACACGAGATTTCATGGCTCTGACGCGTTCAGCGCTTTGAAGAAAAATATTTTTATAACATTTCGCAGTTTTTCTATTCAAAGCCTTGTTGTTTTGGTGTCCTTTGGGAGACTGTGAAGCGGCATCGTCTTGCTATCATCTTAACGATCAGTTTCTTTTATCTCCGTGTGGCAACGAGAAACAGTCATAACTGATTTCTTTTTGGCGCTCGTTCTTTCACTCTCCCAGTCCCCTTCCAACAACAACACCTTTATTGCATATGAAACAACTAACAAAGAAGAATTTAAAAAATACTAAGAAGGAAAAACGAAATATTTCACGCAACCGCAGTTAGGTTAAGCTAATCGAGGCCGTGATGAGGTGGACCAGAAAGAAAAACAAGAAAAACTAGACCTTAAAATAATCTTGCGTGTAATCATTTGATAAGAATAGGGAATTTATTAAATACGTTATATCTATTTCGAAGAATTTGAGTATTGTCTTTGAGCTAAAGTGTCGACTTTAACATGGTTGCCCCTATCCAAAGGAGCATCGAGTAGAAAATTTTCGGTCAGATCAGAAGGAATCAGGTTCCTTACTTCTGCTCCAGTTCTTGAAAACAAGCCTTTGAAAATTTCTAACTTAGCTTCTTTCTGATAATAATTACCTTTGATGATAATTACTTAGCATGCCTAGTATTGTATCTGTGAATTTCATTTGAACTAGTGAAATTATTTCTTTAACGGCGAAGGAGCAAGTCCCTATCAAATATCATGCATCAAATTCACTACCGTATCAAAATAGATCATACTTACTGCTTCAATCTTTGATTCATATAGAAAAGAAATAGCATGAGAATAACTGGGAGCTAATATCTTGGGAAAGGAATTATTGCATCTTTTGTAAACGAACGATCAGTCAGAGCCGTCAGTAAATTCAACACTCTGGTTTCAGGACTACAAGACTTGACACTAATATCAAGACACGCCCTTTTTCTGTGCGACAGTGGTGATGAGATAAGGTCACTTAGTGACAGATGTAACAATAAACCTGCAGAATGCGCCGACCGCTCGGATGAGAAGGATTGTAATAAATGTAAGTTACAAGTACAGTGTATTTGCTGAAAAGTAGACATAACCCGAACGGAAAAGGACAAACAGTAATAAAAACATGAGCTATTAGGCAGGCAGAATGCAAAATCGATTAAAATGTGTTAACTTTTAATTTTTAATTTCAATTAAATGGTGGGTTCTGATTGGCTGAAATCCAAAAATTGACGAAAAACAGAGAAAAACGTGACAAAAAACACTTTTTAAACTTTATTTTCCCCATTCTCCTGTCTTTTACCTCACGGCCAAAGCATTGTTCTATGCGCCAATCAAAAGTTAGAGCGGAATACGTGCAACACGCGCGTGACCTTGTTGTCACATCTCTAATATCGCATCAAAGATGGTTCAGGAAATTTGTCCTTTACCCGAAAAAATGTCGTCAATTTCATCGCTTAAATCTACATATGTCCCTTTATCGATTTTTTATTGCTTTTATTCAATTTATTTTATCATCGGAGTGAGCGTGAAATTCCTACTGCAGCAGTGTTTGTATCTGTCCTCAACATGTCGTCGAGTGGCCATGTGGACATGTATGACCGAAGCAGTTGTTTATGTTGTCAGGAGGAGATCGCTTTGTTTCAGTGATGATTCAGAGTAATTGTGGAGAATAGCTGGGCACAAAGAGTGGAAACGATAGATTTGTTCTTTACAGAGAAATAAATTAAATTTCTTAAAGCGATGTGAAGCCGCCTGATTTGAGCTTGAGGTAAGCTGAACCCAGTAAATTTTCGCATCACCGCATGATCATGATTTGACTGTGTAGTTATTTTGTCCTTTTCGAAACTTCAGAATTCTGTGTATCTTTACTCTTCTCTCAGGGGCACCCAACGAGGATATAGTTCAAAACCACTTAACATAGCTTGAACGTATTTTAGTCTTTAGATGGTAGATATAGGCATATTTCTATTCCCTAAAAACTTTTCATCTGTTCGCATTTCCAGCCAGAAAAAGGCTCCCGAAAATTCTAGGTGCCCTTTTTTAGGGTAAAAATCTGTTTAAAATGGGTAATTATACCATTTTAAGACGACAGCCGCTTAGTTATCATAATATTGTTGTGAAGTATTTTGAAAGTTATTTTTAAGACGGATCTATCTTATCTTTTAAGTTTAGTTTTTGTTTCATTAAGTCTTGTTTCTGTCCACGTACTGTTTTCCTGTTTTGATCTTTTTTTTTACTTGTACTTTGATTTATTCTTAGCTCGCGAATTTACTTGTTGCCATATTAGGAATGTTATTCGCTTGACATGTTTCTAACAGATGGTCGTGTTTGTGGTGTTAGAACTGACTTTAGTTCTTTATGGTACTTGTCAGTTGCGGCTCTGCGTAAACTAATCTATTCCCTAACAATAGCAAACCTGTTGCAGTATACGCGATAAGATGTACAATAGGGCGGAACTCTTCCGGTCAGCTAACCCAAACATGTCCACCTTTGGCTATTAAAACCGCTACTATACTTGAACTAGAAGGTAGAGTAAGTTAGAGTAAGTTAGAGTAAGGTTGAGTAAGGTAGAGAAAAGTAGAAAAGAGTTAGAAAATTAAGAAGAATAAAAGCAAGATGTAAATCAGATTCCTGGTACCTCATCGTGTAGCGAGCGAGTTGCTCGAACACACCCCTACAATATGTAATACAAATGTTTGAATTTTACCCGCTACGAAAGATCATGCAAGTTTGACTGTAACTGTTGCCTTTACTTTTTCTAAGAATGAAAGTACGATATTTAGACTAATAATATCTCTACCATGTAATACTGCGAGGAGAGCTTCTTCTGAAACCGAATTGTCCGAACATCCATGAATTGAATTTCTTTCTGTATGGACAAGCGTCTTTTTACTCAAGTGCGGGCCATTAGGATAACCCACCGACATGATTTTATGAAATTGTTGTGCTTTATGGTGGCAAAATAAAAACGCGCAGCTTTGGCGCGTTCACCATGTGAGCTTGAATTATTGCTGTTTCCGATCACGGTTTTGACATTTCCTTTGTGAGAGCCGAAGTAGCTGTCTTACACAAGGTCGCGATTGATGTGCCATTTTGATGTAATTTTATATCACTTTAACTTTGCTCGGGTTTGGCGCTTAGAAATCCTCTAAATTTTAGATATGTTATATTTTTCAACATATCAAAGCAGAAGACAAAAGAAAACGTTGTTTGAATGACTCTTTTGCTATCTTAATTCATTTCTAAAATTGAAATTTCGCACTTTTCGCCCTATTAGACCAATGCTCTGACCAAATTTGATTAGAGAAATTAGCACCTAAAAAATAACTGCCGCTATTGCACTGGCCTATTGTTCTTTTGCCTAGTTTTTACACGGACCATTACTTAAAAGGCTATCTCCATGTAATCGCCATGAGCATCAGCCGATTGCTATTTGTTTACATGGGGAAAAACTGTGGGCTGACTGTGACAGCAAAAGGAGCATTATGCTAACGAAACCGACTTCTGACTTCCCTGACATTTTGAGGTATAAATTATCCTCTCTTTATTATTGATTGAAGTCAGATAATGTTTCGTAATAATAGTTTCAATGTACCGGCTTAAGCGAGTTATCAAACGTTAATATAGACATTACTTCATTATTGGCCACGCTTTGCTCATTTTCCTTGCCCTGTGTTTGCAGACTATTGTCCTTATGAGATGGCGCATGGATTTCTGTGGAATAGGACACAAGAAGACAAAGAAGTTGTAAGACAGTGTTCATTAATAAACTCTTCGTGGACAGGTAAGTGTCTTTCATGCTGTTCTTGCTTTTAAAGGCCTCCATTCATCACTATGAGGCTTATCGCCGTTCGTTGTTGTTTTGGTTGGTGTGAGAAAATAACGGGGTATGCGCTTCCTATTCGACCTAAAATTCGAATGAAATGGAAATTACCTGGAAAATTGTCCTCAAAGTTCAAAACTTGGAAAACGTTTGAAAATGAGTCAGGCAACCAAAAATTCATAGAACGCATAGAACGGCGGCAATTTCCCGGAGGACGATCTTCCGGATGTTTCCATTTTTTGGAAAATGCTCAAGCTAAAAGAGCCCATGTAAACGGTTTCTTGGAGTGAAATGCTAGTGTAGTAAATGTGAACACGCTTAGTACGCGTGTTTCGCTCAGCAAACACCAAACTTTAACTGGGATTGACCAAAGTAACAATAACGGTTTTGACCAAATCACATAAGGAGCGGTGTTGATGATCCTCGATAGCTATCTTCCTACCTAATTACAGGTGAAAGTGAAATCTGAAAAGGTCATCCATTTTTTAGTTGTTTACGGAATGTTAATAAGAGACTAAGAGGTAGCTGTTATGTTCATCAACTAGGAGAGTTTGGTAGTAAATGCAGTCGAAACTACGAAGTGACTGTTTGGCTCCACAATACAACTTGCAATTGTGAGAAAAGGTCCATAGTGGAATACTTCAAGAGGAAAGTGAGTCTAGTATAACATGTTCGCCTGTAAAGTCAAAGTTACCCTCTTAAACTGCCCATCAGAACACACACTCACCTATACAGTAATGTAGATTCAAGGTGTGAAGAGCAGAATTTCATTGTCAGTTGTTTTTTCAAGAAGGCTGTCTAGTTGTTAGCATATAGACACTAACTCAGTTCTTCCATTCGCATTGCCAATATTGTTAAGTGTTAATTCAATAATCGTCATGCCATAGTGCGCATAAAAGGTATAATACAACTTAGGCCTGTTTCAAACGTCGTGCTACTGCCGTGCTAAGCTGGCTCGACTGTAGCTCGACTGCAGCACGACACTAGCACGACTTGGTTTCACACGTCGAATTTAATTCAGTCGAATAGAACGGCTGTTCCCTAAAACAAAACACAATAATAAAGAAACGGTTCAAGAAACTTTAAAATGTATTCTAATGCATTTGTAATTTATGAATTGAGTTCGGCAAGGCGGTGGCACGACGTTTGAAACCAAGTCGAGCTACTGCCGTGTAGCACGGCAAGGCGGCAGTAGCACGACTTGGTTTCAAACGTCGCGCTACTGCCGTGCTGAAGTCGAATTTAATTCGATCAATTGAGTTCGGCACGGCAGTAGCACGACGTTTGAAACGGGCCTTAAACTCCTCACATGCTGTAATCAGCTTTTGCCTAAACGCCTTAAGTTATTACTTAAATTTTTTTGACCAGATAGCAGACGTCAATGGAACCAGCTTAATGAACGTATCAGGAGAGCTAGTTCGCTCAGCACAAGAAAATGAATTCTTCAATCCTAAATCATTCCAAGATTTATTTGAAGAGTTGTTTGATATCGCAACAACTCAGTTGCTGATTCCACTTACTCAACGAAACGCTGACGCAGCGTTGCAGTATTGTAGGGTAAGAAAATAGATATAGACTTGAAATTTTATTTCCTGGTACATAACTTGGTACCGGTAGTATAGTTCGGGTATTTTAGGCCATTTTGGTCAATTCTCGGCATCTTCTCACTTAGAAATACACAAACACCTATGTCATCATCTGTGTAATCAACAAAGCATGACATATGACAAAACATGGACTGGATTGATTGGTAAAAGATGAACTGATAAAACACAGATTGTTAAAACAGATCGTTTTTCAGTGATGAACTATGAGAGTTGGAATCGAAACGCTAAAACCTTATTTTGTTGGGAAAAAAATGAACTGAGCGTATGTATGTATGCATGCAGCTTTTCCTCCTGGGAGTCTCGTAACAGTTGAAGAAGAAATGCTAAAACCTTATTTTGCTAGAATGGAGCGGAAACAAAGAGTAAATACAGGTTGTCTGTTCCGGGGTTCCCTGCTCAAGGGAGGGACGAAGTGTTAAACATGCTGCATGAATCCCTTCCAAGTACTGTCAAAATGAAGAGCCAATTGATGAGCTGTGTTTGTTGCTAACAGTGGACACACTTTTGGAAAAAAGAACGGAAAAGCTGCACTACATGCAAAAGCCACCAAAAGACCACGCACTCATTCCCACTGACTGCACCCTAGAAATAGCCAGGCCGTCCCTGGGTATATTACATGTCGATTTCCTTTTATGGGGGAGATATTTTGCTAATTATTGATCATCTTAATTCTCCATTATGCGAATTCGGCCACTTCCAGTGGGACCATCGAGAAGATGAGAATAACCTTTTCTCCCATTGCTTACCCGCGATTGTAGTTTCTGACAATGGGTCCAGTTTTTTAAGAAGTGAATAAAAGTCATTCTTACAGAAAAGCAGCATTTAACACATTGCCGCTGCTATTAGCTTGTTTCCTATTAACTGTCGCATTTTCCCACGCTGGAGCAAATGGGGTAAATCACCATCCCAGGTAAGATGAGGTTGAAGTCTGAGACCATATTTGGGTCTGTTGTAGCTAGATGCAGTTCATTTCTGTTCAGTTTATTGTCAACCGTGACCTCTCTTTTTCTAACCAGGGCCCAGTTGTTCGAAGGTCGATTAGCGCTTAACCCGGGATTCTTTTTCTTTCTCGGATTTATCATAATTTTTTTCTGTTTTTTTAGAGCTTCCAATCGTCAACTTGTAGACAAAAAGAATTACAACTGAAATGCTTTTCAAGCTTTCAAATCTGAATTCAAATCTCGCACTAACCCTGGGTTATCTTAACCCGTCTTTGAACAACTCGGCCTAGCTGTATATGTTAAGATCGTTGCAATATAACAATTCAAGAACGCTGTTGACTCCGTAACTGTTCATGGTAACAAACACGCTAGTTGCTCGCTGCGTTTGATCTTACATAACAGGACACCAGTCAATGTAAGAGTGAAAAAAAAAAAACATAAAAGAAAAAAAAAATTAAAAATAGCGTACTTTGACAACTGCATAGAGAATTTACCCGCTGAGATTTTAATTCCTAAATTATATTGAATTTGAATCAAAACTTTTTAAACTTGTCATTGAAATGATCCACGGTTGCTTTGTGGGGGTGTTGAAATACAGAGACAGTTCTGAGGTAGAGTTACTATTACATTTTTTTTTACTTACAGCACGTTATCAACACTGTCCTCAGCTCCCCCCCTTACGCTGTTAAGACTTCGTCCTTTTGCAAACCTGCACTGGTAGGTCATCTTACATTTGTGAAAGCTTTTTAAAGAACTTTTAATACTGAGTATTTCTTTACTGAAAATTAATTAGTTTTATATCTACAAACGAAGGATTACAAAAAATCTTTAAAAGCCTTTATAGTGTGTTGGATAATAAATTGTCACATAACCTGAGATGTAGCAATTTGTGGTGTTAAAAATGTCTCTGTAAAAGGCCATACCTTCAAATTCTCTGTCGCGATTAAGATTCAGGGGCCTTCGACAAAGCGTCCCGTATTTTCCTCTTCAAATATGCCTAACACCTATAGAGAAAGCTGTGAAATTCTTGTTTGTTTTGTTATTTACCTTATACTATGTGGTTTCTTAGGTTAATAATCGAAATTCATTGGCGAATAAATCATTGGAGTTTCTCCGTAAAGCGCCCAGTAATACCGCAGCATTCAACTACAGTTTAATGAAACAACTCACCTACGTTGCCGACCCAATACGGTACGTAACAAGGCTACGTTGATTAAATACTGATTATTGGGAGTCTTAAGAAACTTAGCCTGAAAAGGTGGGGGGGGGGGGGGGGGGGGGAGTCATACGCGTATTTACTGCCGTGAGACTAAAAAGTGTGGTATGGTATTTTATTTTTCGCAGACTACGTGCGTTCTCTTTAAAAAGTGATGATGACGTCACCTCATTAGTAAAAGCTCTCCCTCTATCGATATGTATAAGCTGACTTAGCACCTAGTTAAAATGCACTACCTTGCTTAGCGCGTAGTCGTTCCCTTTATGACGAAATTATCGGTTCTCCTTACAACAGAAACCACGATCGTTGCAAGACATGCTTCTGTATTTGCTACCAACCTTTATCCATTCACATATGATCGCACACCAGTGTTGAACGTTTTTGTCCTCATTTCTCCGATGACCTATGTTCTGTAAGAGTGTTGATTAAAAGAAAATGGTTTTGCTACTAGAATCGTCTCGCGGTATAATCTAGCTGATAATTTCCAGACAAACTTTCTCTAGTCGACCAAGCCCTTAGTTTAGATTGTCACGCCTTATGTTTTTCCCAGCTCAAATTTAACAAAAGTAAGTGCAGTAAAGCAGAGTAAATTAGAGTAAAGTAGAGTAAAGTAGAGTAAAGTTGAGCTAAGTAGAGTAAAGTAGAGTTAAGTAGAGTTAAGTAGAGTAAAGTAGAGTAAGGTAGAGTAGAGCAGAGTGAAGCAGAGTAAAGCAGAGTAAAGTAGAGTAAAGTAGAGTAAAGAAAAGTAAAGTAGAGTAAAGTAGAGTTTAGTAGAGTAAAATAGAGTAAAGTAGAGTAACGAAGAGTAAAGTAGAGTAAAGTAGAGCTAAGTAGAGTAAAGTAGAGTAAAGTAGAGCTAAGTAGAGTAAAGTAGAGTAAAGTAGAGCTAAGTAGAGTAAAGTAGAGTTAAGTAGAGTTAAGTAGAGTAAAGCAGAGTAAAGTAGAGTAAAGAAGAGTAAAGTAGAGTGAAAAATAAAAATGCAAAATAAAAATTTTAGAATGGGCTGGCTTATTTAGTTCCATTCCATTATCGCTAAGAAGTTATGACAGGTGTCCTTCCATAAACTCTCCAACATTTGTGGTAAGTGACAACATTTTTGATGTTACGAAAGCGAAATCAAAGGATTACGAAAACCTACTTATCAGAGAAAAAGCCAAACCGCCCAACGTTATTCAAAAATTACAGAGTAACTTTCATTTTGACAGCGACCACCTGAAGCAAATATTTAAGCTGCCACACTCTATCGTTGTCGAATAATTTGTTAAAGCCTTCCAGTACAAAGTACTTAACTCAATTCTTTACACAAATACAAAGTTGTATAAAATTGACTTTAGAACAAATGATTCATGTACTTTCTGTGACAATCAATCCCAACATGATCATTAACCCATTTGTTCTATCACTGCTCACGTTCTAAACAGTTTTGGATTAAATTTGAATTATATTGGTGCCTTATTTCGAATCAACGAATTCGTCTCTGCTTAGAAAATGTGCTCTTTGGAATTTTGACGGAAAATGCTTGCCCTTTACTTCAATAGGCCATTTGCAATAAGAGGCATGTGACATCATTTTTATGAAAATGAAAGTTATATGATTTTTCCTTCAAAAAACGATTAGTGGGTCATATCTTAAACAAAATAATGGTGATTTGGTTTTTCAAACCCGCACCATTTTCTTAAAATGAATAAGTTCGTAAATGGTCACGTGACCAAAATGTGATTTTTGAAATTATGAATTACCTCTCTCTGAACACAAATTTTGCACTTAAACGTCAAGGAAAATGTTGAAAAGATGATGTGATAACGTTTACAGCGCATCTGAGCGTAACTATGAAACGTTGAACAAGATATAAGCAAGAAGTAATTTGGCCGCCATGTTGGAGGGCAAGAGCATGCCCTCCAACATGGCAGCCAATACAAACCATACTACTTTGCTGAAAAATCAAAGTGCCATAAAATATCTCCCTTAAATGCGTTTTCTTTCAAATTTCGGGTATAAGATAATTTTTGTGTGCTCTACCAAATTTTTGGCATGAGCAAGATTCCAACTCATTGTTTAAGGGAAGCATTGGTCACGTGACCTCTTAGTGCAAGTGGCCTCTTGCTGAACTATTTTATTATTATTGGAAAACTCTATTTGTGGGACTGTAGGAGGCAAAAAATCCTTCCAAACATTTATGGATTTAGGGCGAAGATCATCGCTAAATATGAAACAGAAGAAAAAATCAGCAACAAAAATTCTTTGAAAGGAAGTGGATACTGACGCCTTATTTAAATTAACTGTCCGAACTCCGTATTGATTTCATTGCCCCTTTGTACTTTTTTAGAATTTCTTTTAGCCCTGTAATATTTTAACAATTAATTTTGCTTTACTCTGTTAATGTCTATTGTTAAAATACTTTCTTCTAGTGTTGTAAATGTAATTATTCAATGTAATTATCAATACATATATTAAAAAAAAAAACTAAACTAAGGTAAATTTAAGCAAAGAAAAGAAAAGTGGAAGTCAAGCAAAGTAACATAATTAAAATGAAGTAAAGTAAGTGATTTTCGGCGTGTATGTTCATCAATTTTTACCGTTTTATTACCAGCAGGAATAATTTCGAATCGAATCCCTCGCCTTTTTCATTTTAAGCCGCAGTATGTTTATGCATGTGGGACACATTCAAAATAAGTTGTGGAGACGAGCTATTTGCTTTAGTACATCTGAAATGGCAGTCATACATGGGGCTTTGCAAAACCGTTAGTATGTCTGATCGTTCGCCGACATAAAAACATAATCCGTCATAGCGAGTTATACATCTCTAGTATAAAAGCGGCCATCAATCTTCATTTCGGTCATCAACAGCCCAAGGGTCTCCGAGGATGGTATTATATACGCCCTTTATATATCCCATCATTCGATACAGCAGTATATACAATGCATTTTCCTTTTCAATCTTTCTAAGTTAACCTTTTATCACCCCTTCTATTAGGTTGAACTGGATCTAAAATCAATAAACTGTTCTATTCTTTAGCATTGAGCCTCATAAAGAGAACTTTAGACCAACACTAGTTCTCTTTGCGTCTATAACAAGACGAGAGCTGATTCTGCAGTTAAACACAGCTCCACTGCTGCCAGCGGCTGTTTCCGCGACACCTACACCAGAAGTAATAAACAATAAAAAATACGAGAGTGAAGAATGATCCTCGCAGTGAATTTTCCAATTTAAGCAATTGGAAAGAAGAAGCCTGAAAAAAATCAGGGCTTCAACGGGATTCGAACCCGTGACCTCCGCGTTGCCGGTGCGTTACTCAATAAATTGACCTCGCTCCCAATGTGTGGCTTCATAGCTCAGTTGGTAGAGCAACGCACCGGCAACGCGGACGTCACGGGTTCGAATCCCGTTGAAGCCCTGATTTTTTTCAGGCTTCTTCTTTCCAATTGCTTAAATTGGAAAATTCACTGCGAGGATCATTCTTCACTCTCATCTATAACCGCAGTTCAAAATGAATTATTTTCATTTATTTCACATCAATAAAAAATACGTAACCATAAAAAACAACACCTCGAAGACAAATGAGACCACAAATGTACCAAACAAAAAGGTAAGTCATTTTTTATATTACTCTTTATAAATTAACAATTATTCCACGAGCGTGCGTTGGATATGAGTTGGCTATAATCATCTTAGCAAGTGGAATAATTGTTTTATTAAAAACGCCCACAAAATAGTGCCGCCTCTTTCTTCTCAAATAAGCAGCATTATGAAAACCTGAATCATTGGATAATTCAAGAGCTCTGGTTGCCTTAGCTATCATGGTATATGAGCCATTATACCATGCTCTCCAATTATGGTAACTGTACGCGTCTGCTCAAAATTAAATGCAAACTGAACATCGCGATCGATTGTTTTTACAAATAAAGTGGGGAAAAATCTTCGATATTTTGTGGGCATTTTTAATAAAACAACTATTCCACTGAGATGATTATAGGCAACTCATATCCAACGCGCACTCGTGGAATAATTGTTAATTATTAGAGTAGAAAGAAGCGGCACTAATACCTTTTCGATTTCAAGTGTCACGTAAGGTATTTTCATATGCAATGAACGTTATTTCGCTTATTGCTTTAGGTTTTTTTTTAGCGACTTTTTCATTTGGATTTAATTGATGCAACTCTGGATCCGATGACCAAGTTTTTGGGAATGATGTTGCGTGGTGGGATTTTGAACATTCTTTATTAATCAACGGAGTAGAAATCTGTGTCGTGTAAAAACAATTTGATGCCCAAAAGTCATCTTTTTAATGAGTGGGGTAATGTAAAAACAATTTCCTTGCCGAAAACATCCAGGCAAGTATTTGAGCTTGTTGACTTCATAGTATGGTCAGTAGCCAACTTTCTCAACTAGCTTAGTTTTTTGTTTAATTGTAACTCTAGTATTTAAAACAAGTCTCCTTGCATTGTTAATGGTCTTGAATTGCTTCAAAATATTGTGCTGGAATACTACGTCATAATTTGTCTGCTTCATCCTTCTAAAGCTTTTTTTAAAAAAAGAACATACGTATACTTGCTTTCCGTTTGAACCAGTGGCGGAACTTAACTATAGAACCGCTTGGATTTATACTCAGTAGAAAAAAAGGAAAACGTAGAAAATGTATTCAAATTCCTTGCCAGATTTGGATTTGTGACATAATCTGGAGAAACAAGGTCATTTACTTAATTTGAATTGCCAAACGCAATTATGTCGACTCCACTTTCAAAAATGCGAAACATGATTTAATGAAGACCTGAAAACTTGATAATGAGATCATAAAAAGACAAAGGCTGAAAACCTTTTATATTTCTTTCAAGTCCTATAAAAAGACAATTACTAAAACTAGGAAAACTGCCGATAGAATTTGTGAATATTTTTTAAATTTCCCTCCTAATCTGGGGAATAAAATTCCTTCTCCAACCTCTTTTTTCAATCTTTTCTAGGAGATAGTATGGTCGAATCCCCCTGGATAACGATAGCCTCTGGCTATGATAATTTTCCCATGCATATCATTAAGAACATTCAATACAACAATGCTTCTTCATCTCTACCCGTTATCATGGACGTCATACCCCAGGGCTCTATTTTAGGATCTCTTTTCCCTATTTCTACTTCGATACCCTCCCTAATGCCTCAAACGTTAGTGAAACGTTCATTTTGCAGATGTTACATGTACTAGCATGCTTTATTCTCATTTAGATGGTGCTCAGTTAACTGCTGTTGTTAAAAATGAACTGGCAGTGAACGCCTGGATGAAGCTAAAAAACTCATTGTTAAGGCGAAAGAGACTATATTATTCTCAAATCTAGAAAAAGGAAAACAATAATAATAATACTTTAGTCTTCCAATAGATAAGTAAACACTTTGCTTAAAAGAGAAAACCTGCTTATATGTTATAGGGATAGTTTTGGATGAAAACCTTTCGAGGATTCCTCCCATAAATTATTTTGGTAAAAATCGTAAGTCAAAGTTAGTAGGTATTATTCATACGACGAGATGTTGATTGTAGTTGTGCTATATATTTGAAATAATTTTTATTTAAAACGTGAATGTGGCTGCGAGGTCCAGTGTTTCGTGCAAATTAATGCATGCGTAAAAATTCCACGCCAGAGGATAAAAGTGCAGTGCTTCAAAGAAGTACAAGCTAACAACCGTCTCTCCGTGAAGTTAGTTTAAATCAGATTATTGACACTCTCAGTGTGAGATAATAAGCTTTGTAAGTGTGGCAGCACTTTGTTCAATGTCAATTGTACCTTCCTGAAAACTGGAAGCAGAAAATGTATGCGCATGTCACTACTTTATCGCCTTTTTATAATATACACTTAATGTCAGTTCCTGAGGGAAACAGTTAGTTTTGTTTTCCCGAGAGTCCTGATTCCCGAGACGAAGTCGAGGGAAACATCAGGACTCGAGGGAAAACAAAGCTAACTGTTTCCCTCGGGAACTGACATTAAGTGTTTTGTTATATTTCTAGACTTTCACTTCAACAGCAACAAAAGAATAACTGGAGCGAACCAGAACAGTCGACACATTATTAACGACAACACAAATTTAATTCTCAAAACCACTGAATGAATTATTTACAACTCCTTTCCTTACATTATCTGCATCTTTTTCCTCCACTAGCTGCTGTTTCTCTTCTAGGATGACTTTAAAAATCGTTGCTTTTTAGTTTGAGGCTTCGTGTTTGTGTTGTTGTGTTCATTCGCGAAAAAGAAAACTGGCAGTGTTTTTCCCGCCTTCTGTCACACCACCTTCCACCATGCTTTGATCACGTGCTGTAATGTATCCCGAGCGGGGTACATTGCGTGATGTATCACGATCGGGATACATCTGATTTTAGTCAAGGCCACGTGACCAGGAATCAACCAGTGACAGCCCCTGTTTAGTTGATTGAAAGTCTAGGAATATAACAATGATACATATCTTTAGATTGAAAACACAGTCTAATTTCTAATCGTATCACTGATAGAATCTTGCAGTTCTCTCTAAGGGCAAATACTGGATAACTCAAGACTTGACCTTGTAAAGCTGGTCCACTTTTTTAAAGTCACAATCTGTTTCCTTCCTGGTAATCGAACGTTAAAAACAGTTACCTTTAGATATAGTAGTAGAGCAACTTTAGCGAAAACGGAACCATCAATGTGCCAAAAAATCGCGTCATTGCTGCTTTAAGGTGGTTCCCTATTAAAAGAACCTGCCATCGATTTTCAATCACACTTGCTACACTGTTGTAACAAGCCAAGAAAGTCAAGAAGATGATAAAAACTTAATAATGACAGTGTGACACCGTGCTGCGGTTTCCGCAGTACGATGCTAACAAGTACGGCTATTAAGGCGTCTTTGGCAATCGCCTCGCGAAGCCCAAAACTAAACAAATTAAATGGCTCTGTGTTTTCCCAGCAACACGCGGGCCACTTATAAGCTGTAACGTTATTCCGTGCAACTCAGCTCAAGCTAATTTGTTTCCCGAAACGAATCCTAAAAATAGTTCTTCCACAGTTTAATCATTTCCCGTTGCACTTAGTTGTAAGAGACTTAATGTAAACATAAAATAAGCAAGCCAACAATCGCTAGCTTCGATATCAGTTAAACTGATCGAGCCACTGAGTTGATATGTCAGTTTCAATCTCTTACGATGGCAAGAAAACCACCGTTCGAATTGATTCTCTTATCTCGACAATAGTTCGCTAGCATTTCGCCTCAAAGTCAATGAAATTGCCGGAAATAGACCACATGACTTTTTTTTGCGTAGTGCATGGGCAGACACTTTTAGCTAGTGGAAAACACATTAATTCGGTAATTGACACATCTGACTAACTCTCTTCAGTTCTGATGTGTCTAATCACGCTGCTTTTCTTCACGTGGCTTCTTAAAAGTATTTACCCGCACTGTTGAATAAAACTGGTCGCAGAAGGGTACAAGTATATATTGTGCTAGATTATAATGTTTTAACATGCATTGAACCATAAAACGTCTTTGTTCGAGCTCAAATAAAAGAAAGCACTTAAGAGCAGTTGTCCGGCGGGGCTAAAGTGCAGGTCACAGGTCACAGGTCAGGTCACAGGTCAGGTTACAGATCACAGGTCACTCACAAAAACAATAGGACACTGGACAAAACTGTTCTCGATTGACATTAAATTATACAAAAATAAAACAAGCCAAGGAACCTCAATTATACTTTTTCTGTTCTGAACTGTACCAAATTCCACACATGAGAAAATATATTCACGTTGATCACGCAAGGAGGACTTGTGTTACAGCGTAACCAAAGTTGGTAACAAAATCAAAAGTACGCAAAATAACTTGATTTGTAAGAAAAAACGAATCTCAAAACGAATGGTTGTTGCGTTAAGAATGTCATGACGTGTTTGTGGATGTTTTGAAAAGCATTCGACAGGAAAACGGAAGAAAAACTTAGAGACAGTCTAAAACTTATTTGACCAGTGAAATACAGCAACTTTCTTCAGACTTTCCTCGTCATAAATTCTTCTTGCCATTAGATCGGTCTTTCGTCTCTTTTGAAGATGGCAGCCTGTTGCTCACGCTTCGTACCAGCCACAAAATGCTGCTGTGTTAAAGTGTAGTCGGCCAAGAACTTCAGACACTGCTATTTGGGCCTCTCGGATAGTTGCTGGACCGTATTTCTCGGCTCTTCTCCCAATTAGAGCTTGCAATTCTCTCACGTTCTGTTGCACAACAGCTTGAAATAACTCTGTTGGATTTGCCTCATGGCCCTTAGGTGGGAGCATTCCGCCATTACAACTTGAATCTTTGACTCTGTAAACTGCTGATGTATCAAAGGATTACAGTGCTGCATGTCAATGACTCGCTCCAAGTTATCTTGGCTGCACGGGTTATTTTGAGATGATATTCTATAAAAACACGACAATACTTCGTTTTCAGTGAAAAACATGTGATTTGTTTTTCGTACAAATCACATGATTTTGCACACCTTTGTGATTTCGTTACCAAGTTTGGATATCCCATATGATCAGCATGGGTGGAATTTAATATTGTTTAAAGGACAAAAATATCGTCAAGTTTCCTTGGCTGATTTTATTTTTGTATAGTAAAACGTCAGTCCAATTTGTCGAGTGTCCTATTGTTTTTGTGTGTGACCTGTGACCTACCTGTGGCCTGTGATCTGACCTGTGACCTGTAACCTGACCTGTGGCCTGTAACCTGTAACCTGTGACCTGACCTGTGACCTGTGACCTGCATTTTAGCCCCGCCGGCAGTTGTCTGTAAGATTCGAACTATATTGAAAAGTCGCTGCCACACTATCTCACCGAATTGGCTAAAAATTGGCATGTAGACTTGATTTGGGGTCTTTAATAAGGAATAGGTAACTTTAGGTTCTAATTCCTCCTATTTCGGAAATTACCGACACGGCCGGTTTTGGGGTGCTTCGGACCGGCGCCATATTGGTTAATAGAAGATGTTTTTGAGCCTTCGACTACAACCCTGTCTTCAAAGCTTATCTTCCTTTGCCGATACACATTGAAAGAACTATCCCTCTTCATTGTATTTTTAGAAACTACTTCGAAATTGACAACATTTTCGCAACGATCGATTAAACTTTTGGTGGGTATATATTTTGAATTTTTTACACCCGTAAAATTAACAGAAATTCAAAGGCGTATATCTCTCTTGCCACATCGCTTTGAAGGTTGCCACTCAACCTGAATACTCATCGTTTGTAGTTAAATCTAGTTCGTTAATAAAAAAATTGGGCAAATTTAATGGAGCAGAAACAAAAGTAATGAATGGAAGAGTGTTCTAGCGACTTTGTCAATGAGCTTTACACCGATTACTCGCCAGGTGTTGTCAAAATTACAATCGATCATAGAAATTCTGTTACTAAATCTGAGTGGTCTATACAACAAAATTAGCCTCTGTAATATAAGCGATAGCTCTGCTGCGAAAAACAGTATAAAAAGGCAGATTGTATGAGGAAAAGGAAAATGAATTTGTTATATTTATGCTACGATGCGTCAGTAAAATGCAGCCATCACAGTCAAACTGGAATTTTCCTGATTTTCCTCCAGTTCCTTTATCGAAAACAGAGCTTTTAAAATTAACCATAATAATGAAAATTGAAATGTATTACCTTACTCGACGACAAAGCTGCCAATTTCCACCTTGATCGAAAAAAAGTAATATTTTCCCACGCATATGGCGGGTCAATCGTCACGTTCCTTGCATGGCGTTACAACTCACGTGAAACCGCCTGGTTTCAAACAACTGAACTGAAGAATCCGTGAAAATCGTAGCCAGGCAATAAATAATGGCATTGATATAAGTTATCATTATTAGTGAGCGAGGATGCGATGATAGTTCCAGCTACATGTATTTACAGCGTTTGAAGATTCAGTCAAACTCATGAGACATGAGCCCTTGAAATAAACATCATTACTTCCGGTTTTGCAAATTGGGCGTAGCAAAGTAATAAATAGACTCATTCTGTCTTGTACACCATTAACAATAGTTTCAGTTATTTTGTTTCAATCACGCAAGTCGTTTTGAGGAGATTCTTGGTCTTTCCATAAAGTGTTTTGTGATAAACAGGAAAATTGGTTTGGAAGAGGTTGAGAAGAATGAGGGATGATCACAGGAGATAAGAAAAGTCCCCAGTCACCCCACCGAGGGGCTTCAAAACTGTGCGCAAATGCCCCACCCTAGGGACAATTCCAGACTTTAGTTTTCTTGAAAAAGCTTAAAATCGCTAGTCCATGTATGGATAACTCAAGAGAGTTCTAATTCTAAATAAAGGAAACAGCAAAGAAAATTCAGTTAGCGACCAGAGTATTTATCCGATATCGCGAATAGTAAGGGTGTTCTTTCACGGAGTGACTAAAGATGTGTCTGCAGTTTAATGTAAAATAATTCACCATGCTCACGGACCTTTCGACAATATAAGTGTACCGATGGATAATATCAGTGGTAAAAAACGAACGCTTTTTACTGTAGGACGATGACGTCATCATACAAAAGGCATCCTCATTTTCTAACGGTCAAAAACTAATTTTCTCTGCTCGTAAACTCAAAGCGCCTCTGAAGACAAGTAGTAGTAATGTGCTTGTTAGTAAGACGTCCACCAAGCTGTGCCCATCGTACATAACCTATTGCATTTTCCATGTTAAAGGTGCGGCGCTTATTAGGGAGCCGCGCTTATTTCAACTACGGGTAAAAACACTAAGGGGAATATAGAGAGAACTCAGACTTCGGCAAGAAAAAGGACAAATATGCACACCTCGAACAGCTATATGAACCTGGTTTCGAAAGTTCCCTTACATTAAAACTTTAGAACTCACTAGTAGGTCGTGGTCTTGTTTGTCAAGCGATATGGTTTTGGTATCTTTTTGATCAAGCGCCGTAACAAAGGTAGGACGTTTATTTGTAAATGAAATTAGCGCTACGGCGCCTATTCCGTAGCGGCGTTTATTCGAGAAGCAGTGCTTAATCGATCATTTACGGTAACTGCTTGGAAAAAAAAGAAAAAATGAAAGATATATTCTGTCACTTGGGAAGATAACCTTGTTTTCAAAGGTTCGTTGGTGTCAAACAGGTAACGTAGTGCTTTCGTCATTTGAAAAATTGGAAATTTTTGCTCTATTTTCCCTTGGCTTGGTGCCTTAGTGGTATATGCTTCTTTGGTCTTTATGTGAGCTCGGCTGAATTCATTATAGCTTTTCTTTCAAATATGTACTAGAAAAAAAAAAAACGTTGCTTAGTTTCTATTTTTAGAGCACTGTCCAGTCAATCAAGTTTTTTTAGTCAAGGAGAAGATCGTTTTTTGTTAACCTTTATAGATTTTTTTACGCATGTACGGGCCTGAGGAAATGTTACCTGAAAAGAAGCTACGATCCTAACTTTCTACCTTCGAGTCTCGACCTTTTCCCTAGCCATAAGTTTTTCCCTCAAGGAATTTTTCTTTGTTTTACATAATGATTGATCTTGCATGCTTATCCTGCGATTTTTAAGGCTTAGTCCTGTGCCGTATTCTGATGAGATCTACTTTATGTCGCTTTCCCCGATCTAACAGCTCCTCACTGAACAAAAACGGTTTTAATTGTGTCTATTCAGGGAACTAGCTAATATTTTTCCAGCGGTACGCACGTTGTTCCCAATTCCCCATAGTCCCTGTCTTAAGCGCTTTCATGTGCATTGGTTAAATTTTCTATTCATAAGCCTACTATGGTTGTAATCACGCGCGCATTCTGGCGTCATTTATCCTTAAAAAATTAGTTTATTGAAGAAAGGCTGAAGTAAAGGTGTCATGAGGCGTTTGTGTTTTTATGAACTATTTGACGTGGTCCTCTTTTTACGGCTTATGTCCGTTGGTGAAATTGAAATTTTTGGATTGAAAAGTGCGGGCTCTTTCTAAACGCTGCCGTTGTTTATGGGACCTTAGTATTCGGAACAGAATCAGTCGATGGCAAACAACGAAAATACTTTTATGTGGTAAGTTACAGTGATGAACTTTGCCTTGAGATGGTCATTTTTTGTTTGTACCTTCAGTGTTTATGAGGGTATATCTATGACAAAATTCAATAACCTAAAAGTGAAAAGGGTTAAGTCAAATCTGAAATATACCGAGTCAAAGGTGGTAAAAGAAAGACCACGGTAAGAGGAAGAAATACTTAAAAAAGCCACTATCATATAGGTATCGCGCAGAAAAAGGCATCGCGCTAAAAGGCAACGCGCAAAGAGGCATAACGCAAAGAGGCAACACGCAAACAAGCATAACGCAAAGAGGCAACACGCAAAAAGGCATCACGCAAAAAGGCATAACGCAAAGAGGCAACACGCAAACAGGCATAACGCAAAAAGGTATCACGCAAAGAGGCATCACGCAAAAAGGCATAACGCAAAAAGGCAACACGCAAAAAGGCAGCACGCAAGGAGGCGTTTTTTTAGCCGCAGGGCTGTTTAGCTTTAATCTGCAAGTTTGAAGTCTCTCGTGACCATACAACTAGCTGCACAAATGCTGGTCAAAGTTAACCTTAAAATGCTACACTAACACTTTTGTGAAAATTGACGCACAAATGGAGGGCGAATGCCGACGGATCATTTCCTATCTGCAAGGGTATTCTTGCCATAAGCCTTACTGTAATAAACTGAGTAATCATAAACCTACAGCACATACAATTCGCTCTACAAGAAGAACAATTTATACTGAATGCGGGGCAAGATTAAAGAATTTACATTCATCAAACATACTTAGTTACTTAGTTTGTATTTGTCCCTCTTCTTTCCAAACAGATCTTATCTGAGCAAAATAACGAAATTATTTACATTTTTTTGTAAAAATGCGGTTTTAAATATGTGCCGATTAATCTCGAACGTTTTCATACAAAGAAAAAGAATAATATTTTCTTAAAATTCCTCCATTCTTTCCTAAGGATGCCAAAATCATAGAAATCGTTCCTGCCGAAAACACAACCAACACGCATATAAAATAAATAGGTAGCGAAGAGCTAATCGCAACAAACCAGACTGTAGACGGATTTTTAAAATTGTTTTCATTAATGTACCGAAATTTGTTCAAGATCATGTCTATTCCACTGATCGCTTTTCTTATCTGGACCGTTCGGTGTGTTTCGTACAAAATATTTGTAAACCACGAATCTGATTGAAACAGTTTGCTGAGTTACAAGAATTGTCCGTCACGGGGGTTTTATTTGCGAAACCGGGAGATCATTCTTAACTAGAAGAAAAATACATGCCAGTTATATATGACTCATTGTGAAAGTTTACAATCGATAAGGATTCTTGGTTTTCGTACTGAAAAAAAGATATTTTTAAGTTGATCGAAACTGAGATGAAGGTTGCCGCCAGACTCCGTGGCGCCAGCGCGTGACAACTGAGCAAGATTATTATTAAAATTTTTTACAATAACAGTACTTTCACGTTTTATTTTTAAATAGAGCAAAGTCAGTCAGAGTCAGCATCATTCAGCTTTTAAATCACATCTCTCCTGAATTGCGGGAGGAAACTGCGGTGCTTAAAAAATGATGAAACATAAGCTTTTTGTGACGTCGTGACACAACATCCAACCCGTCTGCATGGATCACGCATCCTGGAGATTTGCATCAATAGTAAAGACGAGGACCAGGATCATAGGTATTGCTTTCTAAAAATACTACTTAATTTCGAACAAAAACCAACCAAAAAATACTGTTTGCATTGTGTCAGTTGGAAGCAGTCAGCAAGCTTCATTGCGGGTACATCACGCGACACCAAACAAATCGCATATTAAATTAATAAAGTAATTCAGTTACAGTAACCTGTTTACAGATTGTAGCACATCAGACTGTCAGATTCAATATTAAAATATTGAATGAAAGGAGAGGGACAAATACAAACTAAGTATGTTTGATGAATGTTAATTCTTTAATCTTGCCCCGCATTCAGTATAAATTGTTCTTCTTGTAGAGCGAATTGTATGTGCTGTAGGTTTATGATTACTCAGTTTATTACAGTAAGGCTTATGGCAAGAATACCCTTGCAGATAGGAAATGATCCGTCGGCATTCGCCCTCCATTTGTGCGTCAATTTTCACAAAAGTGTTAGTGTAGCATTTTAAGGTTAACTTTGACCAGCATTTGTGCGGCTAGTTGTATGGTCACGAGAGACTTCAAACTTGCAGATTAAAGCTAAACAGCCCTGCGGCTAAAAAAACGCCTCCTTGCGTGCTGCCTTTTTGCGTGTTGCCTTTTTGCGTTATGCCTTTTTGCGTGATGCTTGTTTGCGTGTTGCCTTTTTGCGTTATGCCTCTTTGCGTGATGCCTTTTTGCGTGTTGCCTCTTTGCGTTATGCCTTTTTGCGTGATACCTTTTTGCGTGATGCCTTTTTGCGTGATACCTTTTTGCGTTATGCCTTTTTGCGTGTTGCCTCTTTGCGTTATGCCTTTTTGCGTGATGCCTTTTTGCGTGATACCTTTTTGCGTGATGCCTTTTTGCGTGTTGCCTCTTTGCGTTATGCCTCTTTGCGTGTTGCCTTTTAGCGCGATGCCTTTTTCTGCGCGATACCTATATGATGGTGGCTTTTTTAGTATTTCTTCCTCTTACCGTGGTCTTTCTTTTACCAACTTTGACTCGGTATATTTCAGATTTGACTTAACCCTTTTCACTTTTAGGTTATTGAATTTTGTCATAGATATACCCTCATAAGTGTTGATCCGAAAATTTTTTGTTATGGATGGGGGAGGGAGGGGGGTCAGAGATCAGAACATGCACCACGTGTTGTTTACGAGACATTAAAGATATGGAAACTGTTAAACAGTCTTCTATATACAAATCAGAATAGTTGCAAATGCTTAAGGGAGGCCCTAACTATGCAATGATTAGAAGGGCAATATTTGGAAAGGTGCATGGTCATGGAGTTTAGGAGATTTGACTAAGCAGCCAATTTCCCGCCAAACATACTGGCGTGGAGTGGCGCCAAAATTGTGTTCGCTCGCCCCGGGCTGGCTCGACTTTTGGGATACGGTCATAGAGTTTAATATAAACAATGAGTTCATCATCTATATAGCCTGCTCGACCCCAAGGTGATTGCAGTTTGCTTTTCAGAGACCCATCAGTTACTTTTTGACCTTCTCCGGAATCAGAATTTATGTCCGTGTGGTGTAATACTGGTGGTGAGGTCAGTCTACAAGCCGAGTCGTGAAAAACACCGACACTTTAGCCTTTACGTTCAAAACATTTCTGGCTATCGGGGAAAAAAAAGAAGGAGCTTAATATACCAAAATAAAATTTCATTTCAAATTTCACTTTGTGACCGTTCAAAAATTATTGTGAATCAGACTGAGTGAAAGTTCACTCAAATAGGGGGGCGAGGGGGGTGGGGGAAAGAATTCTTAACAGTTCTAGTTTGCTAGAAAATTAAAAGGTACGAGAAAAAACTGGGCGAAATGCAGAATACACGCAAGAAGGAGAAAGAGAATAAAAAAAACCTTCTGTTCAAAGTCGGGTGAAACGTTTAATAGCGTCAAGAAGACTGAATTGGATTAAGGTTGTTCATTTCACTTCCGTTCCAGCGTGCAGTTGCGCTTGACCTCCTAAAAATAGCTTCGTTTCCCACCGATCATTCCATGTCATATTTTTCCGACTTTTATTCAGTAATGACGGTACGATCACGTAATTTGACTTGATGAGTTCTTTAACTTCATTTCATGTACTAGTTTTATATCTTACTTCGGAAAGATCTGCCAAATGTGCATAGAAGCAAAGGTAGGTTCCTGTTTATAGGTGTAATATCGAATACCATATAACTCGCGTAAAGCCGCAGTGTACGGTTTGTTTTTCTAGCCTGTTGATAAAAATTGACAAAGTTTACGTTATCTTTGCCTGAGAAAATATGTAAGTTGTATCTTTATACTGCGAAATACTACAGAGAAAATTGTAACTGTGCACACGAGCGGCTCCCGATTGGACTGGCAAATCGAAGAGCGAACTTGAGCTAGTACTGTGTGTAACAAAATGTATAATTTTCATTTTAGCGCATATTTCAAGCTCTTCGCAAGATCAGAAACAAAAGATCATCTTTTTACATTACAAGTGAAGGTTTTTTAAGCGATAGATAGGCTTTAAGAGGCACGATCAATTTTTAAGAATTTTCTTTTCAAATATTCACCGAATTTCGTTTGGGAGTTTTAGCGACCAAATGGCTGAACCATTGCCCATTCATGCAATTATAGTTCTGCTACATTACATTTGCCCAATTATTTTATTCAGCAGTCTAACTTATCTATAAACAAACTATGTTTAGTTAAAATGGCTTAGTCTAAATCGATGTGGCATGGGTGATATTGACCTTCCAATTTCTACCAAATTTGTGTACCTTTTAAGTACCGAAAAAGTGCCGTGAGAAGCTGTAGCCGTTCGTAGCTCAGGCTTAACCATTTTCAGATAAGAGTAGGTAAATGAAAGGAGGAAGGATAGTTCTTTGTGACTGTATGAGTCACGATTAAGGTATTTCAATGATAAGGCTAGAATTAATTATAGCAAACCTCGTTCAGTTCACCAACATGGCGGCCCCTCGAGGCCTCGTCAAAACTGTCATTCCTGTATCTTTGAAACCAAAGAGAATTCGAACCTTAGAATATGCATTCAGTATTTAGGACACCATTCTAAGACTACATGCCAAAAATCAGCCAAGTCGATGAGGTACCGTGTCAGGCCGAAGTTCGAATTTTACAGACAATCACTCTTAAAGGGAAAACCGTCGTTTCATTTCTGTCCAATGCCGAACAAATTAAATACGACACGATTCGATATAAGAGTTTTTTTGCAATTGAGGATCTAAGTGAAATCTTAAAAGAATTACAAGTACCAGCGCGTTCTAATTTAACGTGGGAGTATACAAAATAAATTTCTACTCTATTACCACGAACATAACAGATTATTAAAGGCTAATTTGTTGTACTTCTTTTTGTAGAAAAATGAACTGACTAACGATCAAATACGAGAATTACTGAGCGACAACAACTGCACCAGGCTGATGTTTGATGAGGTACTTACGGCTATTAAGAATTGTCCTGTCACTGGCCCAAATTTTATTTTGAAAAATGATAAAATTAAAGATAATGTTGTTAGGTTAAAGAAGTAGTCTGTAACTGTAAAGGATTGACAATGACAGCAATCTCGACAATTTTTCTACAAGTCAAACTAGTAATTAAAACTGATAACCAGATCATCGTCATTTTAGCAAATTGTTTCCCTTTTTTTATTTTTTTACATTCAGGAGAAGTTAATTTTCCTGTTTCATGCGGACGTTTCAAAGGAATATCAGAAGCATGAAAATATTCAGGACACCATGGAGAAGATTTTGATCTGCATTTCAATAGCAGCTGTTATTCTTGCATTTATACTTTTTTCAGCCTTAAGGTGAGAAATACTGCCCCTCTTCTGCATCCTTGATTACAGCAGATCAACTTCAACGTAGGGTAAGGCGAGCTGTTTATGATTAGTGTACATCTCACCGCAGCTGATGAAAGTTGAGTCGCCATAAAAAGCTTATGGTCTTGATGTTAAACGAGTAGATCTTGTATCCACTGGTAACAATATCTCACTCACGCCTCCGTTCCAAGGGTAGTGGGCTATGGGATAATCGCAAAGCGGCTTAAAAAGGCTTTAACAAATTTGGAATAGATTTACATGGAAGTAATTAGTCTAAGAATCTGAATAGTTATTTTAAGACAGCATTTGTTTTTCGATTTGGCTAGAAAGATCTTTCAAAACACTAAAAGCTAGCTAAACCACATGGTAAATAGTGGACCTTTTGACCTTATGAAATTAACTGAAAAAGATTAATATTTTTTCTGCCACCCTATAATTTCCTCTTCCAAATCCGGAAGCTTTCATTAGTTACTTTTATTTATTTCACAGATTGAAAAAATCTGAGCGCATATTTATACACAAGAGTCTTCTCGTGTCGCTGGGTGTTGGAAATCTGGTGTATGTTTTGGACATTTCGTTTTTTACAACGAGAGAGGAAAATGTGGTAAGTAAAAGATTTTATTATCCCCTTTACTTCGAGCGATTTTCAATTTTATTCAGCATTTTTTGGTCAGATATGGTGCTTTTAATGCTCAAAAGTGGTTTTCCTTGAAAACTTGGTACATGTACTTCTATTGACCTATTTGCTCTTAGCAATTTTGCTTTTTCTTGTCCCATTCTGACTATAAAGAGCCGAAACTGCCCGAAACTGCCATTCTCGCGTGGGTTGAAAGATCTCTTTCCCTTACAAAAGTTAGATGACAAATTTGCCCTTGACCGCCAAAACTGAGACGTCACAAGAGGTACAAGCGAGGTGGATCCGCACGATTGGTTACGGTTACTGGCAGGTTACTCTTCCCATCAAATAGTGAAGAAATGTAAAACTATAGCAAGTAAATAGTTGCGCCTAGTTGCACAATAGTTTCCAAATTTAATCGAAGGCTGGTCAAATCAATACGTAAGATTAGTTTACTAGTTTAAGAAAGTAACCCATTGCTGTTTGAATTAGTTTGTTCTACGTGAAGTGACTCCTCAGACCCCTTCCTACCATATTTCCTCCGTTGTTGCAATGTCAAGAGACAGATTCTGCCTACTTTTCCCAATATCATTTCCTTTAATACTAATTGGGAGAATACATCGATCACGGTAGTTCCTTTTTATTAACGGTCTCCTTAAGGTGTTTCGATACAGTTTTTCGGAGACCATACCGATATTTTCTATCGCCTTAAAAGGGATTTTATCCGTGTCCGATCGCTATAAAATTTTCGCCAGTGATTGACTATGGATTGAAGTTTGTCAAAACGTAGTTTTAACTAAAATCGATATTACCGTGGCAACAATAAACAAAAAAATTGGAAATTGATAAAAGCCGAATTTTGCGCAATCTAGACCTGCTACTAAAAATCCAGCACTAGGAACTTAAAGTTTGGTGTTTACCAAATAACCTCCGTGAAAAGTAAAAAATTCTGTATGTTTGAATTCAAATAAAACGTGAATATATTTCAAACCTCGCGTTTTCAATAGCCGTGATAAATTATTTAATAAAAAAATTCTAAATGACTTGAGTTAATCTTAAGTAGCGTCCGAATGCTGCTTAATATCATATTCCGATGCTAGGAAAGTTTGGTGTATTTTCGTTCTTGCGATCTTGGAAACCAACCTGCTTTCTCACCACCTGTCTAATCGCAACTTTATTCTTAATTTTGACTTTCAGCGCTTTTTTGTTTATCTCTGAAACTACTCGAACGATTTTTTTAAAAATCAAATCCCATAATCTTCATAATGTATGTAATAATGTTTGAAACTTTCATTAAGATTGATCCACTTTAACACCTTGAAATTTCAAGACGAACCTAGCCTACGAACCGGCCAAAAATCTGCGTGACAAAATTCACTCTTTTGACGTTATGCTAATGTTTGCTAATTAATGCGCACAGTACATACCTCCATAACTAGTAGATTTCAGGGCGACAGAATATTTCGTAAAAAATTAAGCCTCTTGTTTTTCTTTTTTGAAGTGTGCTAGTCATGGAGGTATGTACCGTGCGCATTATTTAGCAAACAGATTTTTGGCCGGTTCGTAGGCTAGGTTCGTCTTGAAATTTCAAGGTGTTAAAGTGGATCAATCTTAATGAAAGTTTCAGACATTATTACGTACATTATGAAGATTATGGGATTTGATTTTAAAAAAATTCGTTCGAGTTGTTTCAGAGATAAACAAAAAAGCGCTGAAAGTCAAGATTTAGTCTAAGAATAATTTTGCGATTAGACAGGTGGTGAGAAAGCAGGTTGGTTTCCAAGATCGCAAGAACTAAAATACACCAAACTTTCCTAGCATCGAATATGATATTAAGCAGCATTCGGACACTACTTAAGATTAACTTAAGTTATTTAGAACTGTTTTTTTTAAATAATTTATCACTATTGAAAATACGAGGTTTGAAGTATATTTAAGTTTTATTTGAATTCAAACATACAGAATTTTTTACTTCTCACGGAGGTTGTTTGCTAAACACCAAACTTTAAGTTTCTAGTGTTGGATTTTTAGTAGCAGGTCTAGATTGCGCAAAATTTGTCTTTTATCAATTTCCAATCTTTTTGTTTATTGTTGCCACAGTAATATCGATTTTAGTTAAAACTACATTTTGAGAAACTTCAATCCATAGTCAATCACTCGCGAAAATTTTATAGCATCCTTTTTAAGGCGATAGAAAAATATCTGTATGGTCTCCGAAAAACTGTATCGAAACACCTTAATTATCATGACTTGTTTTGTTTGATTGTGAACCATTACTGAGAAAGATAAGAATTTCTTTTCTTTCTCTAGGCTTTTTGTTCAGCATTGGCGGTCATACAACATTATTTTCACACTGCCCTATTAACTTGGATGTTAGTGGAAGGAGTAAACCTTTATATTAAATTGGTCAAAGTTTACTCTCTTAAAGAACAGTACGCAAGATACGCAGGAATGGGATGGGGTAAATACGTTACAGAACTTCCACCTACGTAACATAATTACGCACGAAGCAAAATATTTCAACGATTGAGATAACGTTTCGATTCTAAGGTTTTAGAGTAGCCAAACAAAAATGACACCCATTCTAGCAATATAGAATGAAGCAGAATGTTCGTTCGTCATATCCAGTCTTACTGTATCCTGTTCTGGAGGTTTATTGTGCGTGCATTGTTAAGGCAGTAAAGGTTAATTTATAAATAGGGCATGGTGGCTGTTTCAAATTCCTGTTTAAAATATGATTTATCTTACTTTTTAAAAGAGTGTTATTGTTTTGTAATAAATACTGTCACTGTTTTCTTTTCTTCAGGAATCCCGGCTGTGGTTGTTGGGTTAGTCGCAGTAATCAGACCCGTCTCATTTGACATGAGTAAGCCTTTGACTGTTGATGTCACATGTGGATCATTACATCTGACCGCAAGGGCTGAGCGAAACAGGTGCGGCCATAATTTAAATACAGTAAAGTCGCCCATGTTGTGTATAGGAAAATTCACAAAAAATTGCTACTCAAACGAATACTTCCCTTACAATTATTTTTACTGCTTCTCACGACCTTCGACTGAATTATAAACCGTTTGCAAACAGCGCCGGCAACTCATATGGAAACAAGACTGCCAAAAAAACGCTTCTTTGATTTCACTCGTACATTTACGGCGAAGATTTCGGCTAACTCGTGAGCGGGTGGTTTATTCAAGACCAGCAAAACTAATCTATCTCATGTGGTCAATTTAACTACCTGGTTATTGGAAGTAATCGGAATGTACGGTGAGTTATTGGTTTATCGTTGGCGAATTCCAACCGCCGACTGCAACAGCATCCGGAAATAGAAGTAAAGCATTATTAAAACTAAACTAGAGATACGTATCCTGCAAACCCTCGCGTAATTCAGTGTTACAGTAAAGTCAGTGAAGTCCTGCCAATCGCGGTTTATAAACTGGGTGAGTGACCAGCCGCGAATATCCTGTCGTTAGGACCTCTACATTTTTCAGTTGTTATTTTATTCCCCTATTTTATTCTTTGGTGCGTTTTGCAAAGCATATGATGGTCCTTCGATCCAGGCCACCTCCATTGCTTTGATCCATCGGCGGGTACACAACCAACTCATCGTAGGTTTGCCTCGGTGTAACATGAATTCAAAGATAGATTTCAGGGGAAAGCAAGGTTTTGACGGTAAAAAGCTGAACTGAAACGCCCTTCCAACAAATATATCCTGCCCTCTAAGCAAACTCTTCTGGGAAATGAGAAGCGAAACTCATTGTGCCACTCAAGTTAAGTCCGGCTGCCGGACGAGGTTGGAAACTAGATGGGTTACAAGCCGGGAATATACCGAGATGACGACTCCTGCTTCTTTCCCTCTTGTTTTCTACTTTTGTTTTGTTTCTCTGTCCTACTTGATTCCTGAATAAGTCTTGCAAAGCATACTTAGCAATATTTCGGTTGTCGCATAAAAAAAGAGAAAACATATTAACATGCATATGAACCCTCGACCTATTAAAGCAACCTTGTTCGCAGTGAGACATCACTCTTATTTTGAAACTGGTGGTCCAAATTGCGTTAATGATCTCTTTAAAATACTTTTACCGTCAAAATTTACAGAAAAAAATATTTACTGATCGCGAAAACAGCGGCAAAAAAAGAAAGCAGATCAAGTTTGTCGCCTGATGACTTCATTGCGAACTCCAGGAGACATTTGCGACTTTCGGGTTCCCCATTATGGTATTTGTTCTCCCCACAAAATTTTATGTAAGTATTGTCTTCAATTTCTTTTTGAGACATACAACCGTTCCTTGAGAAAAACAAATTGCACCATGGGGAGCTTGAAAATTGCAGATATACATAGAAATATGGGCCAACTTAGTTTGCATACCGCTATGATCTACGCGCGATCCGCGTGCGACAACGACCTCATTGAAACTTGCTTTGAATAGTTCAGTTACATATTTGTGTTCCAATTATTGTGCCAGCCCATTTTACAGTTACAGTAGGAAACGAGGCTGGAGTTGACCTTGTTTTAATACAACCCTCCTTGCTTTATTATGTAAATCATGTTGTTGTTATGCTAACTAGTATTTTTAAGCAAAATTTACATAAGAAAAGGAAAGAGGAGGTTTGTATCAAAAAGAGGTTAACCTTAGCCTCTCGTTCACTCAAAGGCTGGGACACCAAGCCCACAACTGTAAAATGGCCTATGACGACTATTACGGTACTTTTCAAAGCTAAGCTTTTTTGGCAGCTCATTTTCCATACATCTATTTGCAAGTGTTTTATTTCGAAGGTCGTGTAGCCGTGAAAATAATGGTAAAACAATTTGTTTGGAAGTTACCTTGCGTTAAATAAACACAAGCCGTTTGAGCAAGGAGAAGGGTCGTGCTTTAAGGGAGACAAACTAAACTGTAACAACGTTAAGTGTTACTTAGGCCTAGGGCAAACGTCGAATCTTAGTCGAATTTAATTCGTCGAGCCTATTAATTTTGAAATAGGCGCATGAATGGTGCGACGTTTGCCACAATTAAGTGCGACTCAAATTAATTGGTTCGACCCCAGCATAAGCTCGACTTGCTAAGTCGGATCATGTGACAGTGGTTCGGCGTTTCAGCAAACGCCGTTGTAAAAATGAAATCAACTCATAAATCATGCAAATTACAAAATAATTGATTCAAATGTGATGGACTGTGCAAACGTCACAAAAATACAGACTTCCCCATCTGCCAAACGCGCTTTCCCCCCCCCCTGACGAGCATGCGCTGTACAAAAACAATTTCGCCACCGGGAATGGCGAGTTATCGAAAGTCATTGCTGACATCGCACAGCGTGATGGAAATGTGTTCTTCGTGTTTCATGAACACTAAATATAAATTCTTGAGGTGCAAATTGCCTATTTGCAATAAATGCTCAGTGTTTGAAGAAAACAAAGACGTTGAGGGATTGAAAGTCGGTAAAAAAAAGAAAGGCTCGACGAGCACTGTAATTCGGGATTTCGCCAGCAAGGCCTAGAAGTAAGCACGGAGACACGTGCTTATTCCCGTGTTTTAAGGATCGACGCAGGTTCGACGTTTTTTACCACGCCGGAATTAAGTCGACTCTTTGTAGAACCTATTTTTAAATTGAACGCGACTTAGATTCGACGTTTGCCCCAGGCCTTAGACTGGAAACGAAGAAGAAACGCTTCCGACAGTGATAAACAACCATTACTTGCTTTAAAAGGAGGTTTGCTGATCAGGAACATAGACCAAATTAAAGAAGAAAGTTTAAAAAAAGCGATGTCGGTTAAGGCCACTTCTTCTAAGCAAGGGATTGAATCATGGTTATTCCAGAATAGGCCATTTCTTAGTTTTCCCGGGCCTCTGTATCAAAACGAGGTGAAGTGTTCAGCCTTTGATATGAAAAAGGTTTTCATTCTCATGCAAATAAAATTCACTTTCACAACAAAGGTTGTGCACTTGGCCTCATTTTGAAAGTGACGGTTTTTGGAACTCGGAAGTGGCCTATTTAAAATATCATTAACTTTACTTAAGGAATGTTGAATGAAACATTCCAAACAACGTTATATTTTCTTGATCTTTAGATGTTGGATTAATGGAAGTGTATGGATTTTCAAAGGACCTATCTTAGCCATTCTTGTGGTACGATGTTATTATCAACACATGTATTTAATTTTTAATGTACCTATAACAGTGCGTGTCTGAGATATAGTGCCTGTCTGAGATATTTACGCTGAATTTTGGCGAGTCCGTAGAACGAATGAAAGTACAAAAGACCAGTGAAAAAATCCCACGACTAGGGAAGTTTCAGTTACATCTTCATCACCGCAAATGTCAACAAGAAGCCGCTTACAGCGGTATTCAGTCTCGCTTGCTTGAAGATTAGATCAAGAAATGAGGAGGCGATTAATTCTACACGAAACGAAACAGATTTACTCGCTAAATGTTTTTTATTTCCTACTTTATCGACGTCGACACTTAGCGACGAGCGGAAATACGTCTGAGGTCGCAGGCTATACGCGTGTATAAATACACGATAATTCAAGGGGCTCGATTCCAGAGAAATTACATCATTGCCAGAGATCAAAAAAGTGATTAAAATGGCACGTCATTTCAATTACTGCCGAAAATAAATCGCATGCTCATCACAAGACAGTGAAAGTTTACAACACCCGACCGTCGCAATTTTGCAAATTAAGATTCTTACTTTTTTTCGTTCACTTGCTGAAACCCTTACCCTATTTCAGACCAAAATCTGTGATTTTCCCTACCATATTTCAGACCTGAAGCCCTGGAGCCTGGCGCGTGAACGGAGCGCGTGACAGGTTGTTACGGCACGCACACGGTAGTTGGCGTAAACAATAAATGGGAAATGGTCTTATCGCCAAATTATGAAGAAGTACAATGTAGCTAATTCTTCTAAAAACATACCCAATTCAAGACTAGAGTCCACAAACCATACCCTATTTCAGACCAAAATGGCTAAAAAACCTTACCCTTTAGCGCGGCACATACCTATATAGCCTATAAAAGGAACTACCCCCCGGGGGGAAGCGAAAAACGCTTTGCAGATTATGAGTCTCGCTGCTTACGCAAGCGAGACTAACAAACAACGGTTAAACCCGTTTCCGTAATTTGCAGCTCCTGAGCAATAAAACAATGCTCTGTATTGCACAAAAACACAACTGATACCGTTTGGGTTTCAGGCCTAATTCATAAGTTCTGCTTCTGCCGTGTCGAAATTATTCAGATAAGTTTGACAAGAGGCTAGAGTTACTCTCGGCTGCGCCTCGAGCAACTCTTACGCCTCTTTCGGGCTCTCCAAACTTCCCGCGTGCTCAATATCTCGACATACGCACGCTGACGCATGAGCTAATTGTTAATTGACTCATCGCTTGCTCTTCCTTTGGAAATTTCTTGGATAACTTAAGGGAATATTGTTTAAAAAGAGTTTGGTCATGTTTGGTGCGGAAAATTTGAAGATTTGTAACAGCAAAGTGCGCTGGATAACGTTGTCAATTGCTGTTGCTACTCCTTAAACATAGATAACATCCATTGCGCAATATGTTTTGCGTATTTCTGTATTTTTTCCGTTCAGTTTTAGTCAGAAATTCAGCTTTAGTGTCTTCGGATAATGATGAACGCCTTTTTTTAGTTCACTCGTGAATAAAAAACTAGGCGGCCGCAGGTGGAAACGAGGTTTATCGATGGTCTTTTGCCCATGCAGCCTCGTCTCCAATCAAATATACCATCCAAAAACCTCGTTTCCAATCAAATTTACCATCGAATCGATGGTATATTATTCGCATCTTCCAAAGATGGTAAGAGCCCGTTGGTTGTGAAGGATAAGCCGGGAGCCAATCAGAAACGGCGAAATATTTTGGATAAATAATGATTGAGCTGCTATCTTCTACTCCATAAACCTTTTCATTTTGTTTTCCTTCTCGTGCCTTCAAACAATTTATTTCACCTTATATGCTTTTGCAAACAATTTTTTCAGGATTTTTTTAAACCCCCCGTCCAAAAAGTTGATGGTCCTTTCCTAAGTCGGACTTTGGCACTACGTCTGAATTGAAGACGTGCTTCTGCCGAACCCAATTACAATTGAGTTTGGCACGGCAGAAGCACGACATATGAACCGAGCGTCAGTTAAAAAAATATTCATGAACTAACTCTCACCGCCGTGAACCTCCACTACACCGTTGTTTTCTTTGTGGACTTTTAAACTGAGAACAGTAGGGTTAAAATGAAATAAAGGATTCAATTAAAACGTTTATAAGATTAGTTATGTTTTGGTTAAGTCATAAGATACGGGAATGGTTTTGTCACCGTACGTTGGACCGTTCATCCTCTCAATTTTAAATGTCAGGTTCCACTGCGTTGTGCTTTTTTGGCGGAAACTCGTATGGAACCCAGCGTTTTTTGGGTGGGAAATGTCCAACGCTGTAATAGCAAATTGAAGATAAGCAGAAAAGCATAAACGTTTTTTTTAAGTATCAGTGCGGGAATAAAAGCCCTTACTCAGGCCTAAACAACTTTTGTTTTAAATAATCTGATGAATAGGCCGATTTTTTGCTCATTCGATGGTGTCGACTGTAACGTAGTTAGCGATCGATTAATTGGAGAAACCATACTTTCAGAAGTAATAGCTTTCCCTCATTTTTGTTTCGGAGATGTTACAAACGCAATGACTAGGCAATTTCAACTTGGAACTAATCTCGTGGTTATGGCATTAAAAGCCGTGCGCATAAATAAAAGTAAGAGGTTTTTGCGTGATACGGGATTAAGTGTTTTTAATTTTCGTGAAAGGTGAAAACACGAAATTAACATTCGTGAACTGTGAATGGTTTGCTTGTCGTGATACGTAAACTTTAAAATCTTAAAAGCGATATTCGTGGTTTTCAAGAAAACAGATGGTAAGTTACAACTGAAGAAAAGTTTTACACTGAAGCCAGTGGACCTTCAAATGAACTTGTTTAAAAGGTCTTAAGGAACTTAAGTCGTTCCCCTATATGTCCTGAATGACGTAGCCTGCGAGAGCAGACACCTTTTTTCGCTCTTGTCTCAACCACCGAGAAAAGAGCGCTTGCGATCCCCAGCTGAGAAACAATTTCTGTGAAGTGAGTATTTTTCAATCAATCATATTTCAGCTCTTTTTTGTGTGGAGCTAACACGCGTGGGGTTTTTGTGGGGATCTCGGGTACAATGGCCGACAGTGACAATGAGCAAGTTTTTAAATTAGAGGGAGCAATAAATTATGTAGATCTCATGAGTTTTCTTGGAGGTAAAGAAGGAATTCGAATACCCATAAACAGTAAGCATTCATCCCTTGAAGCTCTTAAGCCTAACATCATTGACTGACACTGGTTTGAAAGCTGAGTCCGAAAAACGTGGTCTATGATCCCTGATTGAAATAAAACTCCATTAGAAAAGTCCGCTGAAGGGAGCAAAGCTTATGCGATAAACAACGACGGCAATGAAGATGAAATGAATTTTTGACGAGCAGTTACACTTCGTAGCGGAATAATGGTCAAAAGCAAGTCAAAGTTCTTCTAAGTTTCCCTTAGACCTATTTTTTGGATAGTAAATAAGACCAGAGAAGGTTAAACAGAGCTTTTGAGTACTCTCCGTCTGAATTAGTATATTTAGTCATCATCACTTTACCCTCATCTACATTGTATGTTCACCTCTCTGCACTAGAGCGGGAGGCTCAAAAAAGTCAAGAATGGTCATAATAGCGGAGCTCCTCGCGCGCGCTTCGCGCGCGCGTGGACGTAGCCCCATAGCTAAAGTAATCTACCCATCCCAGAAAATTGGTAATCACGTGACCGTACACCGACCGCCCGCCGTCCGTCCGCACCACAGGAAAACCAATGTTTACTTTCACACTTTCTAACTACTTTGGGAGCCCAGGAAGCCCAGGAGGAAACTGATTGCACATCAATATTGTGATCAATTGACAGCTGTCAAAACAAGGTATCCGCTGACCAGTATCACCTGATCATATCGCGGGCTCAGGTGTCGACCCATCGAGGTCGAGTACTTTTTTGAAGTTATCCGCTGACAAGTTACTGGTTTTCAGATGATCGCAGGCTCAAGTTTATTATTTTTTAAATTTATATGAAATATGCCGTGTTTATATCATGATGACCCCGCACTATTAAGAGTTTGATTTCAAACTAACCATGGTCGCGAAAATTCAGCAAGTTACGTAACAATACAGGCTAGGAAGACCTTTTCTCACCAAGGTCACGCGTTGGTCACGCTCTACGCCCAATTTTTATGCTCTGATTGGTCAAAATTTGATAGGTGAGTTCATGCGGAAAATTTATGCAGCATCTTGAAACTTGTTTACTTTAATTTGACAGCTGAAGCTGACAGAGTTTTATGTAAACTTGTGATGTCTTTAACTGTCTTTTTCCACTGGATGTACAAAATGAAATACAGCTGCTATCAAGTCTGTTATTCATGGCTAGTTTGTTCATTGGTTTTTTGGTTGAGAGATGCGTCGCTTGTCAAAGTCGGAAATCCGATTTCGGATGGCATCGTTTTCGTTTTTCACCTTGCTTGATGCGTATTAAAGAGGATTCAAAATTCTCAAGCGACTCTCGCGTTACTTGATAGCTTTTACGAACCGCATCTCGAAAGGTAAGCCTGAGTAATGATTGCATTTGAAGTTTTTTTTTATATCTAATTTCATGTAGTCGAGCACAATTTATGCGGCAAGTTTATGCACGTTTCACTGACGTTTGTAAGATTTGAGACAATGAACCGACCTAATATCAGGTTTGATATAAGCTTACAGGACTTAAAAGAGCCTTTAGATATATTTTCTCACCGCAAATAGAAGAACACGTTCCGAAGAATATTTCGTTATAAATTTGGCTGTAGAAAGAAAACTTTGAGCGATTTTCTTGCCTCGAGTTCATCTTTGAGAAAAGCAAACACCGCAAGGCCGGCTTAAAACATAAAGTTATTAAGCTTTAAGACTCAGGATTTTTCGAAACGCTTTAATACTTATCTTCGTGAATGAAAATTGTTGTGTCTGTAAATGTTTAACCGAATTATATTTGTTTTAGTGATTGTTAATAGTCTCTCTTGCAATTTAAATCGCTGTGCTGTTTGTTTTCAGTCGTTCATGAACATCGCTTGTAGGAGTTATCTTTTTGCCGCGCGTATCAAACGCTTTTCAAGATTACAAAATCGTTATAAAACCCTTAAATAAAAAAAAAACAATAAATTATTTATGTTGAAGCATAACTCTTTTAATGTTCACTGCGCTCGAGGTCTGTATGATAAATAGTACGGTTTCACCTCAGATGTGATGTGTAAAAAGTATAAAAGGTTGGTTTACATATCCCCGGATTTGTTGGCAAGATTTTATAAAGTAAACTTGTCGAAAGCAAAAAATTCGGCCTGATTTGTTTTTCCAAGAATTTGTTTTCCAGGTATAATCCACTGTGATCAAGAACCATTACGGCTCTTGAATGTGATCGAAGATGATTGCTATGTTTTGTTTTGTTTTTGTTTTTATTTTTTTACTCCATCCTTTAATACATTAGTTGTACAATAATAATACATTAATTGTACAGTAATACAGTAATTGTATTCAATAATACAATAGTTGCTCAACCTACGTGCACATAATAATAATAATAATAATAAAAAAAAGAAAATTAGAATGGAGAAGGGCACATTATAGTGAACTAATGGCCCTTTAACAAGATTGACTTTATTCTTTTGTAGTTTTGTTTTTCACAAAAAAAAAACACACACACACACACACACAAGTCAATA
The DNA here is from genome assembly GCA_038088405.1 of Porites divaricata. NCBI lineage: Eukaryota > Metazoa > Cnidaria > Anthozoa > Scleractinia > Poritidae > Porites > Porites divaricata. The sequence goes on along the minus strand of JBBMOI010000002.1, from coordinate 27,616,754 downwards.
CTGAGCAGGATAATATATTTTAAGTGCCTTTTTGAACAGGATTTTTGATGATTTATTGCGAATATGAAGGGGGAGATCATTCCAATAGTATTTACCAATGATGGTGGGGCAGAACTTTCGAATATTAATTCTTAAGTGGGGAATCTGTAATTGCTGGGCAGATGCACTTCGTGTGAAATAATCATGTTGCTCAGATACAAGTAATAATGGAAAATTACACGGCTTATTATCAGAGACAGTCATATAAAAACAAACAATTGTACATAAATTTAACAATATCACGAAATTTTAATAGACCTAGATGAACATAATGAGGAGTGATATGATCTCGTAAAGGAACGTCATTCATTATTCTAACTGCTTTATTTTGCAGACGTATGAACTGTGATAATGGATTATCATAATTATTTCCCCTCAATAAGCTACCATATATGAGATATGGGTAAACAAGAGAATAGTAGATACTAGTTAAGCATTGATTACCTAGATAACTTTTTATCTTTGTCATAATATTAATACTCTTGCTCACTCTATCACACACATAGTCGATATGATCATGCCAGGATAGGTGGCTGTCAATATAGATACCTAACTATTTAATTTTGGATACTTGCTCTAAGCATTGTCCAGCTATCGATAGCGGAAATAATAAATTATAATCTACTTTCTGACGAGGTTGAAAGATAAGATATTTAGTTTTTCTTAGATTTAAGGTTAATTTATTTGCACATAGCCAGTCATAAATATTAGGTAGTTCTTAAAAAAATTAATTTATCTCAAATAAGAGTTCATGTATATTTTTAGCTGAAGCTGTTAAAGAGGTATCGTCTGCAAATAGTCTCATAGAGAAAAAATCAGAAGATTGAGTAAAGTCGTTTATATATATCAAAAATAACAATGGTCCTAAAATTCATCCTTTGGGTACACCAGAAGTAACTGGCATGGTGTCAGAAATGTTACCATTTACAAAAACTCTCTGCTTTCTTTTATTAAGATACGATTTGAACCAGTCGATATGAGGTTTTTGAATGCCATAGGACAATAGCTTTGATAATAAAATAGAATGATTGACGGTATCGAATGCTTTACTCAAATCTAAAAATATTGATACAGCATAATCTCCTTGATCTAGACACGTAGAGATTTCTTCAATGAGATCAACAAGACAGTCCACAGTGGTACTGCCTGGCTTAAACCCATATTGAGTATGAGTAATCATATTTTCAGACAAAAAATAAGATATAAGTTGATTATAAATACATTTTTCAAAAACTTTACTTAATACTGGAAGAACTGATATTGGTCTATAATTATCGCACAGTCACGGAACGTGATCCCTGTTTAAAGATAGGAATCACTTTAGCGATTTTTAGATCATCAGGAAAAGTTCTTTGCTTGATGGACAGATTAATTATATACGTTATATACGTTATAGGCCAACTCGATGTAAGATGTTTCACTCTAAAATCACTTAGCCTTTCCCATATGAATTTCCCCTTAAGTTAACTGATTTGTGGATTACAAGTTTATTGTTTGATTTAAATAATAAATTTATTAATGGGAGCTTCGCTTTTAGCCCTGGCTAAATCTATATATTAGCGGAGCTCCTCGCGCGCGCAAAGCGCGCGCGTGGACGTAGCCCCATAGCTAAGGTAATCTACCCATCCCAGAAAATTTGGTAATCACGTGACCGTACACCGACCACCCGCGCGCCGTCCGTCCGCACCACAGGACAACCAATGTTTACTTTCACACTTTCTAACTACTTTGGGAGCCCAGGAAGCCCAGGAGGAAACTGATTGCACATCAATATTGTGATCAATTGACAGCTGTCAAAACAAGGTATCCGCTGACCAGTATCATCTGTCCGTATCGCGGGCTCAGGTGTCGACCCATCGTGGTCGAGTACTTTTTTGAAGTTATCCGCTGACAAGTTACTGGTTTTCAGATGATCGCAGGCTCAAGTTTATAATTTTTTTAAATTTATATGAAATATGCTGTGTTTATATCATGATGACCCCGCACTATTAAGAGTTTGATTTCAAACTAACCATGGACGCGAAAATTCAGCAAGTTATTTAACAATACAGGCGAGGAAGACCTTTTCTTACCTAGGTCCCGCTCTACGCCCAATTTTTATGCTCTGATTGGTCAAAATTTGACAGGTGAGTTCATGCGGAAAATTTATGCAGCATCTTGAAACTTGTTTACTTTGACAGCTGAAGCTGGCAGAGTTTTGTGTCAACTTGTGATGTTTTTAACTGTCTTTTTCCACTGGATGTACAAAATGAAATACAGCTGCTATCAAGTCTGTTATTCATGGCTAGTTCGTTCATTGGGTTTTTGGTTGAGAGATGCGTCGCTTGTCAAAGTCGGAAATCCGATTTCGGATGGCATCGTTTTCGTTTTTCACCTTGCTTGATGCGCATAAAAGAGGATTCAAAATTCTCAAGCGACTCTCGCGTTACTTGATAGCTTTTAGGAACCGCATCTCGAAAGGTAAGCCTGAGTAATGATTGCATTTGATGTTTGTTTTTTTATATCTAATTTCATGTAGTCGAGCACAATTTATGCGGCAAGTTTATGCACGTTTCACTGACGTCGTTTGTAAGATTTGAGACAATGAACCGACCTAATATAAGCTTACGGGACTTAAAAAAGCCTTTAGATATATTTTCTCACCGCAAATAGAAAGAAAACGTTCCGAAGAATATTTAGTTATAAATTTGGCTGTAGAAAGAAAACTTTGAGCGATTTTCTTGCCTCGAGTTCATCTTTGAGGAAAGCAAACACCGCGAGGCCGGCTTAAAACATAAAGTTATTAAGCTTTAAGACTCAGGATTTTTCGAAACGCTTTAATACTTATCTTCGTGAATGAAAATTGTTGTGTCTGTAAATGTTTAACCGAATTATATTTGTTTTAGTGATTGTTAATAGTCTCTCTTGCAATTTAAATCGCTGTGCTGTTTGTTTTCAGTCGTTCATGAACATCGCTTGTAGGAGTTATCTTTTTGCCGCGCGTATCAAACGCTTTTCAAGATTACAAAATCGTTATAAAACCCTTAAATAAAAAAAACCCAATAAATTATTTATGTTGAAGCATAACTTTTTTGATGTTCACTGCAAATTTGGCGCTCGAGGTCTGTATGATAAATAGTACGGTTTCACCTCAGATGTGATGTGTAAAAAGTATAAAAGGTTGGTTGACATATATATATCCCCGGATTTGTTGGCAAGATTTTATAAAGTAAACTTGTCGAAAGCAAAAAATTCGGCCTGATTTGTTTTCCAAGAATTTGTTTTCCAGGTATAATCCACTGTGATCAAGAACCATTACGGCTCTTGAATGTGATCGAAGATGATTGCTATGTTTGCATGTTTTAGGGGGTGTTTACATGACACCGGGGCGACTTTCTCGCCGCGACGAGTTCACTCCGGTTCCCTCTCATGGCTCTACATTTGTTTACATGATACCACCACAAAAAGTCATGCCGGCGCGAGTAGCCCCAGCGTGAGTTCACTCCGGTTGTCGCACCGGGGCGAGAATTTCACTCCAGTACGAAATCTCGCAACGGTATCACGTAAACACGAAACGACCACCCGTTTCGGTGTGAAATCGGTCTAATGTTCGCGATTTTGAATCATACGTGCATTTTATCAACATGAAGTGTACCTTCAAATAACGAGATCATATGTGAAATAACCCAATCATCATGTAAACGCGATACCAAATCAAAAAGTCATGTCGGTATGAAACTCGCGCCGGTGCGAGTTTTCTCATGTAAACACCCCCTTATATGGCTATCAACTCGATGTAAGATGTTTCGCTCTAAAATCGCTTAGCCTTTCCCATATGAATTTCCCCTTAAGTTAACTGATTTGTGGATTACAAGTTTATTGTTTGATTTAAATAATAAATTTATTAATGGGAGCTTCGCTTTTAGCCCTGGCTAAATCTATATGTTACCATTATGGGATAAAGTAAGCATGAACTTGGCGCAATAAACATGTTGTACTCCTCCAAAAAAATAACTGACGTCATATTACACCCCTACCTCTCCACATAACGGCCACCTCTCCACAACGGTCACTTCCCTCTGTCTCCAAGGTGGCCGTGGTGGAGAGGTTAAGTGGTTTTATAGTTTTTTTCTTTGTTTAGCAATGATTTCAAGTTCACTATTGTTGTGAGTAAACAGTCAGTTTTATGCTAGAGCTCCTCCTATAGGCTCGTCTTAATTTTAGTTACTGTCCGCGATCACTGTAATATGATATTGTATTATTTTGCCATGTAGGTAAACTTGGTGTTGTTTGTTATTCTCATTCGTGTAATTTTTGGAAAAATATCCTCCAAGTATGGAAATAACCGCGTGATCGCCGCCAGGTAAGGAAACATCTACTATTAACTAGAGATTAGGCAAACTTTGATTTCGTAACTGAAATCACTCAATCAATCAAATTTTCAAGTGTCTAGTATACAAATGAACTAAAGAAAACGTGAATGAGTAACCAATGAACGAATTAATGAACGAATGGATGGATAAATGGAAGCCATGGGTGGATGAACGGATGGACAGATGGTGGAGAAATGAATTTTGAAATGATTTAGGATAATTACGTAATTTTTTTTAGTTATATAACCTGCACTAAAATGGAGAGAGGTAAGGGTAGAAAGTAAAGTAAGAAAGAAATAAAAAAGTAACAGATAGAAATGGAGCAATACATTAGCAATTGATCATCTCATGAAATTTGAGTTATTTCTTGTGCGTGCATGTGTTTCGTTAAATCGGAATGTACAATGAAAGAACTGAAAAGGACCAGAGAATAAATAAATTAATTAGTTAAGAAACGAATGAACTTTTTGTACTAATTGCTACATTTCGTCTTTACAGGAAAAGGTTAAGAAGTACAATCGCTCTCCTTCCATTGCTTGGTGTCACGTGGCTGGTGGGCTTTTTTATTGAGCTTCATTTTGCTGTGGGATACCTGTTCATTTTGCTCAACTCAAATCAGGTGAAGTTTGAATCACTTCTTTTAATGAAAATGTGGCAAAATTATCTTGACTGGTATACCTGTTCATTTTGCCACTCAGTTGAAACTAGGTTAATATTTAGTTAATATTGCCAATTACGCTTCCTTGTGGGCTCTGGAACTTAAGGTGGCTCTACTGGATTTTTTTGGGGGATACCTCCCAAGTTTGAGCATTAACTACGTCGCCATGAGTAAAGATAGGGAAAAAAGGTTACCACAACTGTATTATATAAAGATGAAAATTACTTATGATTTGGGTTTTATCGCAATCGGAGTCGCCATGGCAACGTAACGACGCCATTACGTTTTTTATTTATCTTTGTGTTTCTCTGTACCAAGAGGTTTTTTGAGAAATCGCTTAAGGGAGTATGTACCTGCAATAATTGCCTCAATAATGCAAAGTTTGAACAAATTCTATGAGAGCGTTTTCGAAATATTTTGAAACGAAGTTTTAAGAGCGTGTCTCTGTAAGAACCGACCAGTGATTTCGGATCAAAAACTCGATTTCTCTTATATTCTGGGATATTAAAGTCTTTACCAAATTAGTTACAAAAATGCATTTTGTTTGACCGAAAATGCGAAATATAATTTTTTACCAATTTTTGAATTTTCGGCCGGTTGGCACCGGCGCCATAGCCTGTGAAACTGCAAAAATCGCCTACATTGCCGGCGCTACAGTAAACAAGCAACTCGTTCAAGAAGCCCGATTTTCTTTTTAATATACGGATACACCACTCTAGATGTGCTAGCCACATCACAGTTCCGAATTATTTATTCATTTTAACGGCAAGAATCTTTTTTCTGGCACGTGTTATCGGCCTTCCATCAAAACACGAAAATAGCTCACCTTTGAGGGCAGTTTAAAAAAGTGTGGCACCTGTCTGAAACTTGCTATCTGCATCAATACAATAAAGAAATGATAGTAAAACGTAAAAAGGAATAAAATTTTTGTGCTCTTTACGTTTTCGAACTTGACCACCGTTTGAATTTACAGAAATTTTGAAGACCTGATAATAAACGAACACTTGCCTTGTCGCTTTGCTCGTGAAAGGCCAACTTCACTTGATGGTTTGATCGATCTAACCTTAGTTCTTTTTCATTTTAAAGTTATTACTTAATCATTTGAAACTATATTGACCGATGATTCCGCGTTTATACTTGTTTTGTTGCTATGTTATCTGGTTTGTAAAATGTCGTATCCGTGAGCGTGACTGGTTCGTGACACTCGACCTCGGGGTCTTTGCTAAAATAGTTTTTCATTAAGATCGACTCCTCAAGATATGGCAGTAAAATTTCTTGGGCAAATAAAACTAATTTGTTCGCAAATTTGACGCGATAAGACGCTAAGAAAGCGATTTAGCCCAGTTATCTATTTGAAATAATGTATGCGTCGTTGTATGCGTGACTTTGTATTTCATGCCCAGTCCTCGTGGACTGGACACCAAGCAGACAAAGAGTAGCAATTTCTTCATCAAAGTTTTCCTTCTCGGACGTGGGAAATTCTACTTGAAGAGATTTTCGAGGTTCGAAATATTCAGTATGTACGTTGCGAAAATGACAGGAAGATATAACGAACCGCTTAAAATAAGAACTGATATTCGTCAGGGCGGGTCTGTTCCTTTATGTGAGACATACCCTTGTTAGTTCTCTCGCAAGGGGCATTCTACGACAGATGCCCTTATATATATGCCTTAAGCGATCTACTAGGCGTCGGCTCGGATTTTCATCGCAGATTTTTCTAAGGGGTTTGATTTAATTAATCATTCAATATTGATGCAAGAACTGGCAGATCTTGAAGTTCATCCAGTCCTTTTACCTTGGATTGCGGCATTCTTGACATCCCGGAAGCAAGCAGTTAGAATCGGAAGAACTCTGTCAGATTGGTTAACACTAAAAGGAGGAGTTCCCCAAGGAACTAAACTGGGTGTGATCCTCTTTACGGTGATGACGAACAAACTGATCTGACTGGCGGCTGCGCATTAAATAGGTCGATGACACCAGTGCTCTCGAAATAATTCCAAGGAACTCCCCTAGCTTACTTAATGTGGTGGCATCAGACATCCACAATTTTGCCATTGCTCATAATATGAGACTTAATCCAACTTAATGTAAAGAAATGCATATCAATTTCCTACGAAACTCTATAATAATAATTGGCGATAATAATTGGCGGCAATCTCATCAAGTGTGCCAATACCTATAAGATCTTAGGATTTATTATATGGACAATGACCTGAAGTGGAACTGTCATGTTGATTACATTATTAAGAAAGCTTGTAAGAAGTTACACTCCCTTTCGAGTTCTCCGTAGAGCCAGGGTGAGCCAACCCAACACCTTGAGGATATACCTTAGCACAGTCCGGCCAGTTTTAGAGTATGCTGTACCAGTGTGGCAGAACATCCCTGCTTATCTGTCCGAAGCCATAGAGCGAGTGCAAAAAAGGGCGCTTAACATAATCTACCCCGAGGCAGAGTCATATGCTCATGCCTTACAGTTAGGTAAACTAGATAGGTTAGATGATAGAAGAGTACTCCTGTGCTACAAATATATGGCGAAAATGAAGTCCCCCAGCCACCCTCTGCACCACCTACTTCCCAGCCCACTTCTGGACGCGCCTAACTACACCTTAATTAAGGCAGAAAACACAAAAGTATTATCTTTTCCGGAACATGCAGGTCTGTAGGACAAAGAGAGTGGAGGACCTCTTTACATTGAAATTTTTTAAGTGATTCAATTGTCATTTTAACTGTTATAACTGTAAATTACTATACTCTAGATAATAGTTGCCTTATGATTGCAAAATTTACTCGATAATTCAGTCCTTTTTACTGCAAGAGAGTTTAAATAAACTATTTATTTATTTATTTATTTATTTAACTGATCATAAAATTTGGGCTGCAATTGGCTCGAAACTGGCGCTCTTTAAGAAGATGTCGATATTTCCTTCATTTAGGAGCAATGAAAAGCTAAAAAATGATCATGTAACATCACTCAATTTTTGGTAACACAATTCCCACTCGGTCAGGTAGGTTTTCTACTGCGCTACTTTGCGTTTGCATTTGCTTTTGAGGGGCAAGCATTGGTACAGTTGGTTATTGCATGGCCTGCTATGGGAGAAGTCCCGAGCTCGATCTCCAAATGTGACCTTTTTTCGACTTCTTTCCTTTCCGTGTTATTTATAAGCCTGCGTAGTTCTGGTCTGGCGCGCAGTTCAAGCTGAAGGCGGGCGAAGGCTGTGAAACCGCGAGGAGATTGGAGCGGGAGAAATGATCGTTCGCGCGAGCTTAGCGCAACAAAACCGCCATGCTACGCAGCCTAGTTTATAAGAAGTTCTGGATTTTTCCTTGATGTTAAGTTTGCACGGAATGTTTTTACAAACTATTTTTTTTTCTGCATCCAGATTTCTAGTATTCTTGAAAGTCAATTTAATATTAATCGACATTTCGCTTTAAGTAGAGTAGATGAACGTGACTCAGGAAACAACGCGGAAATTTGACAATAAAGAAAGAATCATTGACAAGGGAATACTATGAGGCAGGTGGAATGAAGCAACAGACATGGAAAAGAAATATGCATGCTGAAGTAATAGCGCCAAACGCTGGGGATCAACGGTTTAGATCATGCGCTCCATTGTCAGATCGAAACAACAAAATCCCTCCAGTGCCTTGCTTGCTCTTCTAAATATGCCCTAACAAAGAAATCTCAAGACCCAGGTTCTTAGTCTTAATGCTTATCGGTACCTGATGGAAAAGCTACAAAAGCTACATGAGCTCTTCGGATGCATAATTATGTCGCAAATAAAGAGGGCAAGAGTTCACGTTTCGTGGCCACGGCCCAGTACATTAGCCCTTGCCCTTGTGAATCATTTTATAGAGCTGTGCACATTTTTATTACCTTTATTGGGTTTCATTACCTATACATAATTACGTAGAAACGTTTTTAAAAAAATCCTCGATGTGTTAGTCCAGTCCAATGATTTTCCGCGCAACATTGGCGCCTGGAACGAACTTTAGTAACGTCACCTCATACTCTCTTGGTAGAGTTTTAGTGGATTCTCAATTTCCTTCTCTAAAATGTGTCGAGTCAATTTTTTCAATGCATCTACGTTAAACTAAAGAAGTAAATTTATCGATGTATGGCGATTCAAAGGCAATTAATTACGTCTAAGGGGGTGTTTACATGACACCGGGGCGAATTTCGCGCCGCGACGAGTTCACTCCGGTTCCCTCTCATGGCTCTACATTTGTTTACATGATACCACCACAAAAAGTCATGCCGGCGCGAGTCGCCCCGGCGTGAGTTCACTCCGGTTGTCGCGCCGGGGCGAGAATTTCACTCCAGTACGAAATCTCGCAACGGTATCACGTAAACACGAAACGACCACCCGTTTCGGTGTGAAATCGGTCTAATGTTCGCGATTTTGAATCATACGTGCATTTTATCAACATGAAGTGTACCTTCAAATAACGAGATCATATGTGAAATAACCCAGTCATCATGTAAACGCGATACCAAATCAAAAAGTCATGTCGGTATGAAACTCGCGCCGGTGCGAGTTTTCTCATGTAAACACCCCCTAACAAACAGCAGAAAAAAATTTGAATGTCACGAAACAACCATGTCACGCTCGCGGCAAGCAACGGCAAAAAATACCGTTGGAGGACTAATGTTAAGAAAACGTATATTTGTATAGTAAAAGCGATTGCTTCAGGCACAATAGTTTCCTCCACAAACCAAGAAGGACATTACAATTAGCGAAGTTAAAGGAGGAGAATAAGAAGGCAAGTGTTCGTTGATTATCTTGTCTTCGAAATTTCTGGAATTCAAACGGCGGTCAAGTTTGAAAACGTAAAGAGCACAAAAATTTTATTCCTTTTTACGTTTTACTATCATTTCTAGTTTGTATTAATACAGATAGCAAGTTTCAGACAGGTGCCACACTTTCTTAAACTGCCCTCAAAGTTGAGCTATTTCCGTGTTTTGATGGAAGGCCGATAACACGTGCCAGAAAAAAGATTCTTGCCGTTAAAATGAATAAATAATTCGAAACTGTGATATGGCTAGCACATCTAGAGTGGTGTATCCGTATATTAAAAAGAAAATCGGGCTTCTTGAACGAGTTGCTTGTTTACTGTAGCGCCGGCAATGTAGACGATTTTTGCAGTTTCACAGGCTATGGCGCCGGTGCCAACCGGCCGAAAATTCAAAAATTGGTAAAAAATTATATTTCGCATTTTCGGTCAAACAAAATGCATTTTTGTAACTAATTTGGTAAAGACTTTAACATCCCAGAATATAAGGAAAATTAATTTTTTGATCCGAAATCACTGGTCGGTTTTTACGGAGACACGTTCTTAAGCATCATAAAAACAGCGAAATAGCATGCTATCCACACAATTAGCTATTTTTTTCGAATTTTTATCGAGCGGTTTTTTGAAAAATGCGAAATTTTTAGGGATTGACCAAATTACGTGCAAAAACTGTAACAAAAGCAGCTGAATGCAAGTTAATAAAATTCTTCTTACTCACGATCGCCCAGAGCAATTCCCCTCTTTTTTTGTAGGAGGTTTTCAATGGAATCAAACCACTATGAGATGAAGCCGCGTTTCCAAAGCTTATCATTTCCTTAAAAAAATAGCTAATTGTGTGGATAGCATGCTATTTCACTGTTTTTATGACGCTTAAAACTTTGTTTCAAAATATTTCGAAAACACTCTCATATAATTTGTTCAAACTTTGCCATAATTGAGGCGATTATGGCAGGTACAAATTCCCTTAAGCGATTTTAATTAAATAGATGTAAGGAACTGTATCGGGCCCTGATAAATGTAAATTGGATCAAATCCGTTTTAAAATCGAATGCCCAATATGTATATAATTTGAACCTATGGCTATTCAGATCGGCCTTTTTGGTCTTTTGGGACCAAAAAGTGTTTTGAAAGCAATATTGATGCTACGACTATAGAGTGTGACATCGATCAGGAGATCTAGAGCTCGGTAGATTCATTGAAAAGCCCTCCCTTCCATGCAAAAAGGTCATGCTATGTAACTGTTACGTCATTATTCTTGAATGACTGCAAATGACCGTATTTCTGACATCTACTAAGGTGAAGTGATCGTATACCTCAAAAACTGGACATGGCCCCTCAAAACCTAACCGCCGTGAAAAGTTAACATTTGATGGGTATACCTTGATTATGTGGGCTGATCTCATAAAATAAATACTTAACAATCAAATTACGAATTAGTATCAGTGAAAAATTCGTATGCAAAACATATCTCTTAACGGGATTTTAAAAAGTAAGGGAAAATTTGGTATATGTACAAACTACGGATTTTTTTGTGTTGTTAAATGAGATACAAAACTGGAGTTACATCAATAGCGTATTTTTTTGTTCTTTAACAGGGAGCCGTATTTGCCTTATTTCATTGTCTTCTTGATGACGAGGTAACGAGACATCCTCCATTCATAATTGTAAACTTTTGTCTTCGAAAAACTGAGTATCCACTCCAGTGGATCAGTGGGGGGAGCAAGGGTGGAGCAGTGGTGAGAGCACTCGCCTCCCACCATATTGTGGCCAGGGTTCGAATCATGGCATCGACGCCATATGTGAAGTTGAGTATGTTGTTGGTTCTCTCCCTTGCTCCGAGAAGTTCTTTCTCCGGGTACTCCGGTTTTCCCCTGCCCTTAAAAACTAACACTTCCAGACTCAAATTCGATCTGGAACACATGGACAGGTTTTAACAAAGAGTTTTTAAGAACTCCTAAGTGCTCAGTGGGTTAACAAATTACCATTTAAATTTTTTTTATCAGTTTTTTTTGTATTTTATTGTTTAACAAATATAAAGTATCCAGTGGGTCAGTTAATTACCTGATTAGTTTGCTAAAAAGAGTTTTCACCATTTTTGTGAGGATCCGAGCATCTAAGATTAATTAAAGTACCAACCTTTTCAAAGGAAGACGTTAATGTATGACTTTAAACTAAGAAACGGATTAATTGTTTGGTCTGGCTTAGTGACAACACCAATAGTCTTGATTTTGTATAATTCATTCATCTTATTTAATTTTGCCAGGAACGTTTTTCTAGCTGTAAAAAAAATCATGCCGTATCAAATTATGTAGCGATCCAAAAACATTAAAACTCACCTTAAAACACCTAGGTTCAAGATGCCATGCGCAAATTTTGTAACCGCTTCAGTGGACATACCAACTTCAGGAGTGGTGATACGCCTGCACCCGACGCGCACACCACACCAGTCGTGGACAGAAACTCTGGAGTTAACATGTCGCAGCATTCAGGTATATTGCACTCAGGAATCGTCATCACCATGCCGACAATAAGATGTAAAGCAAGGTTTTGTTCGTGCTTCTAACCCAAGAAACTGCTAAGTCGGTTGACGCAGCATCTAAAGGGCAAAACTTAAACCTACAGCCATTATCATGGCCAGAATATGAAAATATCGTTTAAACGATTTGGTAGGACCGTTTTCGTTTCCATTGAAGCCTATCAAAGGAGATAGAAGCATGATTAAGTCCTTGGAAATAGCCAAGAATGAAAACAGTTTCCTCTGCATTGAGCTGATTCACCGATTGATTGCGTAAAGGGAATGCTACCTAAATAATAATAATAATAATAATAATAATAATAATAATAATAATAATAGTAAATTGTAACCTTTCGGCAGCAACAAAAGATATAAATAACCAACAAAGGGTTTTCGAGAAAGATGTGAAATATATTTGTAATACCATCAACATGGTATGATTTCCAGAATGCCTCCTTCAAAAAAGTGGACAAAACTTCAAGTAGAACTATTTTTTTCTTTGATAGCTAAATTTCTTAGATGCTTCTTTTTAAAATTAGTGTGGAAAGTTCGTTCACTTTCTGTTTTTTTTTTATACTGCAGTAAATGGAAGTACGAGAGGAGCGGATCCAGTGATGATCAAGGAAGCACAATATTATGACTCCCACTTATAAATTGGTCATCTATAAAACGTGTCAAAATGCATTTCGTCGGCGTTCATGAAAACTCAAGAACATTCTTGCATTTTCGCGTATCAAACTGGGCCTCTGCAATGTAGCTACTTGAGAAACTCAAATACATGTACAGTCCAACCTCTCTTTAGGGACAAATCTTTATTGCCAGGTCTGTACGTTTGGTGTCCGTGGCTAAGAGGTTCGACTATGCATGCATTGGCAAGAATGCACGTCAAAATCCGAATGGTGATAGCAAATAGTAGAATAATAGAATACTGATAGTGATACCAAAGCTGTAGTAAAAAGGAAAGGTAGAGAAAAACAAAGTAGCCAGACTGAAAGGGCAACAAACGTAGACCACTAATTCACTATTATTAGAAAAAACCTTGACTTCTGTCTATTAAAACAATGAAAACAGGGATACTAAAAACCAATTGACTTAATTTAAGCCCTCAAGGAAAGTTGTTTCTGAGCTATCCGTTCGTTGGAAGTACGGTAGGCCTAGATACAAATATCCGGATATTTTTAAGATATCTAGAAGATTTTGAGATATTTAGAAAACCTCATGATATTGAGGGAAAAATTGTGATAATGTTAATTAGGGCATGGGCATTTCAGTGACAGAAATTCAAACAAATCCCCACGTATGGGCCTGTTGTAATCGGATTTGACAATATTCTCCATTTGTAATATACGCAATGTATTCAACAAGATGGCTGATGACGTACCCTCCGAGCCATGCACGCACAAACCAAACAGTAGTAGTGTTCTTCTTAGACCGCTTTAGACCTCCAGCACCTAAAGGTGTTTCACGAACACTGTATACAAGTGTATAGCGCCCTAGTTTTCTTGGAGGAAGGCTTGCCCCATAGGCCCTTAAGCGAAAGGAAAAACACACCGGAAAATAATATTTTTGACGTTTTAATGGCGAAAACAAGGACTCTTAAAATGAAAGTATACATATAATTGCGTCTAAGAACCTCTCTAGGCATAAAAACACACCTAAGTACCTCTAGGTAGGAATAAGTACATGTAATTTCGTCTTGGTACTCCTAACGACAGTGAAAGTAAATTCAAGTATCTCTCAGTACGTCTAAGGACATGAAAGAACGCCAAAGTAAGTTTATGGACATATCAGTACGACTAAGTACGTCTAAGTAGACTAAGTAGTATAGGCCTTGAGTAATCTGAGATCAGGCTCCATTTTCGTTTCGCTTGGGAAATAAAATTCTGCCGTGAGGGAGAATGTAAGGAAGCTGCTAAAATTGGGCCTGATCTCAGATTAGAACTGCTTAGGACATGAAAATACACTATAGTACGCCAGGGACGCCTAAGGACATGGTGCGAGTAAGGATGTCTAAGGATATCTTATTACGGCAAAGAATGTCTATGGATGTGTAAGTATTGGTAGCGATTACTAATAAAGTGTAACTACGAGTAAGGATTTTTAAGGATGTGTACGTACGGGTAAGAATGCCTGAGAATGTCTAAGTACGGGGAAGGATGCCTGAGGATATCTAGGCGTAATATAGCCTGAACCCAGTTAAAGAGGACTAGCTCGGGGCGGCTATATACAGGAACACTCAGTTCTTTTACTCGGTTTTCTTCAGTTCTTCAGTTATTTAATGCTCAGACTCTTTCTCTTCACGGTACTTTACAATTTCAGTTTCAAGAAAGCCAAATGTAAGCCTATTACATCTTTCATCGTACAACTTAAACGAACTATTTACTCGGTAACAAGTTTAATTAAACAGTACGAGATAGCAATTATTTCTTACCGAAGAGAAGGTGATTACAAGACTCTTTCATTAAAAACTCCGGTTTAAGAGGTGACAGCGGCTCGAGGCAGAGAGGAAGATTGATTGAAAAGATCGATGATTAAAAAGAAAACAAAAATAATCGTAAGAAACAAACGTTAAAGAAAACATCCATAAAAAATACTTTGGTTATAAACTAAAAGTTTAGATCCGTAACTGCCCGAGTCCGTCCGGTCTTGGCAATATAAGAGGCTTGGCATAATTTCCTTCGTTAAGATAACCTTAGAAAAAGGTACCATTCCATTAACACTAAAACGTTACAATTAAACTTATTCGAACAGGGTTGTTCCTGTTTGGAATACTGATTGCTGACCTAACACCTTCAGTTCTTGCAACTATTCCAATTTCGGTAATATATTCAGTTTATCTTTATTTTCCAATTTCATATTTCAAGTTAAAAATTGCGCTTTTGCATCCTTTAACATAAGCACGGGCAAGGAAGTCTAAGGATGTCTAAGTACGGGTAAGTATGCCTGATGAGGATGTTTAAATACGGGAAAAGGTATCCAAGGATGTCTAATTACGGGTAAGGATGAATAAGGATGTCTAAGTGCGGGTAATCAAGGATGTTCAAGGATGTCTGGGGATTTATAAGGATATCTAATTACGGGTAAGGATGTATGAGGATGTCTAATTACGGGTAAGGATGCCTGAGGATGTCTAAGTGCGGATAATTAAGGACGTACAAAGATGTCTAAGTATGGGTAAGGATGCCTGAGGAGGGGATGCATGAGGATGAGTACTTCTGAGGATGCCAGGGATAGTTGATGAAGAATATAATGAAGTACCTCTAGCACGGCGAACTGCTACATGATCGGAATATTAATTCCTCCGTCCCACACTTAAACAAATCTAAGACGACTTAAATATCAGTATTTAAATATAACGGGATTCCAACTACCCCAATGAACATAGAAGGCAATTGAATCATTTACTCACCGAAAACTGAAAAAAAGGGAATACCCAGGTCGTGCATGAGATTCGAGTATCATATAATTCTCGACCATATATCGATTGGTTGCAAAAATGTATTTAGCCCTCTTCAAATTCAATGCATCATGTGTCAGACTGACGCAAAAGTTAATGCGTATAACCTAATATCTTAAATTATACTATGTGAAGTACTACTTATGGAGCGTATACATATTTGAACCAATATTCCAAAACGGCCGTAAATAAGAAAAGAAAGAGACAAACAAATCAGCTGAACAAGGTAGTAGCGTTAGACAGATAATTCATCCACTTCAGAAAAAAAAAACTCTCACTACTTAATGTCCCGGCTAAGATCTCTTAACCTGCGAGGAGGGTCACTTGGGCGAGTTCGGGAAAAATTTGGAGGCGGAGCCACCAGCGCGCGAGAGGCCAAGCTGGGTACTTGGTGTCCCTCAAACCTCCCCATTTCTGGAAAACTCAGACCCCTCAAAATTATAAGCAAATAAGCTAAGACTGAAATACACTTTGAGCATTTAATACGGTGAAATGTCATAACAATCACCCTTTCTCCTGTCTTCTCGTGATATAATACGAATCAACTTCTTGAAGCCGCCCATAACCCTGTCCCTTCCCCTACCCATTTTAAAAGGAATAGCTTCTGGATTCGTGACCTTTCCTCGAATTTCGTTTCCGAATTTCTTATTGTTAAAACACTCAAGTCATAGATTCGGCGACATCATTGAAGAGCCTTGCGAAATCAGTATCAGAGGTTTTAGTATACGAAATCACGTAATTTCGCATTCGGATTCAAAAAATTATTCGATTCATTACAAAATGGCAAATTATAGAAGAAAAAAACAACAACCGAAATGAGAGCATTACTTGTCTTGCAGGGCTATCATGTTATTATTGGTATAAAGACCCAAACGAAAAGCTATTCGCTGCTAAAAAGGTTTCTATTCCCCTTTTTTAATGAAACACATACAAACACATAGGGCAGTTTTTGATGAGAAATGAGCTTTCCCGGATATCGATATTGAACTCTTAATTTAACAAAAAATATAGTTAGATCCGACTAAATTATTTCCTTGAAGTGGTCTTATGTAGAATAAAACAGATCAGCCCGGCACGTAAGTAGAATGAATCTCTAAACACTATAAATTATCTTCAGTTTTTAATGTTACTTTAACGTCTGGAGTGATGACAACCAAATATCGACTGCAATATATTTTAAAAAATTATCAGCTCATTCAGAACCTTCATGTAATTTTTCCTTAACATGAATAACCAGCTGTGCGTACATGCATGCTAAGTTGCAAACCTGGATGAATAATACGGCGAATTTAAAATCATTAGCAACAGTCGAATATTTCTTAATATTATTGTAGAGTGACCTTTGTCAATATTTATTGTATTGTATTGCCATGCTACGGCGTTTTATCAGAAGGCCTCGAATATCCACGGAGCTTTATAGATATCATTTATCTTTTCAATAATATGTTTTCAACTGTCAAACAATTTTCTAAGACAAAAAATACAAAAAAAAAAATGAAATAAAAGTGAAAAACGACGTTGAGAGCCCAATCCTTTATATATGACACAATCTCTTAAGCACGTCATTATTTTTTACTGGAAAACAAATGCTTGTCAACGTAAATGATAAAATATGTCAAATATTTTAACCTGAGGTGTAATTAATTGATTTATTTTATTTCAACTTCATTTTCAGCAACGAAGTCAGGGCTTTTAAGTCTCCGTCAGCGAAATCATTGAAAAAGGAAGGTAAGACCCACGGTGAAACGCTCAAGTTAAGGGGCGCTTAGACAATCTTATAGAAAATAGAAAACGCACCAGGAATAACGTTCGTTAGGTGGGCAGCCCTTGATGTGTGTTTAAAAACGGTCGTTAACCAGAACAAAGTAAGAACACGTCAACCCATGCAGTCGCTATTTTAAAACTTTTAATGCCTAAATTAAATCCTTTCTTCTTGTGCAGAAAAAAAAAAGTTTAACAATCCCATAAAGCAAAGATATCGTGAAAATAGATGGAATCAATGTACAAATATTAATAAAAAATACGAAAACATATACAGGTCGATACCACGGAAAAGCGTCATACAGTACTGGATTCTTTCTCTCGATCTCGCGATTGCAGTTATGGCCAATAATGATTGTAACCAATATATTTTTTGAAGCAAAAAGATCTTAAGTAAAAAAATATTGTTTAAGCAAATTCAAAAATTTGCAATCTATATCATGGTAATATTTGCTTTGTGAAAACCTCTTGTCATTTTTTACCTCGTCGAGTTTCTTGTCATTTTATTCTTATACCTTGTAGAGCTCTTAAAAGAAATTTGGCTTTGTACTGTTCACTAGCCACTAGAAACTGAACTCCAGGAAGGAATATTAATAACAATGCATACAAAAACGACAGACAGTCATTTAGCTAATCGCGCCAGAGCCATGAAAGACTCTTGAATTCAACTGTGATCAATCGTTTCTTGCCACTCAGCCGGGCTCTTGGACAAGTTTGACAGTTGCCGAGTGGTTAAATGCTGACCAAGAAAAGTAGTGAGATTTTATAGCAATTTAAAAGTCCGATAAAGAAAATATTAAAAAATTAAAACCAAGCCATTGATAATTTTTTTATACGTTTAGAGAACCGTAAACTGTGACGTTTACGAAGGTACGTATAAAGACTTCTCAAACGTGCCCTCACACGTACGTACAACCTCTATCTTACTCCTTTGCAATGCTGTGTCACCTATTTAACACACAGAACACAGACGACACAAGAACACAGGGACAATTCACTTTACAATATCATCTGTACATTGAGTAATATAAAATAAACGGGTTAATGAGCCCTACAACCTCTTACAAAATTAAGTCACTGAAGAAAAAAATATGTGCCTTTTTGGACGACTGACATAAAAATCTGTCCGGGTGGATTATACAAAACAGCCTCCAACGTTAAGAATACCTCTTCCTCCGAGTCAATCATCTCTTTCTGATAAAACTACTGTTTGACTATTCCACAATATATAGATTTAGCCAGGGCTAAAAGCGAAGCTCCTGTTAACTCGAATTTATGATTTAAATTCAAACAATAAACTTGTATTCCACAATTCAGTGAACTTTAGAACACATTCATGTGACTTTTGAGGGAAGGTTAAGTGATTTTAGAGAACAGTAATTTGCAAACAGTCCAAGGTAAGAGTGAACTTAACCTTACATCGAGTTGATAGCCTTATATCTACACCCAAAAAATAGCAATCATCTTCGATCACATTTAAGAGCGCGTGCTCTTGATCACAGCAGATTAGGCCTGGAAAACAAATCAGGCGGAATTTTTTGTGTTCGACAAGTTTACTTTACAAAATCTTGCCAACAAGTCTGGGAACGTGTAAACCAACCTTTTACACTTTTTATACATCACGTCTGAGGTGAAACAGTACCATGACGCGCTGTTTTTATCATACAGACCTCGGACAGAATTAATGCAGTATTTCACAATTTTGCAATACAAATTGCACTCATTCATGATCATTCAGTATTCAGGACGATCGAAGGACGTGTGAACTTTTAGCGAAACCGTTAAAAAAATTTCCAAAATCACCTATACAGCTAGCCGGTTCTCACTTTTGACAAGCACCAAAGTCGACTGTTTAAATTATGATTAATAGAGTTATACGCTTCAACATAATAAAGAATTTATTCTGTTTATTTTTTATTTAATAGTTTTATAACGATGTGTACAGTATGTGGTCCTTGGTCCGCGTGTAAAAGTCATTAACTTGAATATCTTACCCGAATCTTCACGCAACGAGCTGAAATACTCCCTGAAGATAGCTTTTATGTTCCTGTCGATAATCCTGAAGTTTCAATTTCCAGACATGAATATTTTGCTTGGAATTCGCAAAAAGGCAATCGTTTTCAATCAGGGCGGATAAAGGTTGGGCGGTGAAACGAGCGCGTCCGAGCAAAAAGGTGTGATGCAGTAGACTGGGACTCTGCTTACAAATATCACTTGTTTTCGCTTGTTTGCGACCTCGGTCAGGGCTTGCAATGTGGTTTGTCCATTAGACACTGCCGCTGTCACTGAATTATGGCGGCTTGATTTGTTTTCTTGCACTTCTTCCTCGTTCCCTTGTGCTGGTACGCTGTCTCCAAGAGGCAAATGTTGCTACTTTTTGCGGGAGGTTAAGTCAGGAGTAGACAAACATCTCTTTCAAACGGTTTCTCTTATTACTTCTATCACTCTTCCACTGAATAATATTTTCGTTCTACTACTCGCCAATGTCGGTGTTCTTCCAAAACAAAAACAACTAAGTACTGTCGAAAACACGAAGGAAAATCTCATCCATGGCAAAACTAAAAGACAACAGATTGTGTTTCAGATGACGTGTATTTTATAAATGCGTGCAGCTCGTGCAAGGTGAAAAAAACATCTCATACGTCTTTCTGTTTCTTCGAAACTTCAAAATTAGTTTCCCCTCAGTTTTTACTGTTTACCTTGTTTTGTTTTAGAGAGACAAAAGGACAAAAAACCTTAAAAGTAACCTCAATAAATTTCGTTTACATGCGGTTGCCGAATTTGCGACGCATTGGGCGAATCGCCATGGCGCTTTGCACCCGAGAAGAAAAGTTTGAAGCAGCACTACGCCACTATATCAAAATATATCAATCTAATTTTTTGTTATGTTATACAAAATGTATCCCCCTTTAACATATGTAAAAATTGAGGCTAAGAAGAGTTAAGCTTTTCCAAACGAAACGGCGAAAGACGATTAGGTGAAATTTAGTGGAAGGAGGAGGTATTCAACACTTCCAAATTAAACTCAAATTTTGGCATTATACGACCAACAAGTTTGACTTATAGGCATACAGACACAAACATATGGAACTGTTTATTGATATTGTTACGAAACGAATTTATCTATTTAACATTGTAGCCCTGTTTTCGATGGTCCTTGGTAAGCAGCATGCACGATAAAAACGTAAAAATGTTATAGTTTCCACACGAAAACGTGATTTTCACAGTATTTCTTTTTTTTTCTTTTCTTGATGCTATTAAGCAAAAGATTTTTTCGGAAGATGTTGTGAGCATAAAATAATCTGCTTTTCTTTCAAAGACTTCAGACAACAGTCTCCTCGAGTCTCCCACACGAGCGTCGTCAAGCGGTTTTTAGCGCGGTCGAAAATAATTACCAGAAACTTTGTATGTACTGGAGGTATTAAAAAGGAGAACTTGTAGACATGTATGGGGGCGACTTTCAAAACATTCTTCGAGAACAAAGGCCGTCGCTTTTTACTTTGGAAAGTGTTATTCAACCAAGTTCATAGGACGCAGACCAAGGACCGCTAAGCGAAATTTGGTGATATTTTTTCAAGAGTCGCTAAAACAAAAAAAAATTAGCGTCTACAGCAATATGCTTCTAACAGCGGAAATAAGTTGATCTGAAAACCTGTTCTGCAAAAAGACAAGTCTTCCCGTTGCGTTTTAGTTATTCGCAGGCTAAGTAAACATGACCACGTAATTTACGGTACCGCAAAAATCCAAATTTCAAGAAAGACAAATTAATCTACCTGTCAACAAACTTTAATTTCGCGTCTTCGCCCGCAGCAAGAAGGCTGAAACTTCGTCATATGAAAGAATGCTAATCAGTAAATCACGATATCTTTCATAATTCAACGTATTTTTTTTCTTGACGAACTATTTTATCATTTTCGGAAAAGACGCGGACCAAGGACCGTAATCTTCAAAAGCGTTTAATACGCGCGGCATTCGTAGTTACTAAAACAAGGAATGACCTACAATGACCTACAATGACCTACAATGATCTACAATGACCTACAATGAGCTACAATGAGCTGCTACGAGCTAAAATGAGTTAAAATAAGCCCTACAAATGAGCTACAAAATGACAGACAATGATGTTTACCGTGTGTCACGCTTGGACGTGACACTAGACTCATGTTTGTCAGTATTTAATTGGTACAGAGAAAAAAACTGTAATTTCCTAAATACTGTTGCTTGGTTGTCATGGTAACGGGTTTGTTTACGCGTCGTTTTGGAGCCGAAAAATGCTTGTTTCGTGGGCCAAAATTGGTCCAAAAACGAGTTTTTTGACCGACGATATCTATTGGAAGACTGGTACCCAACAGTCTCGATTTCATGTGCATGCGGTAAACAATCAGCCATTTTGCAATCGTCAAGTTGTAGATCTTCGCAAATTAAACACTAGTTTGACCTACAAAATGCCGAAATTTTCATCTCAAAGACGCAAGAAAAGAAAATTTTATGGAAATCGGTTTACTTAGTAGGCAAGGAGTGAATGAAGAAGAGTTAGTGCCGGTAGAAAGCACTTCAAGTGGATCGGCAGTGAGTTCTTCGCATGGTCAAGAGGAAGCGAAGGAATGTTCAGTGTCGTATCAAAAGCTCGTGACAAATGCCGAAGACGAGAAGCGCAAACCAAAGGTACACGATAAATATTCAGAGGAAGATAGTCCCACTATCACTGGATTTAGATTTTTCGATATGGAGGTGCTGTCATCTGTTTTTGGGCAGCTACGGTGTGGCGATTGTAGCACAAAGCGGAAGGAATGTGCCTCGACTTTGCGCTTGTTGTGTGAACACTGTGGCTGGAAATTTCTTTTTGTACTTTAAGAAAGCAAGGAAAGAGCGATGAAGTAAATCGACGTCTTGTGTATGGCATGAGAACTATTGGCAAAGGCTATGCTGGAGCAAGAAAATTCTGTGCTATAGTGAACATGCCTTCACCTCCAACTGAGCAACGCCCCCTTCATGACCACTGCCCAACGGACAGTGCAAGTTGGTGCCGTTATCAACAAAATAAGGCAAATCAGAGCAAGCTGTACAAACATGGACCTGGCTTACCTCTTGAGGTAATTGCAAAGTTAAAGCCAGAAAATGTTAGACTCAGCAATGACATTTTACTGGAAAAATGCTTGCATGGTAAGACACAAAATCAGAATGAATCGTTAAATGGAATGATCTGCCAGAGAGTCCCAAAAGAAGTTTATGTTGGAAAGGAAACACTAGAACTAGGACTGTATGATGCAGTTGCTCATTTTAATATTGGAGCAGTTACTGTTATAAGAATTTTGCAAGCCTTAAACATTCCCTCTGGAAAATATACAGAAGAGGGTTGTAAGCTTCTTGATCAGCTATGCGTGGATGGTGCAGAATATAAAAGCAAGGCAAGCACCAAAAAGAGAAGAAAAGTCATAAGAGGACTAAAAGAAAGAAAAGAGGACAAGAGCAAACAAAGAGAGGGTGTGAACTATGCCTCAGGACAGTTCTAGAGAGTTGTCTATGTGGAAACTCTGTTACAGTCATTGCGAATTCTATTTCTCAAACTTTAAACCACTTTTTCTCATAATTTTATATTTTGCGGAACTATGAACACTCTAGCAACCATAACTTTTCATGGTTTTATCCAATTCTTCTCATTTTTGGAGTGAGAAATCTTTGTATGTTTTGACATGCAATGAACTACAATCATTTATATTGGTGTAATCTTTGTTGTCTGAGGGCCCAAAACTGGATCCTTAATTCAGTTTATTTTGAATGTCAATATGTTTATTGCAATAATTTTGTATCTATTAGCCTGATAAGAATGCCTTTAGTTCATTGCATAAAAAAGAATATGTAGATGAAATTCCCAAAGTTTCAGCAATTTTCCTTGTAATGTCTTGGAGATAGAAGTGTTTTTGTACCGGTTATCCCAGGGGGTTTATTTTTAGCATTATTGGTTGCCATGGTAACTAAACAAGACAAAAAGTAGAAAAATATACTCATCTCATGCCATAATTTAAGAATACCTGGGAATACTTTTGCAAAAGAACATATCAAAAAATAGTGATTTTTGAGGAATGTACCACCTTAAATTGCCAAGCACATTTTGAAAACCTTGTTGCTGAGGTCAAGTTGAATACCTTGAACCATTGAACCAATCAAAACCTTGTTGCTGAGCAGGTTGAAACTTTTCATTTTGCACTCTAAACCAATGAAAACCTTGTTGCTGAGCGGATGTTTAATACCTTGAACCAATGAAAACCTTGTTGCTGAGCGGATGTTTAATACCTTGAACCAATGAAAACCTTGTTGCTGAGTGGATGTTTAATACCTTGAACCAATGAAAACCTTGCTGCTGAGCAAAAGGCAATCTTTTTATTTCGCCTGCTTTAATAACTGGCGGTTTTTTGTGTTTTTCTGCCTAGAAAAAACACATAAAAAAAGGTGGAAAATGACTCAAATCCAAACTTCATTGCTGTCAAGCAAATTTGTTGGATTAGTTTTTTAACACGGGAAAATAATCCAAAGGTTTTTTTGCGATTTTTTTTGTTGCACCGTATCAATATCATACATGTATTATTACACTGTAAATTTATCTCCAAGCGTAATAATTAGAGACGCTGTCATCATTTGGCCTGTCATCCAGTAGACTAAACGCGTTACGTTTATGCACGCATGTCCCCTGATCTTTTTTTTTTTTTGTCTTTTCCTAAAATCTTTATGTTATCTTATTACAGGGATCTTAAGGTGATTCCCTGGTTTTGCACTGCGCATCTCTTACTGCGCATAACAAGATGGCCTCCTTAAAAAAGACCATGTGAAGTAACATTATTAAAATGAAGTTGACCGAAGAGAAACGCTATTGCAATTTTTACTTGCGGTTGTTTCTTGCCGAGGTGAGACTCAATGTGGTGGGAATGTGCATAACGTAAGCAGTACGCTAGCCTGAGATCATGCCCTCTCCCTATTAGCCCTTTATGTCTCTCACGGGAAGAGGGCGTTATTTTTTCCCTCTCGAGCCAAAGAAGCAAAGAAGCAAAAAAAAAAAGAAAAAAAAATAACGCCTGATCTCAAGTTAGCAGTACGCGTGTTGCTGAGTTCGACTTCCTCACGGAGAACCTCGATAGTGGATGTTTAATTTGTGCTTATTCACTTTGATTTTCATTTAAACGCTTTCTCTATCACATTGTGTCCTAAATGTGATATCTCGATGTAAACTTTGTAAAAACGGATTTTTTGATACTTTCTTCCCACTTTCGCATACATTCTACTTTGAAACTCGCCCCAGTCCACTCTCAAAAATCCGAGTACGGTCCCATTTTTTATTTCATGATTTTAATAAGGACAGTGCTTCCTTTCAGCGAGAAAAAAATTGGCACAAATCTATGTTCAGCTTTTTGGCAATTTTACTAAATTGTACGTATTGAGCTATCACGTGTCGAATAGCGCGTGTCCAATTTAATTCTACTTTGGAGCGTCAAGTAAAAACAAGGGCATTAAAAGGCATTTTTCTAGTACGTAAGTGGATAAACAATACATTAAAGTCAAATTCTGTGCGATACCATATGCATCATTGAAAAAATCTTTCCTTTTTGTCTAGTTTTGGGCTGCGCGCGGTTTTTGTCAAAGGGTCCAAAATAGCAGTATTTGTCGGCATTGTGACGTCAAAACGAGCACGGTGACCCTCACTTTTTATTACCTTTTTATCATCTTCTTGACTTGTTACATCAGTGTACCGAGTTTCATCTACAATCTATGTTAGGTTCTTTTACTCGGGAATCAGCTTAAGCGTATTTTCAGGTCCCCTCGTTCAGTCATTGTAGGTCATTGTAGATCATTGTAGATCATTGTAGGTCATTGTAGATCATTGTAGGTCATTGTAGATCATTGTAGGTCATTGTAGGTCATTCCTTGTTTTAGTAACTACGGCGCGGCATTTTAATTTGACTACTCCTGCATGCAAGCGATGTTCATGAGCGACTGAAAACAAACGGCACAGCGATAAAAATTGCAAGAGACTACCAACAATCAATAAAAGGACAATAATTTGGTGAAACATATACAGAGACAACAATTTTCATTCATGAAGACAAGTATTAAAGTGTCTCCGAAAATTCTTGTTTATGTTTTTTACAGTTGTAAGCCGACTTCCCGTGTTTGCTTTTTCAAAGATGAACTCGACGCAAGAAAAAAGCTCAAAGCTTTCTTTTACAGCCAGAATTATAACGAAATATTTTTTGGAACGTTTTCTTTTTATTCGCGATAAGAAAATGACTTAAGGCTTTTTACAGTTTTATAACAACAATAAGCTTTATTTGCATGACCATAACAAAGTATTACAGCATTGCAAAAGCTACTTGAAATTAATCATTGATTCCTTGTAAATTAAATATTCAAAATAATTTGAAAACGTATTAATCATTCTTCATTTCTAACCATCACTAGGATCAATTATTCCGGGGATTATAAGTTTTATAAGCTTATAATCAAACCTGATACTCGGTCAGATCATTGTCTTCTTACAATTTAAAACGTGTACCAACTAAATAGCCGCATAAACTACGCTCGACTTTATTAAATTAGATATAAAAAACAAACGTCAAATGCAATAATTGCTCAAGCTTACCATTCGAGATGCACTGAAAACTAAGCATCGCTTCAGACTTTTCAACCCTCTCACGCATCAAGCAAGGTGAAAAACGAAAACGATGCCATCTGAAATCGGCTTTCCAACTTTAACAAGCGATGTATTTCTCAACCAAAAACCCAATAAACAAACTAGCCATGAATAACAGAAGACTCTTGAAAGCAGCTGAATTCCATTTTGTACATTCAGTGGACAAAGACAGAAACATTACAAGTCGACACAAAACACTGTCAGCTTCAACGGTCAAAGTAAACAGGTTTCAAGATGCTGCATAAATTTTCCGCATGAACTCACCTGTCAAATTTTGACCAATCAGAGCATAAAAATAAAATGTAGAGCGTGACCAACGCGTGACCTTGGTGAGAAAAGTTAAAAGCAACTGGCATGTCTTCACTGCCTGTAAAAACTCAATGGCGTCGTTACGTTGCCATGGTGACTCCGATTGCAATAAAACCCAAATCATAAGAAATTTTCATCTTTATATAATACAGTTGTGGTAACCTTTTTTCCATATCTTTACTCATGGCGACGTAGTTAATGCTCAAACTTGGGAGGTATCCCTTCAAAACAATCCAGTCGAGCCACCTTAAATTGTCTCCAGAAACTCTTGTTCGAAAGCTTGATTTTAGAGTTTCCGTCGCCATACTGTTCACTTGAAGTCTTGCCCTAAATACTTTGTTCTATTTTCTCATTAAATCAAAAAAGAAAGTCACGTCAAAGTGCCCCAAATTTGGTTCCTTGAGTAATTATCAATGTCTGACTCAGTGTCCTCGACATCAGAGCTTGAGTTGTCACTGTTCCGTTTTGGTGGATCAGACTCCACTTTAGCGTCATCCTTCAAGTTTACCGGTATACTGGTATTACTGGTATGGGTATTCCTAGCGGGTAGCCTATAGGAGTGGGGGGGGGGGGGGAGGGGGGCGGGGGGCGATTATTCGAAGGAGGCGATTAATTGAGGGATGGCTATTATTCGAGGAAATACGGTAAGCATCCTATTTACTTGTCTCTCGGGCCTATGTGATATATTCCCCTGATACTGCTCATATATCACATACCCTCTCGTTCCATGGTGTAAATAGGTCAGTTTCGAAAGGTCCAAGAAAACTCCAGCAGTCGGCTCTCTCTTGTCTAAGGCAGAAGCAATATTACTTACCAACTGAATCAACGCCATTGACGTAGAATGATTTCTACGAAATCCAAACTGATTGTTATAAAGAAGATTACGATTTGTTAAGTACTTATAGATACGATTATAAACCACTTTTTAGAAAAAGCTGGAAGAATGGAAATGTGCCGATAATTTTCAAGTTTTTCTGGATCACTAGAAAGGGTATCAGGAAAGCACATTTAAATTTAGCCAGGGCTAAAAGCGAAGCTCCCATTAATAAATTTATAATTTAAATCAAACAATAAACTTGTAATCCACAAATCAGTTAACTTAAGGGCACATTCATGTGACTTTTGAGGGAAAATTTAAGTGATTTTAGAGTGAAACATCTTACATCGAGTTGATAGCCTTATACTGTACACCTAAAAAATAGCAATCATATTCGATCACATTCAAGAGCCATAATGACTCTTGATCACAGTAAATTTGGCCTGGAAAATAAATTCTTGGTAGCCGGGTGCGACTTTATTGAAATGAATCGACGAAGCGCGAGTTTTGACTGCTGAGTGTACCACTTTGAACTTAATAACCCACTGAGTGCGTCTATTAGTTATTCAAATGAATCAATGAAGCGCGAGATTTGAATGCTGAATTTAAAAACTTGTAAAAAAATCTTTGAATGCGGTCCGAACAATATTCGCAAAGGGTTTTAAACAACCTTTGCCATTGTGTAACCGAACCGATAAGGTGACGACAGTATTTTTGGCCCTCTCCCCTAAGTAAGTTTCGCTTTGAGGCAAATGTAACCCTTACCCTCCCCCCGAGGAATATTGTTCACTACTTGACACTCGCCGAAGCTTCAAGTTTGCTGCCTCGGTAGTCATCGGAATTTTGCATGTGTTAAGACGCCATTGTTTAAGTCATTCCAAAAACGGCCAAATATGGCCAATTCTACAACAGAAAAGAACACCTATTGCTTTCGAATTGGACCCGCTTTTCTTGATACGTTAGGGCGAATTTTTTGCGTTGGACATGTCTACTTTACAAAATCTTGCCAACAAACCTGGGGGTGTGTAAATCAACCTTATAATAAATACTTTTTATACATCACATTTGAGGCGCTGTATTTATCACACAGACCTCGGACAGAATGTAGTATTTCACAATTGTTCAAGAAAAATTGCACTCAGTCAATTTTCAGGACGATCAATCGTGGGCTTTTAGCGAAACCGTTCCAAAAAAATTTCTCACTATTGATAACTGCTACATTTGCAGTGCGAGCTGTGTCCAGTGTTTAAATGAACATTAATAGAGTTACGTTTCAACATAATAACAAATTTATTATGTTTATTTTTTTTATTTAATGGTTTTATAACGATGTGTGATCTTAGGGGGTGTTTACATGACACCGGGGCGACTTTCGCGCCGCGACGAGTTCACTCCGGTTCCCTCTCATGGCTCTACATTTGTTTACATGATACCACCACAAAAAGTCACGCCGGCGCGAGTCACCCCGGCGTGAGTTCACTCCGGTTGTCGCACCAGGGCGAGAATTTCACTCCAGTACGAAATCTCGCAACGGTATCATGTAAACACGAAACGACCACCCGTTTCGGTGTGAAATCGGTCTAATGTTCGCGATTTTGAATCATACGTGCATTTTATCAAAATGAAGTGTACCTTCAAATAACGAGATCATATGTGAAATAACCTATTCATCATGTAAACGCGATACGAAATCAAAAAGTCATGTCGATATGAAACTCGCGCCGGTGCGAGTTTTCTCATGTAAACACCCCCTTAAAAAGCGTTTGATACGCGTGGCATTTTGAGTATTTCCGCAAGCGATGTTCATGAACGACTGAGTGAACAAACGGCACAGCGATTAAATTGCAAGAGAGACTAGTAATAATTAACAAAAGAAATATAATTCGGTGAAACATTTACAGAGACAACAATTTTCATTCACGAAAACAAGTATTAAAGAGTCTCTAAAAATTCTGTATTTTTAAGATTAAAGCTTAAGTTTATGTTTTAAGCCGACTTCCAGGTGTTTGCTTTTTTGAAAGATTAACTCGAGGCAAGAAAATCGCTCAAAGTTTTCATTCTACAGCCATATTTATAACTAAATATTCTTCGGAACGTTTTCTTTCTATTTGCGGTGAGAAAATATATCTAAAGGCTTTTTAAAGTTCTGTAAGCTTATATCAAACCTGATACTCGGTCAGATCATTGTCTCAAGACTTGCCGCATGAACTACGCTCGACTTTATGAACTTAGATATAAGAAAAGAAACATCAAACGCAATAATTACTCAGGCTTACCTTTCGAGATGCAGCTCCTGAAAGCTATTAAATAAGGCCAGAATCGCTTGAGACTTTTAAACCGTCTTAAGCATCAAGCAAGGTGAAAAACGAAAAAAATGCCATCCGAAATCGGATTTCCGACTTTGACAAGCGACGCATTTCTCAACCAACAACCCAATAAACAAACTAGTCATGAATACCAGAAGACTGCTGATAGCAGCTGAATTTCATTTTGCATATCCAGTGCAAAAAGACAGTTAAAAACATCACAAGTTGACCCACAACTCTCTCAGCTTTAGCTGTCAAAGAAAACAAGTTTCAAGATGCTTCATAAATTGTGCGCTTGAACTCGCCTGTCAAATTTTGACCGATCATAGCATAAAAAGTATCGTAATCAAAGTTTCCACGGCTAATTGAAACAATGGGCAAGTGGTCAGATAAATTATTTACAATCGGTCCATTGACAGATAGACAAGTAACGTTATTAGTGAAAATATTGAAAGTGAGGAATGATCATCGCAGTAAGTTTTCCAATTTAAGCAATTGGAAAGAAGAAGCCTGAAAAAAAAATCAGGGCTTCAATTCATCTACAACCGCAGTTCAAAAATAAATTATTTCATTACTTCACATCAGTTAAAATATTATCAATAAGAGAGGTGGTGTTAGATGTTATACGGGTGGGCTTTGTGATCTTGGGTAAAGCAGGCGGGTGAGAAAACACGCTCGACAAATTCTCCTGTAATGGTATGTTGTTCATGCCGTAAAAAGTGTAAATTAAAACCGCCCATGACATAACAGATCTTATTCTCTTTAGTAGTAGTGAGCAATAATTTTCGCAATGAATCCCGGGTTTTATGAAATTTCTTTTAACGAACACCTGCAGGACCAAAATCCCTATCTAAAACAGATAACTGAAAGACAAAAATTCCGACGCTAATATTTCAATCGGCTTCTTTTTTCTATAGCCACATACTTCTAACAAAAATGATGGTTGAGGTGTTTGCAATTTATGCCCTGTACCTGTTGAAATATTCGTCGCTTCCTTTGGTGTTACTTAAATAATCTTGTGCTGCTTTTTTTTTTTTAATTCAGGTTACTAAATTATGAGACAACAAGCGATATACCTTCTTGGGTTCATCAGCATCATTTTTTGGGTCCTCGCCACAGGTATTTCACGAAATTAGCTTTAAGGACAGAATATATTCGTTATACGTCGTTACTACCCTATAGCCTGAATACTCAGGCTATTGGATGGAACTGTACGAATATCATTTAATGTGGTCATCCCTGTATTGACGGCATTATCGTTTGCCTTATTAATGAGCAATAAGCAATTGTCAAAGGTTTTGGCCATAAGACACACATTACACTTCTTACTTTAAAGACTTTTTAGAGAAGGTTTAAAAAGAAGGTACGTAGGAGACCGTCTGTTAATGAGGGGACTTTTTCCTTTCAGCGAAAAACTCCACTGTCCCGGCATTAACTCTTGGTAAGTGATTAGTTTTATATATAGTTTTGTCTACTTCACTTCATTTGACAAGCACTTTACACCAACTTGTTAAAACAAACCTCTTCATCATTAACCGCTGTATCGTGCGAAAAAGTAAGTCCGAAACAATGTATTAGAAATGCTTTGTTTTGTTTTGTTTTTTTCTTTTAACTAAAATTACTGGCAAAAGACTACACATTATGCTACTAAAGTTATTGTACGAACATTTCCAGAGCGCCGTTAGGTCTTGTCGTTTATGGTTTACAGTGGAACTTCGATATACATGTAACGAATTCTATATAAGGAAATCCTTGGTATAATTAAGCAGTAGACCACACTTTCTATGGGTTTACCGGCGAGTATTAACCCACGCGGGATGTTGGGAGAAGATGAGAAAAGGTTGTAAATCACGAGCCGAGGCGAGTGATTTACAGACTTTCCGAGTGTTCTCATAACATTCCAAGTGGGTTACCACGCCAGTAAACCCATAGAAAGTGTGGTATATTGCTTTTTTATAAAATAACTAAGATAGCACGCCCGTTTTGATTGGTTGAAAACCTATGGTTTATTGTGGTGGTAAACTCATAGAAAACTTAAAGTTATTTTATTAAAGCAGTAGACCACACGCACTTTCTATGGGTTTACGGGCGTGATAACCCACTTGGGATGTTGGGAGAACATTCGTGTTCTCCCAACATCCCGCGTGGGTTAAAACACTGGTAAACCCATAGAAAGTGTGGTCTATTGCTTAAATAAAATAACTTTAAGTAAAACGGAAAGTGTTTCAGTTTTCTATGTGTTTACCGGCACAATAGACCATGTTTTTTTAACCAATCAGAATGCGCGTACTATCTTAATTATTTTATTAGTGAACATATAAATGGGTCTAAATGAACATATTTCACCAGTCCCTAGTCGGCCTTTCGTTAACAAGTAAAGAATGCCTTGGATGTGCTATGCTCTGTTGTATAGCACGCAGGAAACGAATAGAGCATAAAGAAAGTGTGGGGGGAAGAAACAAGAGACAAAATGCTTCACAACCGAACGGAGCTCAGCCAAGGGTCGTTTATTTGTTTCATAGAAAAGAATCCGTTAAATCATCCTTGCATTACTTTCTAATTATCAAAACAAATTAATGACAGATGGCGTGAAGCTTTAGCTCCCTTTATAAAGCACCCTTATTCAACCAGTCAGATTGCGCGTTTTATCTGAACTTTATTATAATTATATTTAGGTTTCAACTGAGCACTTTTTCTGGTGCGCTGTACGCTCACAATTTAGTGAAGGTCAGAGACAAAGTATGTATGAGTTTGTCGCACATCTGAAAATTCTAAAGTTATTTTGAGTGACGATGTCTTATGTCGAGTGAATCATGATTCTAAATGGCCTTCATGTTGGATTTCTATTGCATATCAGAATAGTTTAAATTGGACCTAAATAAATAGGAATCAATCATAGCTTCATACAAAACCCAGAACTTGTTGCAAGACAGGGTGGCTGATATTACAGGGTAATAAAACCTTAAAAAAAAACAGCTAATAGGGGTTATTGTTATTTCTTAAGCCGGTAGTGGAGTAAATATGAAGCAAGTAGTTCAGTTCAATTTTTTTTACGACAGCTCCACCAGGATACTGTAGGTACTTTAACGGATCACTGTACAAGATTGGCGATACTTGGAAACCAAGCCCACTGGAAACGTGCAGTTGCACTTCCTCCCAATTTATAGCATGCTTCAGTATTCTCCCACCCATTGCGATAGCCTGCAGGGACAGCAGTGGGAATACGAGAAAACCCGGGGACATGTGGCTGGATAATCCTCAGTCGAAATGTAACTGCAGCAAGGACAATTTCGTAATTTGCGATAGATTGCTTGAGCCAATGTGTCAAGATATTAGTGGAATATTTCGAAAGAATATGGAGACATGGACGAAAGGTTATTGCGTGGAATGCGCTTGTATCAATGGTACCATCAACTGCAATCAAACGATTGTCAATATAACGTATGGGTTATATAACGCCTCAGTATTTCCGATTTCGGAACTCTACGCATCTCAAGCACCACAAACCTCAAGTGCTTGCAAAGGTAATCTGTAAATAAATTGGTTCGGAACTAAGTATTGATCAGAGACTTGACATTTGGTACATCCATGATTTTCTTTTATTCTTTCTATGAAACTCTTTCGGACCTTGGCAAAACATTTTTTTTGAGCTATTATCGCACTAAGTACGGTATTAAGTCCTCTAAAATGAAATTGTTCAGTCACTATACTTCGCAAACATGTTCGATGTACACTTCAGTCAATACAGGTATCTTGCCTCAATACAGCGGTATATGGATTTAATTTGCACTATACTTTTTCCAAACAATTGTTCTGACAATCTTACTATTAAGAACAGCCAAGACAAAATATTTTAATTGTCACATTTTGGTCTATTTTGCCCGTAACATCGGTATATAAAAAAGTCGCTTAAAATGATTATTTCAAAATTAAATAACTTAGTTTTTCGTTTTATTTCAGCCTTCCATGATAATAAAACCAAGTTAATCAGCTGCGAACGCGAGGGCTTTTATATCCGGGACAGTCATCGCTGTAATGGAAATGACGAATGCCCGGATGGATCAGATGAAAAAGGGTGTGAAAATGGTTGGTTTTATGGCATTGCTTCTCTTTTATTATCATCTGCATCGAATCTGATTTTTCTAGAATGCCTTTGTCTCTCTTGACTTTATCAAAGTGAATCATTGGCCCCGAAGGGGGAGGGGGGGGGGGGGGTGTTTTTACTCCTTTATATGGCCTATGCGGGGATGTGCCGCTGGACATGTATGACAGGGTATGGTTTTCGACCTCTCTCAGGGCGCTTTCCAAAAGTCGGAACTGGCCGGCAGGACCATGGCCGGACCAGACATTTTGGTAATGAAATAGGCTTTTTCCAAGAGAATTTGCTGAAAAACCATTTCTTTTGTACATAATATTTAGGTTTTGAATGATCTGGGTGGTTAGTTTTGATTAAAAGCGAAATTCTTATTACGGTTGGAATGGGCTGACCAGTCAGTTCTGACAAATGGAAAGCGCCCTCAGGGTCCTAAGCAGGATATACAATTTCGCGTGAGTATGTCGGCCTAGACGCTTTAGCTTACAAAAGATTCAAAAGCAATGACCATAACGTGAATTTGCTCTATTGAAATTGTCATTTTTTAGTAAATGGCTTTAAAACAAAACGGCTTGCATTTTGTCCTTTGTCCTGAGTAGGGTAAGAAAATTGATGGTGTTGTCCCGGTAAACAGGGTATGTATTTTAGGATTTTTTGGCCTAAACAAGGTCAGGGTTTCCAACCCCCAGCGGCTCACCTATACCCAAATATTCGTTGAGTACCCCCCCCGGCTTCGTAGCAGCCGGGGGAAAACCTTGAATGCTTTGCAATGCATATCAGTACTTGTTATACGAAGTTACTATTACATGTATTATGCCTATGTTGTTTACACTGGAAACACCTCACAAAGAAAGGTACATACCTAAAAAACTGCCCCATCCCCCCTGTCACCGACATGCGCTTTTATCTCGAAAAACGCGGCTTCAACAGTACACACCCAAAAACGGAGTACATTTAGCAGCTGTCGAAGACACAAGTGCTTTAAATAGAAACAAGAGTAATATAGTGAAATACCTTTTCCTCACTAAACTTTGGGCTTAAAATAAAGTTTTTTTATTCAAGTCAGTTTGATGATTTCCAAGATCTTTTCCACGTTTTACCACCTTTGCTGCTGGTAAACTCTTCCTAAGTGCTATTTGTTCTTTCTTCATTAATGATTCAGTTATCGACTATTAAGATTTGTCTCAATGTATTCATTAAGATAAGTAAAGAGTAAATGTAGCAAATAGGTGGCATGTAAAGGCTTACAGTATGAAGACTGTATCAAACAAGCTAATAAAATAATTCCATTTTGATCTCTCTCCTGGGCACATCGCGCACCTTACACTTGTATACTTATCTAAGCTATCAACACCTATATAATGTATATGCAAAAGAGAATTGGAAAAAATAAAGCATCTGATATTTTGCTTCAGCCAGTGGTTAAAACATTTTGCATATTTCAAGTTCCTTAGATTAGGTATAAGAACCGTCTGATAACATATCTGATCTTCTTAAACCACATTCCATGGCCTCTACTACTATCGGTTGTTAACACTTTAACCTTTAAGCCCCATTATTGACATACAAATTCTCCATACTGATCTCCAGACAAAATTAGTTGACAGAATTTGATAAAAGATCCAAGATTTTTCTCTTTGTGATCACTCTATTATAGACTTTTCTCTTGACTTATCTATGAGTATCGTTAGGAGAAAACTAATGTTGGTCACTATTGGGACTTAAAGGGTTAAAACACGCGATACACGGAACTTCTATGCGCACGTACTAATTATCTAAAATTATTTTGTTATTAAATTCTAGAGATTTGCATGGACGAAGAAGGTGGTACTTTGCTGATAAATGACAGCGTAAAGGGATGGACAGTTTCTCCGTGTCTCAGTTGCCATTGTAAAGGCGGCTTAACAACATGTAGAAGAGATTTAACCATCAACTTTCCAGGATATTTCCGGGGTATTTATAGCCTTGTACAGAACTGTACTCAACCATCATGTAGCGTCCTGAACTTTGTTCAAGACAGCAAAGATTGGTGTCAAGGTAAGAAGTAAAACAGCAACAAATTTCCACAGTCTTTACCACTGAAAGCAGAAGCAGAAGTTCAGTCCGAAACATTGTCGTTACCTCTTAATAAAACGAAGGGTCTGTTCCCTTTTCCTCTAAAATTATTAAAAATTGCTAGGCATTCAATATCTAAACCAATAGGTAGTTTAATTGATTGATCAGTGCAACTAGGTAATTAAAGCACGCTAAAATTATTCCTATTTATAACGGTGATGACCCAACGGATCCTAGTAATTATTGTCCCATTTCTCTACTCTTTATTTTCAATCGCATTTTCGAGAAGCTGATGAATAAACGCCTTAAAGCATGTTTGATGAACGTCAGATTTTATTTAAAGGCCAGTATGGTTTTCGAGGAAAACATTCCACTCAACACGCAATAGGCCATTTCCGAGTTCCAAAAAATCTCACTTCCAAAACGAGGCTAAGTGCGAAGCCATTGATATGAAAATGATTTTCAATTATTATGCAAATAAAACTCATTTTCACAACAAAGGTTTCGCTCTTAGCCTCGTTTTGAAAGTGAGATTTTTTGGAACTCGAAAATGGCCTATTCTTGACATTGATAACACCATACAGGACAATGTGGATAACAAGTCGTTTTCTCTAGGAATTTTTCTCGACTTGAAGAAAGCCTATGATATGGTCGATCACTCACTGTGACTTTATAAACTTGATCATTACAAAATTAGGGCCATTGTTAATCTTGGTTTGCTTCCTATTTATGCAGCCGTGCCCAACCGACACAAATAGATTGTAGAATTTCACGGAAAAGATTAATGGCAAATGGGCTCCCAAAGGGCTCTGTTCTCGGCCCATTGTTATTTTTGTTATAGAGTGTTTTTAAATGACATTACGGCGGCCATATTGGTGTCCCAAAACAATGAAACGGCGGCCATGTTGGTGTCCCAAACTAGTCCTGTGGGAGTTGAACTCTTTGTAACCGCTCTCTTTTGTGCCAACACATTTGCATAGATGCTGGCCACGTGAGTGAAAACACTCTATACGAATATAATGACATTAATAACGCCTCTGAGAAATTTAAATTTCATTTATTTGCCAATGACACAAATTTGGCTGTATGGGGACAAAAATCTTAAGCTAAAATAAAGGAAATTGACAGAGTACACTAATTACTCCACTTATCTAGAGCAGAAAGAATATGGTTGAGTTCGATTGCGAAATCCTGATTTAGATTTAGAAATCCGGATTTCAGATTTTGCAATCGAGCGTAAAATTCGAAAACGGTGGATTTCAATTAAGAAATCCAAATCCGGATTTCATGGATTTCCTTTTTACCGTTCGATTGGGAAATCCGAAAAAGGATTTACACAACCATTCTCGTGCACAGCGGTCCAAGCAAGACCGCTGTCTTAACAAATGTTTTTCAAATCCATTGTAGGGGTGTGTTCGAGCAACTCGCTCGCTACACGATGAGGTACCAGGGAATCTGATTTACATCTTGCTTTTATTCTTTTTAATCTTTTAACTCTTTTTTACTTTTCTCTACTTTACTCAACCTTACTCTAACTGACTCTACTTTACTCTAACCTCTAGTTCAAGTATAGTAGCGTTTTTAATAGCCAAAGGTGGACATGTTTGGGTTAGCTGACCGGAAGAGTTTCTATTGTATATCTTATCGCGTATACTGCAACAGGTTTGCTATTGTTACGGAATAGATAAGCTTACGCACAACCGCAGCTGACAATTACCGTAAAGAACCAAGGTCAGCTCTAACACCACAAACACGACAGTGACACGACCATCTGTTAGAAACATGTCAAGCGAATAACGATCCTAATATGGCAACAAAACAAGTAAATTCGCGAGCTAAGAATAAATCAAAGTACAAGTAAAAACAAAAGATCAAAACAGGAAAACAGTACGTGGACAAAAACAAGTCTTAATGAAACAAAAACTAAACTTAAAAGATAAGATAGATCTGTCTTAAAAATAACTTTCAAAATACTTCACAAAACCATTTTCGGATTTCCCAAAAAACGAAAAAAGGGAATCCCAGAACAGCTATCTCAGCGTTGAAATCCATTTTCGGATTTCGCGTTCGATTTCAAATCCGAAATCCGATAATCTAAATCCAGATTTCCCAAGGCAACTTACAAATTATGAAACAACTAAGAGTTTTGATTGACAGTCATCTCACATGAAAACCTCGTATTGACAATGTTGCAACAGTAAAAACCATTGGCGTTATTGCGAGACTGAGACACTTTGTCCCCCAGAGTACTCGACTCCACCTTTTCAGATTTTTAATCTTCCTGTATTTGTCTTGTGGCCTCATAGCCTGGGGCCAGGCTTCTAAAGCAAATTTCGCAAGATTTTATTACTGCAGAAACGTGTCGTACGCTTTATCCATTTCCTCACGTATAGGAATCATTCACTTCTTTTTAAAGCTGCCGATAAAGCTACTAGGCTCTACTTTAAAACAGTCTCCTTCTTGATGCATGATGTTTCGAACGATTTTCCCCCCTAAAAACCCTTGCGACGTATTAACTCACTTAGCTGCAGAAAATACCAATGATGCATTAATTCGTTTACCCAAACAGTTTATATAGGAAAACGATTCATCTCAAAAATTTAAAACAGCACTGCAAACAAGAGACATACAGAGAATGATACACGATTTTTTTGTTGACAGTAGGCCAGACAAACACATTAACTCTTCTCTCGATACAGTAGAAAGGATTCTTTTTACAACTGCAAAACATTGTTTGAAAATTAAGAATGTTAAAAAACGA
This sequence comes from Porites divaricata, assembly GCA_038088405.1. Classification (NCBI taxonomy): domain Eukaryota; kingdom Metazoa; phylum Cnidaria; class Anthozoa; order Scleractinia; family Poritidae; genus Porites; species Porites divaricata. The sequence continues at coordinate 27,578,157 of JBBMOI010000002.1, read as the reverse complement.
TATACTAGATTATCTTCTGTTTCGTCTAACAAAAAATGGTTTGATAAAGAATGTCGTCTTAAGAGACACGAATTGAGGAAACTTGCTAATCTAAAACACAGAGATCCTCTCAATATTACGCTTAGGGAAAACTATCACACTGTCTTAAAACAGTACAAAAACGTTCTGAAACAGAAGAGAAAAGAATACTATCATACTAAGATTTCGGAACTAGAAAACATGATAGATAACTCAAACAGCCGAAAGTTTTGGAACTGCTTGAAATCTATGGATGATTCTATGAAGGAAACTAGTCCCCCGACAATCTCAGAAGAAAGTTGGTTGTCTCACTTCCAGTCAATACACTCAAACGAGCCTCTTAACTCTCACCAAGAAGCCATTATCGATGAGTTAACAAGATTAGAAGATGCAACAACACAATTGCATGCCTTGGATTACCTATTAACTGAACTCGAAATACGCACAGCGGCTAACAAACTCAAAAACAACAAATCTTTGTATTCAGATAGAATAAAAAATGAAATGATCAAATCCAGCTTAAATGAACTAATGCCTATTTATTTGCAGTTATTTAAAGCTGTTCTGACGTCAGGCACTATGCCTCAAACATGGTGCGATGGCTTTATAACACCAATTTTTAAAAGTGGGACTAAAAGTGACCCCTCAAATTATCGAGGAATTTGTATTTCTAGTTGTCTTGGTAAATTATTTTGTTCAATTCTCAATCAAAGACTTCTTAAGCACATTCAGACTCGTAACATACTTCATAAATCTCAAGTAGGTTTCTTAGCAAATAATCGAACTGCCGACCATGTTCTCACACTACGAACATTAATTGACAAATATGTTAACTGTCACAAAACGAAAGTATACGCATGTTTTGTGGACTTTAGAAAAGCATTTGATTCGGTGTGGCATGATGGACTCTTATACAAGCTGTTACAAATAAATGTCCGAGGAAGCTTCTATAAAGTCATAGAAAGTTTATACTCAAACTCTACCTGTTCTATTAGGATTGGAAATAACCAAACACAACCTTTTCAATACACTAGAGGTGTGCGTCAAGGCTGCATTTTAAGCCCTCTTCTCTTCAACCTATACGTTAATGATCTAGCTTTTTCATTCAACAATATTTTATCTGATCCGTTTGTACTATCAAATGGCACCAAACTTAATTCTCTTTTTTATGCTGACGACCTTATTATATTATCACGATCGAAATTAGGATTACAAAATTGCCTAAACAAATTATCTTAACTTCATATTGCAACTCCTGAATGCTTAAAATCAACCCCAAGAAAACCAAAATAATGGTTTTCCAAAAAGGCACAAAAAAATGTGATTATGTTTTTCACATAGCAAATAAAATGATAGACATTGTACAAGACTATACTTACTTAGGGACTCGCATCTCGTCTCCCGGAAATTTTACACTGTCACTTGAACATCTTCGACAAAAAGCCCTCCATGCTCTATTTAGTCTAAGACGCCACACTGATTTTAGTAAACTGAAACCTTCCCTTGCAAATAAATTTTTTGACACAATGATCTCACCGATTTTAACTTACAATAATGAAGTTTGGGGTGCCTTTGTGAAATCAGATTTTAAGTCATGGGATAACTCCGGAATCGAAAAAACTCATTTACACTTCTGTAAGCGATATTTAGAAGTCCTTAACAAGTCATCCAATGTTGCATGCGGATCTGAACTTGGCAGATTCCCTTTGATCATTAATATAAATAACAAGATACTTAATTACTTAAACTATCTCCAAGAAAAAGATGAAAACTCTATAGTTAAACAATCTTTAAAAATATCTGTTGACCTTTATCATAGTGGTCAAAATAGTTTTTACTCCAGTCTTAAGAAGATGACTGACTACTATGATCTCCCAGGCTTTAATTATAATTTACTGAATAAATGTAAAATTAAGCAATATGTAGATCTTATGCAAAAGAAATATATCTCTTACTGGAATCATACCCTTCAACATTCACAAAAACTTAACTTTTATTATAAAATCAAAACGAATTATAGCCCTACTGCCTACATAGATCTAAAAAGAACGAACCCTTCTAGGAAAACATTAGTGAAACTGAGAATAAGCAGTCACAAACTTAGGATTGAGACAGGTAGATACGACAATATACCACGTGACGAAAGGTTATGCAATCTCTGCAATTGTAACAGAATTGAAGATGAAACTCACTTTTTATTAGATTGTCCAAGTTTTTCTTCGATAAGAGATATGTTCTTCTCTAAACTAGAACCTAAAATACCATTTCTACGACTACAATCACATGAGTCCTTATTATCACATCTGATGAACTCTAATGACTATTTTATTAACATCCAATTAATTTCATTTATATCAACTTGCTTTGAATTGAGAGACAAACTCATCTCCGGAATAATTAATCCTACTGATTGTTAGAAATAAACAATAATTAATACGTTTTCAAATTATTTTAAATATTTAATTTACAAGGAATCAATGATTAATTTCAAGTAGCTTTTGCAATACTGTAATACTTTGTTATGGTCATGCAAATAAAGCTTATTGTTGTTGTTACTCGTTCCAGACAAATATATTCATATTCCGTAAATCCTCTATTAAGCTCCCCCTCTCAAATAAGCCCCTTTACTCTAATAAGCTCCTCTTTTCAGGGACAGAAAGTTAATAAGTCCCCCTCTCCACTAATAAATGGTAGACTGTATTAATCAATCAAAACTGTAAATCTTCGTGTGGACTGATCTGGGATGGTTTATTTACCACCTAAAGGTTCGGATTTGTTTTTGATCCTCGGCTGCATGACCTCCAACGTCTTGTGCTTGAGCTTTTCCACTTTGTATTCTAGTTTTTTTAATAGGGAACTGATACCATCGTCTTTTCTAAATTAAATAAACCAATGGGTTTAAAATAAATAAGCCCCCCGGGGGGCTTAATAGGGGATTTACGGTAACACAAGATCAGCTTCTGCTGGAAATTTCTATGTTAAACCTACTAGATTAAACATTATGCAGAATTCTGTTTTTGAACATGCAACAGTCTTTAAAAAGTAATATTAACAAACTCTTTGTTAAAATGACTATGAATACAGCATTAAAATAGCGATATATACCGGTAAAATTAATTCTCTTAATCACAGTGATTTGCTTCATTATCAAACAAAAAGTATTGAAGCTGCTTAACGTGTTCGTTTTTCCAAGCGATCGAGTTGATACAGAACAGGGGAATTATCTTTGAGGGCCAAACTTGGAAGTACGAAGGATGCACCTTTTACTTCCCTGGAGTACGTTATTCAGAATATTGTCCCTCGATGGCCAAGCCTGTCTGTTATGTATACAATGGAGCTATTTGCTGTGCTTCCGAATGCTCAGGTAGTTATTGCCTGCGTTTTTTCATGATCAAAACGCTGCTAGATAGAGTCCGTCCACTCCTTCCTTACATTATTATTTAGCAAACACGTTTTTATTTTACCACAATGCTATTAGTTTTCAGTTTTCACTTTGTTACAAGAAATAGAAAAATCCACGGAGAAATTCTTGAGAAAGAAAATGATGTTCACTTTTGTGGGGTGTGGGTTATTCATTTATGAAACTAAAAGTTCAGCTGCCCACTTTTAATTTCATTAGGGAATTGAAAATGAGCTACTCCAATATTAACTATTTGGAAAATCCAAACGGTGACCGCGCCGGCTTTCAATAGAGGTCAAATTTACAGTGAATATGGGAGGCAAATTTCTGAAAATTGAAAGGTTACCATTTAAAAGAGGTTTAACTTTATTGGCATTAATCGATTGACTCCAATTATGTTCACTTTCTAGTTAAAACGAAAGAATTGCAGTCATACCAGTGTCAGATGTAGTCTATTATCCATCAGGTAGGGGCTGGAAAACTGGCCTCTAAAAAGATGAAAACATACACGTTTGTATGGTTACAGGGGACACACCCTTCAAAGTAGCGTGTACTGAACTGGATTTTTTTTTTTGAAGTTTTGAATAGTTGTGGCTTGGTCGGCCACCTCCTAAAATAGTTCTTTCAGAGGTGATGCTGCAATTTATCCTTGTCATACGCTCTTTCGTGAGAATTAAAACAGTTTTTTGCGGTAACATCACATGGCCAAAGAATAGCAAACAAGCACGTCTAGGCAAAAAAGGTCTACAACCCGTTTAAGAGTAGCTAATACCACTAAGTACTCAAACTGATTTTTTTCTGTACTATCCACCTCTTTCTCAAGGGTTGCAGCAGATAGGAAGTCAAATGAGAGGAAACCTGACTTACTGTCCCAGTGGCCGTCAGCTGGATTCAGATAGCTCTCGATGCAAAAATTCTTCCAGTTGCTTACAAAATCTTAATATCGATCATTGTTTGTCAGGTGAGTGTTCAATCTGTTATCTTATTAACATCCAAAGAGGTTTTTGTTTAACCTTTCATTACCAGTTTGTGTAGTGTGAACTGAGTTTTGCATAATTTTGCGATTTGGGGGGTTTTGCTTTCGCAGTTTTAATTTTGAGGAACTATACGTTTTTTTTCGAGTGTGTCTAGAGGTTCTGAAAATTTTTGGTACTAACTTTTAATGATTTTCACCTTTTGTCACTTTTTCAGTTACCGTAAGTTCGACTAGAGATAGTTCATTAAATTGTTTAGTCATTATTCCCCCAACACAGCCCCTACAGAGGACTGACGCAACAAAAAAGCGTCACCCTGATATCACTTTTCATGCTCAAGAAAACTCTATTCCCTTATTACGCTATATCACTCAGGGCGCTGTCTTTACGTTTATGGTTTGCTGGAGCCATAAAGAGCCATTTTCAGCATTTTACCTTTTCCAGATCTGTCTTGCGTTCTTGAGAGGCTACACGCTAGATGGCCTTTTACCGACTGTACGGGCAGCAATAGAAGCTTGGGCAGATGTTCTCTATTAAAAGCTCAATAACAAGATTTATATACCACTCCAAAACGAAATTATTGCATTAAAAAGCAAAGTTCTATATTGTTTATTTGACGGAAGGGAGTATTGATATGGATAGAGCGCCACTCAATGCGCTCCCGCATTAGGCCCCGTCTGGTTCCTTGCGTTCTTTTCAGATTGTTTTCACAACAAACCTTTGTTTCAGTCATAAGACACAGTTTCGTCTATATTGGGGGGGGGGGGGGGGGGGGGGGGAAGCGATCCATTAGCAAATTGGAAAAAGTTTAACCCGCAAAATTTTTTTGCTAGACAGTATCCCTAAGACAATTACTGATAAGCATCGTAAAGGATAAAAAAGAAGTAGACGAAACCCATAAAGATAAAGGTTTGTTTCTAAGTGTAGGAGTCAGTCCATAGTGGTATAGTGTTCCACTTCTTCCTTCTCCATTGCATTTACTTTATTTGTGCTCTTTTATTATTAGTTGTCACGTGTCAAGATGAAGACTCTAATCAATACTTTGAAGGGACCACGTGGTCTGTTGGCTCCTGCATAAAGTGCTCATGCGCGCAAGGAAAGATTCACTGTTCAAGAACAGCAGTTTTGGTATCATTCCTTCAGCCTTCGGGACCTCTGGTATTTGCAGCTGATCAGACATTCATAGAGTATTGCAACCAAACGAATTGTAACGTGACTTCCTTTGTAAAAGAAAATAAAGGAATATGTTATGGTAAGTTTCGACA
>JBBMOI010000002.1:27447500-27565000 GCA_038088405.1 Porites divaricata | reverse complement strand
TCACTGCAGTCCCAGCAACCAGCTTTATAAATGACCTTAGATTTCTGTGAACGATTTAGACGGTCCTTGTATGGAAAGAATGATTTGATTGGGCGAGAGCTTTGAAAAATTATCTTGAGATTGACAGCTGAACAGAAATTGTATACACATGATTTCAGACGCTTAGAGATTTGGTCACTTTGTACACCTAAGTAAGGTAATAAGATGGTAATATCTTTCTTCGGAACCGTAGAGACAGGGCTGTTTGGCTTGTTTCTGTTTCTGTTTAGGACGTCGTTAATGTTGTAAGTGATAATGCCATGTGGATAGCCATTTTGAAGCAGGAGTTTCCGAAGGTCATCAAGGGCAGATTTAAGCAGGAAAGCGGAGGAGCAAATTCGGTAACAGCGATAAGTAAGTGTACGAATAAGATTTATTTTGTACTTGCGTGGAGTGAAGGAATCCCATTTAGTATAAAGGCCAGTAAACGTCTTTTTTCGGTAGATGGATGTGGCAAAAGTGTTGTTTGGGCAGCGTTTGATGAGGATGTCTAAAAAAGGAATTTCATTGTTTTGTTCAAAATCAATAGTAAATTTGATACTCTCGTGACGACTGTTTAAATATTGCAGGAACTCATTAGCAATGTCTTTGCTCTCAAACATGGTGAAAGTGTCATCAACGTACCTATACCAGAGTGACGGACGAATTTGACCCTTCGTCACCCATCTTTCTTCAAAATGACACATGAAAATGTTCGCTAAGACTGGGCCTAACGGAGGGGGACATGGGGGTTTACGGTATTGCGGTATTGGGCTTTTTTTCATGCGGTATTTCGGTAATTTTGATTTTAACGTGCGGTATTGCAGTATCATCTAGCCTTGCGGTATGCGGTATTTCATCATTTTCCGGACTGACGGTATTCGGGGAAATATGATTGTTCACGGTATTGCGGTGCGGTTGTTTGCGCTTTCCTTTCGATACAATACGCAGAACAAAACACAGTAAGACATAAAGGTCAATAAAAGTTAATATTTAGAAGTCTTTATACATAATAGTAAATGATTATACCATTTGTGGGTCATTTTGTGACAGTTAATGGTCTATAATATTGGCCAATATACAATAAGATTGTTGTTGCATCCAATGACAATGAGTTATCTCAAGTTACCTTACCAGGCTTTTCAATATGTGTACATGGGCCGGTAATTCGAGGTCTTACCCGTTTTCTCACAATGGCTGAGGTCGCTGAAGTTGAAGACAGCGAGGTCATCATTGACTGTGTGGCAATTTTTTATGAAGAGGGCAAAGGAGGCGAACATTATCGCAAGAAAAACGGCTTGTAAAGTCAAAAGGGAGGATTTGGTAAGTTGGTAAGACTGGCCCACACTTCTGACACTTGACCGGAAAATAGGCGATATGCCTGATGACTGTTTTGACTACCACTACCACTACTACCAGAATCCTTTACGATTTTCCTGTTTTGTACAAGTTAGAGCGTTAAATTTGTTATATAACGCTTTGGAATTAACAAATTTAAGACGAAAGGGAAAACTAAATGTACACACGTAGTAGCAGTAGTTGTAGACGGTTCACAGTCCCCTGTTTTTCCGTAAGACCATCGAGATCGAGCGCTTTGCGTTACTAGCCTGCGTAGCAAGCGTTTCCACGCGAGTTCGTCGAGAAAGTTGGGACGAGAGCGAAAAAAATAAATTATGGGGGAGGGGGAGGGGAGAGAAGGAAACTTCTTCATTCCTCTTCTCCCTTCCCCCTCCCCATTCCATTTTTTTTTTGCTCCCGCCCTAACTTTCACGCTATAACTAGCTTACCGTAAATCCTCTATTTGAAGGGAGGGGGGGGGGGGGGGGGGGGGCTTAATAGAGACAGGGGGATTATTTGATTTCAAAATGACGATGGTATCAGTACTCGATAAAGAACTAGAATACAAAGTGGAAAAGCTCAAGTACAAGACGTTTTAGGTCATGCAGCCGAGGACTAGGATCAAATCCGATCTTCCATTTTGGTAAATAAACCATCAAGGACGTGATTAATCAATACAGTCTATCATTTATTAGTGAAGAATAAATAGGGGAGGGGAGGGGAGACTTAATAGAGAGGGGGGGGGGGCTTATTAACTTTCTTCCCCTGAAAAGAGGGGGCGTATTTGAGAGGGGGCTTAGCAGAGGATTTACGGCATAACTCGACTGGAAACGCTTGCTACGCAGGCTATGCGTTACTGGCGGCCATCTTGGTTCCATATGTACCGAGGGAGAAGGCTTTGGGAATTTTGGGGGTTAACGCAAAGTCTTCCATCTCGACGGTCTCACGCAAAAAAGGGAACTGCTGGTTGTAGTAATAATGACGCCATCATGCAAATAGCCTTTTAGAAAACCAGTTTAAGATAAGAGAATTGTTATTCACTATTAGGACTCTATCGGTTGAACTAATGAAGTTTACTTTTCAGTGAAAATTTGCGAAACATTTGCAAACTACCAAAAAAAAAACCATAGACATCTTTGTGCATAAATGCCTGAGATAATTAAACTCCGAGGCTAGGTGGAAGCAACCATAAGTATGTGGAACCGGTTATAAATGTAATTAAAACATGCGGTATCGGTATTCAGTCGATTTTCGACGCGGTATTTCGGTATTTGTCATTTTTTCGTACGGTATTGCGGTATTGGGTACCCCCCAATGTCCCCCTCTTAACGGTGAACCCATGGCTACTCCATCTATCTGGTCATCATCAAATCATCATCAAATCTCCATCAAACGCTGCCCAAACAACACTTTTGCCACATCCATTTACCGAAAAAAGACGTTTACTGGCCTTTATACTAAATGGGATTCCTTCACTCCACGCAAGTACAAAATAAATCTTATTCGTACACTTACTTATCGCTGTTACCGAATTTGCTCCTCCGCTTTCCTGCTTAAATCTGCCCTTGATGACCTTCGGAAACTCCTGCTTCAAAATGGCTATCCACATGGCATTATCACTTACAACATTAACGACGTCCTAAACAGAAACAGAAACAAGCCAAACAGCCCTGTCTCTACGGTTCCGAAGAAAGATATTGCCATCTTATTACCTTACTTAGGTGTACAAAGTGACCAAATCTCTAAGCGTCTGAAATCATGTGTATACAATTTCTGTTCAGCTGTCAATCTCAAGATAATTTTTCAAAGCTCTCGCCCAATCAAATCATTCTTTCCATACAAGGACCGTCTAAATCGTTCACAGAAATCTAAGGTCATTTATAAAGCTGGTTGCTGGGACTGCAGTGACTTTTACATTTGCAAAACGAAACGACGGCTTCATGATAGGAAAACGGAACATTTCAGGGCTCTCACTAAGAATGACCCCACATCAGCCATTGCTGACCATAAAAGAGCCACAGGTCACAACATCAAGTGGGATCATTTTGATATTCTAGCTTCTGGTAAAACAGATTATCATTGTAAAATAAAAGAAACTTTGCTTATCCAAGAACTTAAGCCGGCCCTTAATGTAAACGTCAGCAGTGAGAAGCTGATACTTTACTAATTAGCTTAAGCTTTTATTGTTTTACTGTTAAGAAACAGATGTTTCTTAATCTCGTTTCCAGACCCCATATTTACATTTCATATATAGTTTTCATTAAATTGTAACGGTCTTTATTCCACTTTTAAAAATGTATGTTGCGTAGCACACGAAACGTCAAGTTATTAAAATGCGTAAGTTTGATATGTTTATCACCGCTGTTTGTGTTTTATTTCTGGTACATGATGAAGTGCCAGTTGTTTAGGACGCGCATTTGAGACCATTTCGGCAAATTCTCAACATCCCCTGCTGTCTTTGTCGGGCAATACATAGCTTGAACACCCATGACATCAAATTCAACTCATTGAATTCATTGAAGCTGTAAGGTGATTTTCATTAACGGGTCGTACAGGAGTGTATAATGATCATCTGGTTTGTCAGAGAAAAGTCCTTGAACAATGTGCTATTTTTTGTGCCGCTACTCCGGTTTGTAACACAAACCTAGCGAAAAGTACAGTCAACTCTCGCCTTGCGGACACTTCGCTATAACGGAGATCCTGATAATACAAACAGCAGCTAAATCCCCGGCGAAAACAAATTACAGACATTTGACTGAAATCAACTCTCGCTATTACGGACTCTCGCTAATGTGGACACCAACTCCAGGTCCCCACAGTGTCCGCTATAAAAGGAGTTGACTGTATACGTAAGTAACATAACAACATAACATAAACTTTATTTATACTCGAATTTTAGAGTAGCTAACAAGCTAATATCTTCGAGCTGACACTACATGAAAATAATATAGAATTATATATATACATTAAATGCATTTTAAGTAATAATAATAATAAAATAATATTAATAATAATGAGCACATCAAAGAAAATTTTATTCAATTTTATTCAATTTTTGAGTTTAAGTATGTCAAGCAAAAAGAATCTACATGAAGTTACTTATAAGAATTTTAGAGGCAACCGATAAAGACGTCATGTATAATATGATCACACGCATCAATAAGTTTGCTGACTCCTCTAACATACCAATAATAGACCGCACAGTTGTACAAGGTAAGGGAATCCAACGTCTCAGCGATAATTCCAAAACGGACAGCCACTTTCGAGCAGTCGATCTGTGGCTGCTGGTGTGCCCAGGGGTCCATTTTAGGGCCCTTAATATTTTTTCATGTACATCGATGATGTCCAAAGTCTTTGACGTATGCATCTATTGCTCTGTTTGCTGTCCTGTTCATCTTCTTGCCTGAAAGATTTGTATCACGAACTAAGGATTGACCGAAAAAAAGTTGGCTTGTCGGCTGGAGAAAAACAAACTACTTTTAATACTTCCAGGTCTACTTTATGCTTTTTTAATATTAGCTAATACTGTGGACTCGAAGAAGCTGGATAGTGAATGTCATTTTAAGCTTACCGTTAATGACAATGTTAATGTACGTATTTACTCAAATAAGCGCCGCCCCCGAATAAGCGCTGAGGAGAAGCCGCTTACTAACTATAATCAAAACCAAAAGACGTCAATTCCGTCAGTTTAATGCGGAAATAATAATCCCAGTGCCACATTTTAGGCGTGAAAAAATTGGATTACCTTCAGTTACTGCACAACATAACAAAGTGGCTTGCATTGGAAGTTTGAGATAAAATGTTATGCACTGTACATTTTCTCCTCTGCAGCACGTGATTAACACTGTACTTAGTTACTCTCCTTACGCTGTCAGCAGTTCTGCCTTCTGCAAGCCTTCATTGGTAGGTACATACATACGGATCTTATTCGTTCGAAAAAATCTTTTCAGAATAAAGGTAAAATTAGTACATAATGTATAATCAGAAACCTGGTTTCTGGTATAATACAAACAAAGCCTATGAACAACAGCAGTTAATAACTAAAAGTGGTAAAAACTATGCACACTGAGAATTGAGTAAAAAATTGGGTAAAAAAGATGAAAGTATTTTAAAACAGTTTCGGTTTTATACAGAGGAATATGTAACATCTGACAGTTCTTTGTGGTACGCTAAGTGATGCTAGCTCTTGAATATATTTAGAAAATAATAAACTTAGTGCACACCCATGCGGTCACACATTTAAAAGAGTTGCTGTCTTACTGGTGGCCACTAGCGGGAAATATGATCATATTTCCTTGTGTTGCAAGCGATACCGGCCGGTGTTGCTCCAGACAGTACAACAGTAATATAGCTTGCTGGAAGCATTAATTAAAATGATTAAAGTGCCCGTGTCGAAAGCGTGATTAACTTGGTTGATCTGTCCTAGCCGCGCCATCTAGCTTGACACTGTCGAAGCTGGGATCCTAGACAACACAGAGGTGCTTAGCAGAGGCAACTGTTTTTTTTTTCTTTCCCAGTAAATTTACTCGGAACTCCTGTGCATTACTGACCGCCGCCCTTCTGCCAAAGATAACGAGCTTAGTTTTATCAGGGTTTATAAGGAGTTGATTTCTAAATGTCCAGGTGCTAATTCTACTGAAGTCTTCATTTAATTTAGTAATGGAATTCGCCTGATCATGTAGGTTGAAATTTAGTATCAATTTAGTATCGCCTAAGTAGCAGTGAGGAGAGCAGTGTTGTGGATTACTCGGAAGATCGTTGGTGTAGATAATAAAAAGGAGTGAACCCAAAATGCTTCCTTGTGGCACACCACAAGTCATGAGGAGTTGGTCTGAGACAACATTATGAATTTTAAACAACTTGGTAAAAACCACTTGACAACATGAGGTGACAATCCCATATCATGAAGCTTAGTAATAAGAATTTTACGATCAATGTTATCAAATGCTTTGCTCATGTCAAGAAACACAGTAGCGGTTAGCTGCTTCTTATCTGCTTCAAGGATAGCGTCGGTTGTTTGTATGATTGATGTCTCAGTATAGTTCCAGTTTTTATTGCCACACTACTAAGGTGTCAAACGTAGGCTCATCTCGCTATAATCATCACGTGGTGATTATAACATTGAAGGCTAGTAGTTTTCAAAATGGCAGCCAGATTTGTTGATGTTTCGGAGTCGGAAATTGATCAATAATTTTATTTTCTCGAATACTCATCAATGTAATTATACTAAAACAATGTCGTGAATATCGGCGACTAATTGTCAATTGGGTTTTTTGATGTTTTTCTCGGGGCAGGTTTTTAGTCTGATATTATCTTTATATTTTGTGCGGTTCATAGGCTCATGATCGAAATTCAATGGCGTATAAAGCATTGGAGTTTCTTCGTGGAGCGCCCAATGATACCGAGGCGTTTAGACAGGGTTCAATGCTACGTCTCCACTACGTTTCAAAACCGATAATGTGAGTAGCCAAAGCTGGTGTTAACGAAACCTTGCCCGAAGGGGGAATGGGGCGGGGGGAAGGAGCTCCCGTTAAGAAATCTAACTACCTTGAAACTAAATGGTGTATTTATGAGCTGTTATGAGAGCTTCAAAGTTTTGGTCTGACCTTTAATGTGTTATTTTCAAGAAGAAAATTGAGACTGTCAACTCGGCGTGGTAAATGGATGAAAACAAATTATTGCAGATCATTCAATCGATGGTTGTTATAAAGTTTCAAAACTTACAGATGAGCCAATCGATAGTCACAAGTACAGAGTTTTGTTAAACATCAATTAGCATCAATTACGATCGTTTATTATCAATAAGTCGCCGGGTATTCAGCTCAGAGATTTACACAAATAAAAAATGTCACAGGCAGATGGCATCGTGCCCTTTTAGTAGGCTCCTGGCAAGTGCGCCATTCTTGAGAGAGCCTTGAAAAACACCCTGAAAACACTTAACACCTTCAACAGAGGAGTTCGCGCTCGTTCTTCACCAAGAAAACAAATAGAGCAGCCATCACTCTCTTCTCGTTGTCTGATGTACCCGTTTTTTTTTCATTTACCACTCCACTGGTTTTCCCGTTGCCTAAATTTTAGATATTAAGTGAGATTAGGTAATTTATATTCATTCAAAAATCACTTTTTAGGCTTAAAATTTAGTTTACGTTATGTTGATTTGTAGCAGTATTACATGGCAGTTTTATATTGATGTGCAAACATATACGCCAATTTCAGATAACACCGTTATTTTTGTATTAAAATGATATATCAATCGCTTTGGAGAGTTGTTGATTTGTTGCAACTGGAATAGACCAAAATCATCCCTAACAGGTTAAAATCTAAAACTCAATTGACTGTTTCATTCCTTAGCTCTCACCCCTTCAATAAAAACTTCATAAAACCAGTTTCGGTGCCGGCCATAAACAGAGAAGAGCTGATTCTGCAGTTAAACACAGCTCCACTGCTGCCAGTGGCTGCTTTCGCTACACCTACACCAGTTGTTATCAACAATAAAGATAATGCGACCACAGAAAACAACACCTCGCTAGCAAACGAGACAAAAAATCCACAAACTAATGAGGTACGTCTCAGTTCATGGCTGCGTCAACTCATGTTACAACGATAGGGGGTTAAGCAAACAAAAACCGTAATGGTGGATGATCAGGGCTTTATCAAACCATTACAAAAGAAGACAATTATTAGTTAACAACAATAACAACAATAATAATAATAATAATAATAATAATAAGAGTTCTAAAAGTGGAAGCTCTTTTTGAAGAAAAGAGAAAAGAAAAAGGTAAAAATATGTAAACTTTTGCTAGATATGTGGTCAGATCAGATAAACCTACTATTGTCTGCTATCAAGTAAAAGGCAATCTAGGCTGAATTCTTGAAAATAACTCGAACTAGCAACTGGAAACCGTGAACGATAAGAGGTTATGTTTGTTTGTTTGTTTTTTTTAATATCATTTTAAATTCGTGAGAAGTTCATTGCTTTAAAAGATATGAACAACAGCAGTGACATCTTTAAGTAGCGGCGCGCATTCATTAAAGTGGAAACAGGCAATATTGACTTTACTTAATTCCAGTAAGATAAGGCTAATTTCTTCTTCTTTATTTACAGACAAATGATCAGACTAATGAACAAATACAGCAATTGTTGAGGGCAAATAACTGTACCAGCCTGACATACGATGAGGTACTTGTTTAATTTTGTTTTAACTGGCTCCGTTCTCGTTTTACGACAAAATCTAACTTTATACGCTGCTTGTCAATGAAGGAGTTTGGCTGTTATTGTGTCCTCTCTTTCGTTAAATTAATATGAAATAATAAAAGTACCGACGTCGTTTATACTTCTCACTCAATTGCTTAGAAAAGAAGTCGATATTTTGATGCTATGAAGTCGTTAAACTCAAAGCGCAGCGTCACAAATATTCTCAAATTTTTTCGAATTAACTCAAACTCGCGATCGCTGATCTTGCCCAGAGAACAGCCATAGAAACGCATCAATTCATTCTCCAAGATGCCACAAAACCATGTTTAATATTTTTTAGCATTTTTTCCTACCTGTCCTTAACCAAAAAATACCTTTGCTCCTCGAGGGCCATTCAGTATAAACATATCAACCTCTCTCTACGCGCTCGGTCATTATTTTTTAGAAGGCCTTGGACCACAGTCAGATAATTTTATATTTCAGTTAATTCTTGTTTTTCCTTTATTTTTGGGTATGGTAACGTATGCTGATGAATTTTAAGTAAACAAAAAACAAAAATTAACTGGAATAAAAATTAACCATACATTATACTGACATAGTATATTGTTTGCCAGACCGGGTTAATAAAAGGTGTTTTCCGTTGATTTATTTTCCATTGATTTGCTTTCCATTTTGTGAAATGGTCATCCTGATTTCGTATAAAATCTAACGTAAAACGTTCACTGCACAAGAAGCTGTAAAAAAGATATTAAAAAAAAGTACAGCTAATCTTCTGCAAGGCGAACTCATTTTTAAAATCGAAAGCGATAACTCCGAAGGAAACCTTAAGTGGCAAAAAACGAATAGCGTTAAAGTATTCAAAACAGCAACTCTTACCTATTTGCAACTCCTTGAAACTTCTAGATGCCCATAATGTTTCCCGATAAAATTTCGCAAGACTTTTCTTTTCAAAAGCTATTCAAAAACCAAGGGTGGATTCATTTGCAACATATTTTTTTGTTTTAGGCTGAAAAACAATAAAAAATTCCAGCAGCAAATGCGACAGCTATACGCGCCTATGTTGCAAATGATATACCCTCACAAGCAGAGCACGCCTCACTGAGATCAAGTGGGCCTCGTCACCTATCCTCACGCGAACAGGAGGGCATTTTGCATGCGCATGTGTGCATCCGCTGAACGACAATAACGTGGGCGCATCAAATCTGATGGCGGGAAATCGAAAACTCGCGTAAAGGTACGGTCCTTTTAAAAGCCATTTCGTTGGGACTTTGAATACCATACTTTCCTGCCAAAAATATTCTCCATGTCAAAAATCGGATGCTTTCTACGCGGGTTTTTCACTTGTAGATTTTTCAGCAGTAGGTTTTCTTGGCCCTTTAAAGACTTTCAAGACTCAACGCCAAAAAGTCATGTTCCGGAAAAAGTCGGATTTTCACTGGCAAAGCAATGCATTTCTATGGTTTGATTTCCAAACTCGTCGTTTTACTCATCAAGGAGGAAATGCATCGTAGCAATGTTCAGCTGCTTTAAGACTAAAGGGCGAAAAAAAATTACCACGCGAGGTTTATTTATTAAGTTAAACACGACGTCTCATGTTAAACTGATGACGGAGACACGCGTTTATATATGCCACAAAAACATGAAATCTATGGGTTCTTTTACAGTTTTTCGAAAGTTTTTAAGGAAAATTTTATAAAAAAATATTCTAAAGGAAATGAAGAATGGATTGAATTTGAGACAGCAACAATTACAAGCGATTATGTACTACATAATCACTTGACCATTTCATAAGCTCAGTTGCAGACAAAACGAATGCACATACCCCGATAAAACGAACAATACTTTTATTTTTCTTTAACTCTAAAAGATACAGAGATTTTTCATAAGCCACTATTTTGAAGTGACTCTTGAGTAACAGCTCCTGTGTTCCACAATCGATTTCTTGTTATTAATCTATATTTGATGACAGTAGTGATCCATTCAAAACAGAGAATGGCCATCACCCCATAAATCTAACTGACGATGTTGTTCACCTTCAAATCCTGTTTAAACATAAGACAGGAAGTTTGTTAAAGGGGTGCATATAATTCTGTTTCCTCAAGAAATAAATACTACTGCTAGAGGACCCAAATGGGCTGGGATGCGACAACACAAACATGACACAAATAGATGGATGGATTTGTCTATTATTAATGTTTCTGTTGGGAGCTTTTTACTGTATTCAGATGAACCCCTTATGCAAGTTGTACATCATCGAAGAATTATCAAGCGGAAACTGATGCATTAAACAAGAATGTGGTTCAATACAGAGGAGAAGCTGGTCTCATTCAACATACTTTGTGAATGAAATGTCTCACAAATTAGCATATCAACAAATGTAGTATCCACAAAATCGTATCATTTAGGAATAAATGCAATTTTTTGCAACAGAAGACAAGATTTATTTAAAAGGTGTATTGATAACGTTTCATTTCGTGCTATTTTGGGATTGGGGAGCTAGGCTAGATTTTCTTTAAAACGCCAAAATGTTATATTTATTTGCATAATGGGATGTAAACAAACACTGTACCTTCAAAATAAGGTGGAAAAAAATCAGAATTCAAACCGATTGCTGTAATTTTTTTTCCTTTGTATAACTAAATGATGGAATATTCTTATTTTCAAAACACAATCTTACTCGCATCATTATATTGATTTAAATTTATAGTTGAAGTGCGTGTATTTTATTTCTCAACGAAGACGTACCGGTGAAGAAGGCTAAAATTACTGCAGAAGGCGATTTTTCACAGCCTTCATCAAAGCGCCATTCATTCGCGGAAGTATTCTTAGTTTCATTAATCATTAACTTAATCTGGGGAGAAAGGCAAGATTTCGAGATAAACAAGCCAGCAAAAGGGTGAAAAACTGTTTCACGGCAAAATGGACACTTAATTAATCACTGTATTCCTGAAACGATTAAGTTCGATTTTAGAGTTATAAAATTGGGAAGAGTTAAGTATCAATAGGATAATTGTTCACAGAAAAATTGTCATACTGACCTTTTCCTCCTGCTCAAAAAATGTGCGCGAAATGTTAGGTCGTAAGAAGATTCCGCAGCCATTTTGACTTCGATGTACTGTTTTACGAAAGGAAAGACTGTCCTCTCAAGGGCGACAGCGAGGCTACGATAAACTCACTTTCATCGTAGAAATACCACGATACGTTGAAGAACACGTTTGTGGAACGTAGCACCCAATACACGTCATTCAGCTCCAGAAAACAGCTTGCAAATGCTGGTATTGAACGTAAACAATTCACAGAAAATGCCTCTGTGGTTTCTCTGTGGCACTTCAACAGCCCATATTGGCGTGTGCGCATACAAAATGCCCTCCTGTTCCTCACGCGTATGTGATGCGATTACATTTGCTAACTACTAACAAATGAGCATACGCAAATCAAGCTGGTGATATGTCATTCTTTTATGTCATTTTGTTCTAGCCATACCGAGCACACTGACGTATCTTTCCTAATTCCGACAGGCAATCGCTTCAATCTAACAATACTGATATACTGGAAACTGGTCAAAGAACAGTATCAAAGTAACCAGAAGGTTGTTGTCCCCCATTTTGAAATTGCAAGGTTTCATTTAAGCCTGGACTCGAGTTTATGACGTTGGTGACTTGAAAAATAATCCGGTTTCATTCGCCTACACCAATTCGCCAAAGCCGTTCAATCCAAAAAAATTGACTCTGGCGTAGTTAGAAGAGGAGACTGGTTATGAAATCAGGCAAACATCAAAGTTGAAAACAACGGTGCTGTAGTTTATGTTGGAAGCTCCCTGGCCGGGTACATTCCTTTGTTTTTTGTTCACAAATCGGTGACTGAGTAAATTAATGCGATGTTTCTATTGGTCAGTAAGTTCAAAATGACAGGAATGCTATGGAAAAGCTAACAAAAACATATAAAAAAAAAGAGTCTAACGGGTTTCATAACTATTCCACTTGATAAATATGACTCTGGAAAGCAGTTTCAAAAAGATGGGGTTTCGGTGAAAGGAATACATTTGTTTTGTGAGGACGAAATGCCGATTCGTATAAAGGGGTTTCAAAAACATCGGGATTTGTGCTTCGCCTTTTAATGTTGTCACATTGACTGCTGCTTATGTTTTAAACATTACTTGGAAACATTCTAAATGAACTATCACCGTTCACGGTTTCCCCCCTTATTTTCAGGAGATGGAAAGTTTCCTATATCATGAGGGCAATTCAAAGGAGTTTCAAAACCATGAAAAAATTCAGGAAAAAATGGAGACGGTTTTGATGTGCATTTCAATAGCAGCTGTTGTTCTTGCTCTTATAATTTTGTCAGCCTTAAGGTAAAGTAACCCCGACATTAATTAGACTGCGGTCCACTTCTGCTGCTTACTACTTTTAAAACTGATTTAGTGCGGTTGAAAAAAATCTCTATAGACGAAGTTGACTCACTACAAGCAGCTGTATGATATGAAAGGGCTTGATTTTGGTCAACAGCGCTGGGCAGTTTAAAAGAACTATTAATTGGCGAAACTAATGAGATCTAATAAATTTGCCATACAAATTTGTCAAATCGTATCTAAGGTGCAACTCTCTACACAGTGGCCGGCTCGCCGGCTATGCGTTGTAATTGGAGAACTTCTTTCTTGGGATGTGTGGATTAAGAATGCTGTTACTAGATGCTTACTTCAGTTTATACTGTAACATACCGTTACATCGATCTCGTAACTGTTTCACACATTCGTGCCTTTTCATGTTCGCTGGTAGGATAACGAATATCGGCAAAGGGAAGAATTTTAATTTTAACATGGGATTAATGAATAAAATGAGTGTTTATACCAGAAAAAGAGTTGTTTAAGGTCTCTAAACTCGACAACCCCAAACACGTGCAAAAATAATGCAACGAATTTTGCTCTCAAAGGTTGTCTTATGGAATCTGTAGATTCTAATCACTTTAACTTCTCTCTACTTCAGTGCAGTGTCTTTTTTTTTTTTCAATTTATGCTTCATGTTTCTTTACATATTACGAGAGTTATTGATGTTGGCGGAGTCTATGCTTTGGGTGAGCTCTGTTTGCTGGGACACAAAATAATCACAAACCCATTATGGGATACTTTTTTTTCAATTTAAGGTGCTACTTTATTTACATTTTAGATTGAAAAACTCTGAGCGTATCTTTATACACAAGAGTCTCCTCGTGTCGCTGGGTGTTGGAAATCTGCTTTACGTTTTGGACATTTCTTCGTTTACAACAAGACAGAACCATACTGTAAGTAAAGTAAAGATTCATCCTGTTCACTGAGAGTCGCTTTCGTACGCAGGATTCTCATGCAGGATTAGCTGAAGAAAAACAAAAAAAGAACAAAACAAACAAACAATAGGTAGCCCGTCCTATGGCTACTGAAAATCCAGTGATACTAGAAATTCTAAACTTTCTACCATTTTATCTTTATAATATCTTGGCCAGTTTCGTCAAACGATGCGCCATCCCTACGATCTGAAAATCTTGATCAGGCTATCAAGCTTAACGGTCTTGGGAATGAATTTTGAACAATAAAGATCATCATCTGATATACAATCTCCTGATCATTCAACAAACTCTCCTGTTTATAATGGGAAAGAACGGAAAAGCTAAAATCAATTTAAAAAGCAAGAGGACAGTCTTTAAAACCAGTAATAGGCTGTAGGTCAACCTCTGACTTTACACTGATTCGTGCAGTATTTAAAAAAGTGTCGAAGGTTTGCAGTTGCTTTGGTTTCACAAGTTTCTCTACGATGTGTTTGTCTGTTAAAACTCACCCCTTTTTATTACCAGACTTACCAGCCAACATGAAGTCAAAAAACAATGACTTTCACCCATGCTCATGCAGGATCTATTGTAGATCTGACTGGTTACTAGCTTTTAAGTTTCCTGTGTTTTAATTGGCTTTAATAATCTATTTAATTATTTATTCTAATTAATAATAATTTATTTCGAATTATAGTAAGAACTATTTGTACTCGGTTGAAAATAATGTGTTCTGGTTGGCGTAGGAACTTGCTATTTATCAGCTCACATTACCAATTTAAAAGTATGAGATACAGTATCATTTAGTTCTTATATTTACAAAAGAAACTGGCCGAGCGTCTTCTTGTTAGTAACCAGTCACCATTTGAGCTAAAAGGATCAGGAATCTCTTACTTCTTTCTCTAGGCTTTTTGCTCAGCATTGGCGGTCTTTCAACACTATTTTCACACTGCGCTATTCACGTGGATGCTGGTGGAAGGAGTAAATCTTTATATTAAGCTGGTCAAAGTTTTCTCTGTTAAACAGCAGTTCGTAACATACATAGGAATAGGATGGGGTAAGTACGGCTAGGAAGATTGTTTTGTTTAGTATATTTGCAAATGTGAGTGTACAACGCAGACTGATGGTATGAAATAATCCAAGGCAAGCTTTGGCAAAGCTACTAAAACCTGTTTGAGTGGCCTACTTAACATGCATTTTAGAATGAGGCTTATGCATGTGAATAGGTTAATTAAAATAAAAGATGGCAGGTTTCTTTCATGCGAGTGTTGGTTGTGGGGAGCAGGTGAAAAATGTCTGTTGACTACAGTCTCATTCTCCGACTGTTTGGTCGTAAAATCAATTTTTAAGCTTTGAGTTTGAGTAATATTTAATGTACAGAACATGACACACCCATTTAATGATCTGCACTATATATAAGATGATCTGCACTATACATAAGATGCATTTAGGAATTAAACGACTTTTCGTAGTTTTCCCTTTTACATTGACGAAGGGACAAACTGTTGCCACGAGCTTTTGATCACGTGCTTTGGGTGGCGCCCTTCTCCAGAAAGGAAACGTTCCTCGCGAGCTGCGTTTTTTTTTATCTCGGTTGCCCGATCAATTAAAATTCTTTCTGTTTCCTGTTCTAGTTATCCCGGCTGTGATTGTTGGGTTGGTAGCAGCGATCAGACCCGTTTCATTTGACATGAGTAAACCTTTAACTGTTGATATCACATGTGGATCATTAAACCTAACTGCAAGGACAGAGCGAGACAGGTGCGGCTATGATTTAAATAGCACTCGTTTCAACCAGGTACATGAAAGAGTTTTTCGTCAGAAAGTCTTTATAGGGTCAGAAGAATCACTAGCAAGTAGAAATGTTCCTGAAATCAGCGTTGCCTTCCTAGCCTGCTTGTATGTGTCTTTGTAGAAAAACATGATGTAAGCCATTTCAATAACTATGAGGATTCAATAACTATAACTATTCACTTTTGGCAATGAATCTTCTGGGATCGTTTGGGCGGACAAGTGTTAGTTATGATTGGTTAATGGATGCCTTTGGATAAAAATAACCAGTAATAACTAACGCTTGTCCACCTAAACAATCCCAGACGCCCGCTGGACCATAATTTGTAGTCACAGTTTATAGGGTGGAGAATTGCGGTGCTCCTCAGTAATATTTTAGTCAGTAGTAATATTCCGTAGTTTTTCTAGCTCCTGCATGTTGTAACATATCTAAAAGAATGGCTAATAAAGTGCGCGAGTCTAACTGATTCCTTCTATCAGAAACACTTCCTTGCAAAAGATGAAAAGACAAATGTTATAATTAGCTAGTTTTCTTTTTCATCTTTACACTTAACTTTTAGAAGGTTAGAAAAGACATTTGAAACAACGTAATATGAAATTTTCCTAATCTTTATAGATGCTGGATTAATGGCAGTCTATGGATTTACAAAGGACCTATCTTGGCCATTCTTTTGGTATGTATTTGTGATTTAATCAAAAAAACTCAAAACACTCTTGGAATGAATGGAGCTATCAGAGTTTCGAGCACTTGGCCAGATTTTTTCTCAGTAAGATTTGTTTTGCTCAGTTTAGTTCTTTTACTCCTTGTTAAACTCTTTTTACGCTTTGACAGCATTTCTTGACAGTTTTTCCGTAGGCTTGAGATTATTATCAAGAACGATTCACTGATTTAAAAACTTACGTTTTTATAATAATTGCTTCATTAATTGGCGCGACTGGCACATTTTTCCCGTGATGTCAAGGTACAAAACATGATAGGTCCCTTATGAGTTTTGTTCTAAATGGAAGATGATGAGTGTTGACAATCCATGCCACGTGACACGTTCTTATTATTTCCATGGCTCTTGAATTCAGTAGAGGCAATATTATAATTGTACTTTTATGCCATGTAGGTAAATTTGGTGTTGTTCTTGATTCTTATTCGTGTGATCTTTGGAAAAATATCCTCCAAGTATGGAAATAACCGCGTGATCGCCGCCAGGTAAGGAAACAGCTACCATTAACTAGAGAGAAAGCTAACTTTGATATTGTTACTCTCTCAACTAACAAATCAATTTAGTACGTTGGAAAGGTCAATTTAGTACCATTTGATGCATTTCCTCTTTTCAGAAAAGGGCTAAGAAGCACAATCGCTCTTCTTCCGTTGCTTGGTGTCACTTGGCTGGTGGGCTTTTTTATTGAGCTTCATTATGCCGTGGGATACATGTTCATTTTGCTCAATTCAACTCAGGTAAAGTTCTAATCTTATATAATACCATTTTCAATTAAAATATGCAGAATTGCCCTTACGATAGCCCCTCTTTATGATAAAGCAAGTTGCATGTAACCGATTAGGCGAGAATTTTGCCAGCCCCTTATATAAAATAACCTTCCCCAGAAAAAAAGCAAAACTCTCTTGTTTAGAGCATTGATTAAAAGAGAAATTCTTACCAGTCGCGAAGTCTTGTACACGAAGCTTGTACACGTAATCAGTCTCTGTTTTTCAAAAAAGATGCTTTCAAAAATACGGGTTTTTCTCGCTTAAAATGTCAGCTCAAGCGAAAACAAATCGACAGATCTTCTTTGTAACGATTTTCCAAGTTTCAGCCGACGAAGGAATGGGTAAATAAAGTAAACTTGTCGAGTTTTGAACTCGAAAACTTTTTCAAATTCGTGCTTGCGTGATTAGCGTGCGAAAAGCAAAGCATCTTGACACTACAACCATGTTAACATACTCTCATGTAAACAGGCCACTCGGCCAATCAGAGCGCTTACCATCTTAGTTATTTTGCGGATCTTTCGCGTTGTTACAGTGAGAGGCAAAACCAGAGGGACACTTAATAACAGTGTATCTTTTGTTCTTCAACAGGGAGTCCTATTTGCGATATTTCATTGTTTTCTTGACGACCAGGTAGCTAATCATTCTCCATTCACAACTGCAAAGTTTCGTCCTATAGCAAACTAAATAACCTCAACAATAAATCAACTAATAAATTGATGATGCTAACTCAAGGTGGCCGGGTGGTATACTAACGTGAAAAAAAAAAAAAATTAAAGAGCTTTTTACAATACCTAAATATGTCTAGCACGCTGGTTGGCTAATTTTTATTATCAAGAGGACAGACACAAAAAATTTTAATTTATGCAAGACGTGGTCATTTGCCCAACGAATACCGAATTTCGATGTTTAGTTACGTAAAAGATTCACTTTTTTCTGTTCGCTGAGAAAAATAGCCGGACAGCTCTGATGCAAGACTTGCATCTGTTTGGATTCTCTGCAAAAAGCTTAAGCAGAGGAAAATAAACAAGACACTAAGTTTCCAAAAGCGTAGACGACTTGAAAGTCTAATGTATTAAAAATAAGCACATTAATAACGGCAGTTTTCTTTTGACAAGTACTGAGTGTTTTCTGATCCTTTTTTCCGAAAGCAAAACAAACTTTTTGTACAAACTTTGTGAAACTTTGTAAGTACCTGGAAGTTGAATTGAAAACTTCATGCATAGAAAACCCACCTTTCGGTTTGATTGTACACAGCTCATATAGCTGAATGTCATTTAGTACGACAAACAATACAAGAAATTAAGTAAACAACCGGCCATTTCTTTTCTTACTGATCGGCGAGCAAATCTTCAAACCAGGCCCGTAGCCAGGTTTTTTTTACGAGGAGGTGCGATCCAAGGACGAGGCGAAACCAAACGAGACCGGTAGAGCAAGTCTCGGGGGGGGGGGGGGGGAGGGGTAGTGAATGAGACTGTAATGCGACCTTTTTGAAAAACATGGATATTTCTCAAATTTTGAAACTTCAAAATTGAGTTTTTTTGGCCAAGAGACAACTTTATTATTATCTGTTAGACGGTGGATGTGCATAAGAGCCAGTAAAGAGAGCCTCTTTTGTGCCGCGAGTATTATTTTTTTACCACAGAAAACAGCAGATATTTTAAACTATGCTCAAAGACAAAGGGCTACTCAAAAAAAACGAACAATGCATATCTTCATCTCCTTCAAGCACAAGTGGATCCGAGATCCATCCTTTGTAATTGCCTGTTAAACAGGCAATTCGAAAACGAGAATTCCCAACCCCTGAAATTAAATGGCCCGATAAATGCGTCCAGTCAGAAACGGTTGTACCTCTCTCGCCACAAAACGAAAACAAAGTTAAAAGTAATGTTTCTCACTGGCAAGCAACTGTCACGGCAATAACTGCAAATGGAGGAATAATAACATCATTGGGCTCCAGTCTTAAGATTCGCATTATTGTAATTTACGGAAAGGGCTTGGAGTTGATTGATGCATGCAACACTACCAGAGTAGGGTAGCTTTAATAGGAACTTCAATATCCTGCAAGCAGCGCACAAAAGCTGGGAAACTAAAGCAGGGAATCTCATACCCTGTCATACTGTTAAAATAACAATTCAGATCCAACACTTTGCAGAAAACGTTGGAACCATGTGTCGCTTTTAAAACTAAGAAAGGAAAATCCTCACACCTACAGCTAGCAATCTAAGGTCGATTTCTGATAGAGCAAAGATAAGAAACTATAGGAAATCACTGTACAGAACAAAACCACATGATCTCTCAGTGGAAGAAACATTTGCTTAATCCACACTACGAATCCTCCAAAACAGACTTTACCAGTTAGGACAAATTGAAGGTGCAATTGACGTTTTAGCAAGTGGTATGCCTTGTAGGTATTCCAAATCCCCTTTTTTATAGTTTACAAAGGCTAAAACACGTTTTGTGGAAAGGATGAGTCAGGCTTATGAGCTCTTTCACTGTATTTTCAATTTTACTACACAATCAGTGAATTAGCATAGAACAATACTCTAAATTCACCTGGTTTTAATCTTTGATCAACTAAAAAGTGGACCTCTGGAACCCGTGGAGGGGGGGGGGGGGGGGGAGCGCACCCGTCGCACCCCTGCTCCCTACGGGCCTGGAAACCTGCAGGGTTATTTTGATCTACAGACAACTTGACCGTACATTGCTTCGACTTGTTCTGTTACTCTAACGACTCCAAAATCTTTCCTTGGAATGAAAAGTTTGCTGTGGATCCAAACTTGACAATGTTATGACTTCATATTATCATCAATAAGAGGATAGAAGATAAAGAACTGGTGTCAATTTGTTAATTCTAAAAGGCTGTATAGCAAAATTATAAATTATTAATTGATTATTATTAACGAAATAAAATAACTCTAACTGTAGTTTAGTAACAAAAAAATGTCCTTGAATTTAGTAATTTTGACGTCAATCAGTTAGTAACGTGTTAAAAATTCATGTAGTATCAGGTATCCAAAAACTGTAAAACTTAACTTTACTTCATTTAGGTCCAAGAGGCCATTCGCAAGTTTTGTCCACGCGTCAATGTACATAACAGCATCAGGACACTGAAGACAGCGGGGGATACACCTTCATCCATCGCACATTTAACACCAGCCAGGGATAAAAACATGTTGCAGCATTCAGGTACCTTGCACTCAAAGGGCGTCACATTTGTTTCTTTGCACTTAACATCTTTTTATAGCGAAAACACTAAGGCCTACAGTCATCATGCCAAGATTTAAGACAGAGGATGACCAACTTCAATCAGAAACATGACAGTTTTTTCACTGTCTCGCGCTTTGAGAGAAAAAAAATCCACGGAACAATTTAGCTTTTTTTCACCCTTCTCGTAAGAATGCGGCCACATGTTGAAGGATCGTAGCTCTGGGATGAGAATGATATTAAACCAGCATTCTTTTAGGTGTCATAAAATGTCTGCAAATTATGTTCCAATATCAAGATGATTTTTCAACGCAAACAAGACATCTTTCGCTCACATGCTGCTTTAATTTTGTATCCGTCTGCAGATGAACGTACCACAGGAGCAGATCCATTGACAATCAAGGACAAACATGATAGTGAGACGAACTTGTAAAATTGATGAACTATAAGATGTGTCGTGAAAAGAATGCCTTACGGTGTTCATCGCAACCAACTTAATCTATACGTCATATACATGCCAAGCCACAGTGATGGATTCAGAGGGAGAGGATTACCTCGTCTTGTTGCCGTCTTTAAGTTAATAGTGCTTAGTCAACAAAAGACTTGTAATAAAAGCAGAGTAAGTCTTGGAACGTGGCTCTACCGTGAATTCAACACAGTATCAGGCAAGCTTACCGTGTCCCACAACCCTGGGGGGGGGGGGGGGGGGGGGGTACTTGGCGAATACTTTAGGAACTTTTAGGTGGGTAAATGCACAATCGTCTGCACTTTTCTATCCTATACTAGACTTAATCGAGGTCACCATCACATGCAGCACTATTCAGCTAAAACAAAAGCTTACTAAGTTGCGGGTAAATTCATTCATTTTGTGAGTGTTTATCCCCGATTTCCGTAGGCTAGATTAAAATCTGCAATAAATTGATTAGTTTCCTAGAAAATGAGCCAGACTCTATGATATCTGTACCCTATCCCAGACTAAAATGCTTCATAGGGAAGGTACCTATATAGCCGAAAAATAGTAGTACCCCTCGCCACATAAAATTACAAATCGTACACATCAGTTACATTATCATTCGATGCAAATGTTTCTTCCTTTTCATTGGCCGAGAGCCCACCACGTGGCCTGCAAATAACTGCCTACAAATAATGGTGTGCTCATGCGCAATGTCGTTCAACTTTTTTGGGCTGCAAATACTATTCTGCTCATGCGTAGATGAAACCACGCTTGCTCCTTGCTCGTTTATGTGATCTCTGTCATTACTCCTGGAAGGCAGCGCGCGCTAACCGCTTTCCTAAGATATTATTTATTAAAAAACAAACTCAGGGATCGAATGATAAAACAATTATTGAACTCGGTTATCGCAAAATATCGTGATTTGTCAGTGGCGAGCAGATCAATTTTATCATTCACATCATGTACAATAGTAATCATTCGAAACAGTAACAACAGCAATAAAAGACGATAAATATAAATAAACAGCAAAAATAGCAAGTGCATGTAAATCGTCTTCAGCAAACTTTCGACTGGCCTTCCTCAGTTACCTCTGGCCAGTGGTGTTGCACCACATAAGGGTAGGTAGTGGATGTATGGGGTCATATACAACTTTTTCCTTCACTGTCATTGTTTGGTAGGATGTCTCACACATAAAGTACTTAAGGGCATAAAATTTTCATACAATCGAATTCTCGTCACCGTGCAGGCCTCTATACAAGAAGTCATTTTTTTATACATAAGTATCCGTAAAAAATACATACATGATTCAACCGCTGCTAAAACATCTGTCTAAGGCTTATTCAGTAGAATTTCACCTGCTACCAATAGGTTATTTGTAAAGTAATACCTTGTTACATGAAAATTTGGCGACACGTAAATTTAGCGATTTTTCTTAAATTTTGGAACATAAGTCACTTAATTTTCGCGATTTTACGAACTGAAACTTTGGCGAATTAAGGTATTCAAAACCTTTTTCGACGACAATAGAACAGTTATTTAAATCAAAATCATACAACGTTTTGAAACTTAATTTTGAACGAAACAAACGATACTGCAACTGTAATGTCATATCTTAATGCTGTCCTCACTCATATTTAAGGTGGCTCGACTGGATTTTTTAGGGGGGTACCTCCCAAGTTTTGAGCATTAATTACGTCGCCATGAGTAAAGTTACGGAAAAAGATTACCACAACTGTATTATATAAAGATGAAAATTTCTTATGACCTGGGTTTTATTGCAATCGGAGTCGTCATGGCAACGTAACGACGCCATTACATTTTTTATTTATCTTTGTGTTTCTTTGTACCAGGAGTTTTTTTAAAAAATCGCTTAAGGGAGTTTGTACCCGACATAATTGCCCCAATTATGGCAAAGTTTGAACAATTCTATGATAGCGTTTTCGAAATATTTTGAAACAAAGTTTTAAGAATCATAAAAACAGTGAAATAGCATGCTATCCATACAATTAGCTAATTTTTAAAGAAAATGATAAGCTTTGGAAACGCGGCTTTATCTCAAAGTGGTTTAATCCATTGAAAACCTCCTACAAAAAAAGAGGGGAATTGCTCTGGGCGATCGTGAGTAAGAAGAATTTATTAACTTGCATTCAGCTGCTTTTGTTACAATTTTTGCGCGTAATTTTGTCCATGCCTACAAATTTCGCATTTTTCAAAAGACTGCTCGATAATTTTTATGAATTTGAAAATTCACAATTCTTTTTGATGCAAATTTACTACTTTTTGCTAAATGTGCACGTGCATATGAAACTTGAAAACAATGCCAGTGAGTAATGAGGACGCTCGCTTGCAAACAAAATCTGGGGGAGAAATTGGTCATATTTAAGGCCCTATTTGAAAGCCTTCTCTGTTTTCAATGTTCTTGAAACTTGCAGGGTATATTTATTGACGATTGATCTTGGGATTATCAAATTAATAAAAAAATTTATCGAGCGGTTTTTGGAAAAATACGAAATTTGTAGGTGTGGACCAAATTACGTCCAAAAACTGTAACAAAAGCAGCTGAATGCAAGTTAATAAAGTTCTTCTTACTCACGATCGCCCAGAGCAATTCCCCTCTTTTTTTGTAGGAGGTTTTCAATGGAATCAAACCAGTATGAGATGAAGCCGCGTTTCCAAAGCTTATCATTTTCTTAAAAAATTAGCTAATTGTTAGCATGCTATTTCGCTGTTTTTATGATGCTCAAAACTTCGTTTCAAAATATTTCGAAAACGCTCTCATAGAATTTGTTCAAACTTTGCCATAATTAAAGCAATTGTAGTAGGTACATACTCCCTTGAGCGATTTCTCAAAAAAACTCCTGGTATAGAGAAACACAAAGATAAATAAAAAATGTAATGGCGTCGTTACGTTGCCATGGCGACTCTGATTGCGATAAAACCCAAATCGTAAAAAATTTTCATCTTTATATAATACAGTTGTGGTAACCTTTTTTCCCTATCTTTACTCATGGCGACGTAG
Organism: Porites divaricata; assembly: GCA_038088405.1. NCBI lineage: Eukaryota > Metazoa > Cnidaria > Anthozoa > Scleractinia > Poritidae > Porites > Porites divaricata. The sequence goes on along the minus strand of JBBMOI010000002.1, from coordinate 27,541,203 downwards.
TTAATACTCAAACTTGGGAGGTATCCCCCCAAAAAAATCCAGTCGAGCCACCTTAAGGTATATTGTCACACAATCAATGCTCCTTTACGAGTACTACGTCATAATCGACCGTCGAATAGAATATGTGTGTGAAACTGACCAGATGGCAGAATTTCATATTGTACTACTTTAATTTAGCGACGATTTAAATCTAGCAACACTTAATTTTGGTGCATATTAATTTAGCGATTTTAAGAAAAATCGCTAAATTCGCTAAATTAAAGCGTCGCCAAAATTTCATATAATAAGTTAGTCCATTTTACAATTACAGGTAAAAATGTGGTTGTAGTTGACCTTTTTTTGAGACAACCCTGCCTGCTTTATTATGTAAATCATATTGTTCTTAAATGCAAACTAGTATTTTTACGGATAATTTCCATTAGAAAAAGAAAGAAGTTTGTGTCAAGGCAAGGTCATCTTCAGCCTCACGTTCAGTTAAAGGCTAATATACTAAGCCCAAATCTGTAAAATGGTCTATAAAACAATGCCATTATCTTTGCAGTTTTCTCAAAACAATAAGCCTTTTTTTGCCGAAAGAGTTTTGCGTTCCGAGTGAAACCAGGTTGACACATGGCGCCCCGTAAAGGCCCAGCTCAAACCTCGAACTTCAAGTGTGCCGATCAGTTTTCAAACTTTCGCAGTACTAACTTTCAAAAGTTTCACTAAATTAGCTTTGTATTTGTAATAAATATATTAAACTTTGAAAGTAAAAGTAACAACCTCACCTTGAAAGAACTTTCGCTTTGTGACTGCTTAGCTTAAACAAATTTCTCTCTTTTTACCGCGGTGAACACACAGGCAGTTTACGTAGAAACTTACCAGGCTGTATTAACTTACTAACCTTTGTAAGAAACAGAAGGCAATGAGAGGGCTCATGGACTATTTCTGTTTCGATGTACTAATAAAAACTATTGACTTTGCATATATGTCCACCACTCATGTTCAGAAATGCATGCAATGGCGAAAATGGTGAAAAATCGCCAGAAGGCTGGCGATTCAAATTGGTTGCCAAAAGTGGCCGCTTGGAGAGTGACGATTTTGGCAAAATTGGCCATTTTGGCAAAAATGGCAATTTGGATGGCAAAAAATCGCCAGAGGACTGGCGATTCAAATTAGATGGCAAAAGTGTGCCCTTGATGAAGAGTGGCTATTTTTCAACAAGAGAAGAGAAATTTCGCATCTCCAAGCGGCCATGTAATGTTCTATTTATTATATAAACACCAATGAAATACGAAACATTTCACTTTAATAGCTTTTTGGTATGAAAGACGTGATTTATTATGTAGCCATAGCAACAGTGATATTTTCACATGTGAAGATATCAAGTTTTTTATATAATAAATAATAAATAGAACGTTACATGGCCACTTGGAGATACGTGTTGAAAAAAAATTTCACGAGTGAGCGTAGCGAACGAGTGAAATATTTTTCAACACTCTAATAAGGGACATTTCGTATCTCCGCGCGGCCATGTAATATCCTCTATCAGTTTTAGTATTTCTTGGGAGCTTGGCAGGATCTAGCCTGAATTTTAGCCATATACGACTCGAGGGGACGGCTGAAATTCAGGCTAGGCAAGATCTAAATTTCGCAAAATAAAAAACAGATAAATATAAGTACAACATTTTTTTCCATTAAACAGTAACATGGCTCGTACAATCTTGAAAATGTCTTGAATTGTACTAGTCATCTTGAAAATTCCTTGGATTCGGTTTAGGTCCTTGAAAAGTACTTTTCTTTATTAGGTCTTGAATAGTCCTTAAAATTCACAACCTTGTCTACGCCAGACACCTTTTTCTGTAAAATTAGATTATTTTGCCAAGGAAAATTTGGCTCATCCTCGGTGTGAGATATTTTATTTCTGTTTCTTTATTTCAAATGCTATTTCTGTACCTCAGATGCAATTCATAAGTAGGTTGAGTTTGATCGTCCGGGTGAACGTAGTCCTGAATAGGACTGTTGTTGTTGACAGTGACTGACGTTTCGACAACCTGTGCGGTAGTCATCTTCAGAGTCAAAGTGAGTTGTATCACGTCAGTTGATGGTATTATACTCTGGTTATAGATCTTGGCCCAGTTGCTCGAAGCATGGTTAGCGTTAACCAGCGTTTAATACCTTGACAACGTATTGGTTTTGATACTGCTTAACCAATGGTTAAAGCTAACCATGCTTTGAGCAACTCAGCCCTGATTGGTCAATTACGTCACGATGTTATTGGTCGTCTGTCAGTTAAGCCGAGGTGTTATTAACTATGAAGACTCGTAATCAATAATTGGTGCGTTTCGATCCGTCCTTGAACGAAGCGCGTTTAACATGCAATTTCACCTCGTAGCAGTTTCAATCTTTTGAAAAACGTGTGAACAACGATCATGGAGATAGCTCCAGCCGATTGCTAGATAAAAAGGTTTTGATTAGTATGTATCGAGACGCTCTTGTTAGTGGGTTTTGAACATTTTGGTCTACTTTAACAAATTAGCGAATAATTTTTAAACCGCTCGATAGATTTTTGAAAAAAATTAAGATTCATGAAATTAGCCTTCCTTTTATATGACCTTTTAGTTTCAAGATTATTGATATATATTGTAAGGCAGTAAAATGAGCGCTACAATTCGCTAATATTTTGGCAGAAATTTTGTGTTTACGAGTGCGAGCCTCTCATTATTCAGGGTATTGTCTCCAAGTTTCATATTTTCGTGCACAACAATACCCAGCATTTTTGCATACGTCAAATGCATTGTTAGTTACTGCTGTTGACGTGAAAATGAAACTTGGAGACAATGCCTTGAATAATGAGACGTTCACTTGTAATGACGAAACTTCCGATAATTGTAGCCCTGATCATAACAAATTTTCATCTTTATCTAAAACAACTGTGGTGGTAATTTTTCCAAAACTTTGTTTATGGCGACGTAGTTTATGCTCAAACTAGGAGGTATTGACCATGAAAAATTGTATCGAGCCACCTTAAAAGCGTTATAACCAGCAGCATTAGAGTCAATTAGCGCCCTAGCTTCTCACGTGCGTTCATTCCAGTAGGAAAATATTTACATTCTCTGTCACTACCACCTACGATTTAGTTCCGCCGAATGTAAATACGTTCCACGAAGTACCATCTATTGAAAAAGCAAATTACGGTCTCTATGACAATCATAATTTGACCATTTCAGATGTTTAGTCGCACATTTTGTTTCCTTATTGTGACTGACTCGTGCAGAAAAATACAATCTCTTTGCAGATTAAGGAAAGTTATAGCAAAAAACTTTCTAACCTTAATCCTTATAATGCACTGAGTCCCATGCAATGTCCGTCTAAGGCTGTAAATAATACTTGCCAAAACTATATTATGAAAGATATTATTCATCACCAAATATAGTTACCAGTTTGAACTACTTTCCATGTTCTAGCAATAGTGAGACGCCATCAAATCACGTAAGCTACTTTGTATTACTTTCAAAACCTGCTCGAGATCATTACAGGTTTTATATGACATGAGGGTTTACCCTCGATCACTCCTGATCTGAGAACGTGATAGTGTTCGTGGCATCAATTTGTAAGTTCTTTTAACCCCCCCCCCCCCCAAAAAAAAAAAAGCCACAAATGACAAAGTATTAAGTAACAAAAAAAATAGAAAGTAAGAACACAGCTCTTTTAACTTTTTATCGGTTTTTCAGTTCAATATACTGTTATCCTTATTATTTTTACTTTGTCAAGATCAGAATAGAAACTGAATAATTAGGATTAAAGGGCATTGCCCTTGAATTACTCCGTTTCTCAGACAACAATAATTCGTTATTGGTTAAAGAATTAGTCATTTTGATTTCTTTTTTACGTTCTTTGAGTAGCAGCCGTAGTTTGCATTTCTTCAATATTTTCATCCCGTCGAAACAAGCATCGCTTGATAACAGCACGAAATTGCCTATTAATTCCACTGTAAATTAGAGACGGGATTTTCCAGAGAATTACAATAACGAAGGAACAATATGACATAGTTGTTAGCGTCCATAGATTTGCCGCGACATGATGGGCAGTACGTGTAAACAAGAAAGAAAACAAACAGAGGGCACCAGCAGAAGAAGTGAGTACCCATTATCACAGTCAAAGTTTTTGCCCCTTTAAGCTCTCTCTTTATGCCACGTTTAGATCCCACTGAATCATTTGGCAAGGCTTGTGATTGTATCCTTCGCGCGTGCATACGTGCCACAAGAAAAAAAACTCACTAAGCTACAAACATGACAGCAGCTGCAAAGACAAAACTCGCCAAGGTGATAAGTGTCACGTATTCAAGGAAATATTACAGTTTTCAAGGACTAAGATTTATTTAATAAATCCGCATTGCTTACCTCCTTTTGATCACCCTATTGGCTAGAACACGCACGTCATGGAGACATTTACTATTTTTTACTTATTCGGCCATCGTTCATCACATTATTTTACACAACTTTCCGCAACAAGACTTTGCAAAACGACTGCGTATGACTTGCAATTGCATCTGAGGTACAGAAATAGCATTTGAAATAATGAAAGAGAAATAAAATATCTCACACCGAGGATGAGCCAATTTTCCTTGGCAAAATAATCTAATTTTTCATGGAAAAAGGTGTGTGGCGTAAACAAGGTTGTACTAAAGAAAAGTACTTTTCAAGGACCTAAGCCGAATCCAAGAAATTTTTAAGATGACTAGTACAATTCAAGATCTTTTTAAGATTGTACGAGCCATGTTACATGTTTAATGAAAGCCTAATGAAAAAAAAAATGTTGTACTTATATATCTATATTTAACTGTTTTTTTATTTTGGGAAATTTAGATCTTGCCTAGCCTAAATTTTAGCCGTCCCCTCGAGTCGCATACGGTCGAAATTCAGGCTAGATCCTGCCAAGCTCCCAAGAAATACTAAAACTGATAAATCGTAACCATTACCGACTGCAAGTTAAATTACGACCGCTGTTTTTGCAGCTGTAAGGTAACGAAGAATCTTGCAGCCCAAGAGATTAAATTGAGAGGAAATTTTCTAGAAAAGGGAAGGAAGGCTCTGGAATGGAGGTACGCCAACTGCTAGGGAATCCTTTTTATCTGCTGTATTTAAGTTGTCAAGTAAGAATAATAAATGGTGGAATGATAAAAAGGCTGGTACACTGTACTAGTAAGTAACGAAGAGTTAAATATCAAAATGCATCCAAGTTAAAGGGGCTCAGTCTGTCACGATTGTCTAGTTGATTTTGTTAAAATTTCCAATTATGCTGCCTTAAGCGCTATGGAACTTAACGTTAAGGAATAAATTACAGTTGTAAAAGACAAAGTAACTGTTTCTCGTCCAACAAAAATATACTTTCCGAGCATAATATCAAACAATACAACAACAAAAATGAACTTTGAAAAATTGTTAGGCTAACAAAAAAACCACAATTTCAATCCGGCTTTAATCTTCTTCAAGTTTGTATTTGCGGTGTTATTTGTACTTTCTTTAAATGTTTTGAGCGATTATTTTTACATTTGACTTAGGTTGCTGTCAGTTTTTCTTATTCTGCCATTTATCAGTTAATAGACTAGTGGAACCCCGCTCTAAGGACACCCGGTTAATATATACAGACACCCGTATACATGTAAAAGTCAAGAGACAGCAAGTTTCGTTTGTCCCCATATAAAGCTCATATATTTTCTTTTTTCTGTGTTTTGCTGTCTATAACTGAATATATTTAGTTACAAAAAAAAGGCTGACAGAAACTATATTCAGTCCACCTGGCTAGGTCGGTCGCAAACTGAGAGCGTCAATACGAATCGATGCAAAGTAAAGTCTTAGATTCCATTCTCGTGTTTTAGGAACAATACTATAATGGTAATGTGAGATTTCTTTAGGATTAACTTGATTCAGTTAAGATATTGAACAACGCTTCTCCTTAAAATATCTGTTTTAGTCTTTGTTGTTGGTAAAATATATGTCGGTGACGTTTTTTCTTAAGTGCCCGCTTAATATCGTCTATTGAAATGTCAAATGAAACGTTTTTTTTCCTATTTAGCAAATCCCAATCTCAGTGACCCAAGTCCAACTTTATTTGGGGCAAAAACCGCTTAATTCCAGTTCCCAATTTCGATCGGCGATGAAAAGAAAAAGTATCTGACCCGAGATATTCTAAATCAAGCTTTTATTTCTCGGGAACATCAACAGAACATCGCAGTCTGCGTCGGGCACTATTTCTTACTCCCAAGTGTACATGCCGGCATCCTTAGCTATCCTTGCATGGAACGAATTTTGGATTTCCGCCCATATAAAAGCAATAATATTGGGTCTTGCTATTTTAAATTTAAAAGCGTTATAACCAGCAGCATTAGAGTCAATTAGCGCCCTAGCTTCTCACGTGCGTTTATTCCAGTAGGAAAATATTTACATTCTCTGTCACTGCCACCTACGATTTAGTTCCGCCGAATGTAAATACGTTCCACGAAGTACCATCAGCGGATATTGTAAAGCAAATTATGGTCTCTCTGACAATCATAATTTGACCATTTCAGATGTTTAGTCGCACCTTTTGTTTCCTTATTGTGACTGACTCGTGCAGAAAAATACAATCTCTTTGCAGATTACGGAAAGTTATAGCAAAAACCTTTCTATAAACCTTAATCCTTATTATGCAATGAGTCCCATGCAATGTCCGGCTAAGGCTATAAATAATACTTGCCAAACTATATTTTGAAAGATATTATTCATCACCCAATATGGTTACCAGTTTGAACTACTTTCCATGTTCTAGTAATAGTGAGACGCCATCAAATCACGTAAGCTACTTTGTATTACTTTCAAAAACCTGCTCGAGATCATTACAGGTTTTATATGACATGAGGGTTTACCCTCGATCACTTCTGATCTGAGAACGTGATAGTGTTCGTGGCATCAATTTGTAAGTTCTTTTAAACTCCCAAAAAAGTCGCAAATGACAAAATAACAAAAAAAAAGACCTAAGAACACAGCTCTCTTAACTTTTATATAGGGTTTTCCAACAGTTTGATATAATGTTAAAGGTTCCTTTATTATTTTTACTTCGCCAAAATTTTATAGAAACTCAATATGATTAACGTGCATTACTCTTGCATTAACCCGTTTCCCAGACAACGATAATTCGTTATTGGTTAAAGAATGTAGTTCTTTTCATTTCTTCTTCACGTTCTCTGAGTAGCAGCCGTTTGCATTTCTTCAATATTTTCATCTCGTCGGAACAAGAATCGTTTGATACCAGCGCGAAATTGCCTGTTAATTCCACTGTAAATTAGAGGATTTGCCAGGGAATTACAATAACGAAGGAACAATATGGCATAGTTGATAGCGTCCATGGATTTGCCGCGACATGATGGGCAGTACGTGTAAACAAGAAAGAAAACAAACAGAGGGCACCAGCAGAAGAAGTGAGTACCCATTATCACAGTCAAAGTTTTTGCCCCTTTAAGCTCTCTCTTTATGCCACGTTTAGATCCCACTGAATCATTTGGCAAGGCTTGTGATTGTATCCTTCGCGCGTGCATACGTGCCACAAGAAAAATATTCCAGTAAGCTACAGACATGACAGCAGCTGGAAACACAAAACACGCTAAGGTGATGAATGTCACGTATTCTCGGCCGATAAACATACACCGGTCATCTTCTTCGTTTTCCGGTTTCTTCAAGAGAGATAGAAATGCTGCACAGGACACAATGGACGAATACACCCAAATGAACACCATACAAAAAACAGCTTTCCTTTGAGTAACTATGGAGTGATAGTAAAGTGAGTACTTCACTGCCACATACCGCTCCAGGCTGATCATGACAAGGCATAGAATAGACGCTGTACCACAGGCGATGTCCAGGACAATCTGGCATCTGTATAAAATAACGTTATTAGTTGTCAACTGGGCTGCGGCAAACAACGGTATGAGAATTGCGGCAATGAGGATATCAGCTACAGCGAGGTTAATAACGAAGTAATGTCTTATTAGTCTAAGTTGTCTGTAGAGAGAGAACACGACGCATACAAGAGAATTGGCTGCGACTGACAGTACTGCCACCACAATAAGAGGCATTACTAAGGCTAAGCTTGCTTGTGGGCAGGTTCCAGATGGCGGTGGTTTCGTTGCAGGCAAGCAAAGATCAAGAAAATTCTTCCAGCAAGGGGTTTCGAAATCAGGCTCTGTAATGTTGTACTTCAGGTCATTTTCAATGCATTTGTCAGCAGCAACTTTGCATTGGGGGGACTCCATGATGAAAAACAGAAATTGAGAGTATCGTTCTTCAATAGATTTTGTGGGATAGAGCTCCTGTGATAAAGTTCGATGTTTCCTCAGTGCCTGCTTCTAATCATATGAATCTGACAGCTTTTTATCGGGATTTTAAAACAGTTATCGCACGCTGAAGGAAAAGTAATTAGAATAATTCATGGCATTCTCAGTTTATTTGCCCAGCTGAAAGTTTGTAAGAAAAAAGGTTGGCAATACAGCAAAAGTGTTTACGGGAGCTGTCAGTTTTTAAAAAGTAGTTGTCAAACGAATATCCGCATTTTGAGCACATAAGGACAATCAAAAAAAGGAATATTAAACAGCTTTCTGTTATTATAGTTTAATAAAAGAAACGTATTTTGTATATTTGTACTGTTATTCACATAGATGCTAAGTTATGCTCGTTACCTCGGATCTGGATTCGAATACAACTTGATCGTATGGTTTACCAACAGTTTATACGTTGCCGTATTTTCGGCGCATGGAATTAATGAACACTGAATAGGAGCTATTATGATGCTGACAAAAATCATCCTTTTCTTTCTTTTCTCTGGACACAAAAAGCATTTACCAATGGCTCTACCTAAACTTCAAACTATATTTTTGGAAGAAAACAAACATGTCGGAAGCTTTGAGCTAAATAGTAATTAAACCTCGCGTCTGAACTGAACAAAACCCAATTTTTGAACATACATGACGACAGGAAAAATATTTACCCGATTGTTATTTCACCGCCATTTAAGATTCACAATCAACGCAGTAATAGGAAAGATTTTGTGAAAATAAACAGAGAAGGGAGAAATTAAAACTTGTCTATTTGGTATTTTTAAGCTGGGTTTTAAATAACATATTATCAACATGATGCTCTCAGAAAAAGCTCGTTGACGCAAAAATATGGTAAAACTTGACTCATTATTTAAACAACAAAATCTGAAATCAGCAAGGTATCCGGTAGATTTCCTCAAAAGAGGAAACAACATGATCCATAATCTGATATCCGTTTTGGGTTTTAAATGTTGCACAATTAAAGTCATGGATGTTGCAGAAATAACTTGGCACATGCTCAGCAGCGACTCGAACGGCTTGAAATAATTGGCTAATCCTTACAAGCCCCATCTATTTCCCGGTTTCCCTGAAGTATCCCTTCAATGTTTGTCTATAAAGGTTCCTATTAATTACAGGAAAATTTTAATTGTGTATTTCTTTCCATTTCCCCTCGACATTCTGGTCGACCAATAATTATCTAGCTGTTGATGGCTCGCGCGGCACTAACACGAATTGATGTTACTTAGTGATGTCATTTAATAGCAATGAAATTCAGTTGACAATTTCTCGAAGAAAAAACAACTAAGCCTTAAAAGTGATTTGGATTCCTTTGCCGCAGAAAAAGTTTCATTAAAAACGAGTGAAATTCCTAAAAACAACTAAGCTTTACAGAGTGATTTGGATTCCTTTGCCCCAGAAAAAAGTTTCGTTAAAACGAGTGAATTCCTAGAAGGGATGATAATTTTGAAACGATACAGATTGTAAACTACTGCTCCTGCAGATGTCTTAAGGAAGGAGCTGTTCATCGAAGGAAGCCTAAAATACGTACGATTTTGTCAAGACGTTCAAAACTCTACTCAAAAGAACAGTGTCCGCTGGGAGGTCTGTTCGAACGATCAGCCAACATTCGGATCAAGTTATGTCAGAAGCATATAACCCCGAATCGGGATCATATATTATATATTTCTGGTAATTTTTAATATGCATGTCGCGTAATATTTATATTCTTAGATTTAACAGTGACTAAATGTGATTGTTTTAATATCGTCAATTCGGGTGTATTGTTTATACTACCAAGTCATTGTCAAAGAGTTGGCCTAGTGTCTGGCCTCTCCTAATAATCAGGAAAGAGTAATCCGCAGTGGGAAATTTGAAGCTTAAGAGTTACCCCATGAAGTTGAAAATAACTTCCTTCAGAGTAAACGACAAAATTCAACAGCTCTAACACCACGGCCCAGATCAAACAAAAGGTTAATAGCAAGGCTATTAGGCTGTCGGTGACTTGGATACAAACTGACTTACACTGATTAGCATCCACTGATGGACAGTGAAGTTTGGCAGTTGTGTATCAATTGAGAGCAGAAAAATGTAAATGGCGTAAATGGATTGTAATCTTCGTCTTGCTGGGGGCATAATTGTATAATTAGACTTTTGGGGTTTGTTGAAATGGGATTCCTTTAAATTTGAAAACAGAAGAGAGTTGATTTTTAGTCGTTCAGTGTTTTAAGTCTCAAGCACAAACGATGTAAATGTCAAATTGGACAAGAACTGACATTGAATTTGAGAAATCGTTATCAACCGTAGTTTAAACAAAGTCTGTTAATGCCACTGCAGAGCCCGGGGTGTAAGGATAATTACCGACAGAGGAGACATATGGATATTCCGAAGAAAGTACAGAGTCTAGGAACGAGGTTAATAAAATGATGCATTATAACATAGCTGAAATATTGGCATAATCAAATTCAATAGCGCAAGCGTGCTACATATTCGGTCATATTGCCATTGAGCACGCTGATGACCTCAGTAAACTTTCTTCGAGTTCTTGTGCTTAGCAATCCTTCTAAGACGTCTCCCAAGTGCATACATAACTCAACAGTACACGATGAACACAGGCAGACCACCCTCTGTTAGTGGGGGCCGCTGTTGATTGGAATCTGAGCAACGATCTTTTTTTATTTATAGAAGAAATACATATGAACAATACGGTGGCTATAATTTGTTCCAAAAGTGCAGAATTTTAAAGCAAATTGTTCTATAAAAGTTTGAAGAAAATGTTAACTGAGTCATGTGTCACGTTTTTTTCGCTGTCCCGTGCTGTTTTAAGCGCTATTTTGCGGGATGAATATTTCACCTCAGCGGTTAGAACTAAAGAAGGAGACAAGGCAGGCAGCAATCACCCGCCGGCACGCGACCCAGTCCAATATAAGCTGGAACTGACGCCAAACTATTTAATTTCTTACCTCGAAAATACCGGCTCCCGATCCACTAGATATGTATCCATGTCCCATCCGAATGAGAGCTCAATCCTTCCAAAATTTCTCGAGAAAAGCGATCCCGAAGTTGAAAGACCAGCTTTCTCAAAAAGACCGGTGCAAAAATCTCAACCAAGGCATTTGAGGTATGCGCGTCGATTCAAATCCACCAATCAGCGTATTGCGACCGTTACAAACATCCCTGTGCGGGACAGGGTTGTGGTTTTGAACTGCCAACGGTCGCGATACGCTGATTGGTGGATTTGAATCGACGCGCATACCTCAAATGCCTTTGGTTGAGATTTTTGCACCGGTCATGTTATATTGGGTCACGCGCCGGCGGCTTATTGCTGCCTGCCTTGTCTCCTTCTTTAGTTCTAACCGCTGAGGACAAATATTCATCCCGCAAAATAGCGCTTAAAACAGCACGGGACAGCGAAAAAAACGTGACACATGACTCAGTAAACATTTTCTTCAAACTTTTATTGAACAATTTGCTTTAAAATTCTGCATTATGGAACAAATTATAGCCACCATATTGTTCATATGTACTTCTTCTATAAATAACAAAAGATCGTTGCTCAGATTTCAATCAACAAAGGCCCCCCCCTAACAGCGGGTGGTTTGCCTGTGCGATGAAGCGTTTACCATGCGTTTTATAACGTAAATTTAAGAGGAAACTTTTGAATTTGTTAACCGATTGCAGGGAAAAGAGGTGAGTGTTCACTGTTGTTGTTGTCCTCTCGGCGGCGAGCTTTCCGGGCTATGACATGGGCAGATCATTCTTTACAAAGTTGTTTCTCTCAAAACAATTTTCCGGCACCTCTATATGGATTTATACGGTGGCCCACAAGGGTCACGACATAAAAAAGGTCAACCGCTTTGAGCGTGCGCTACAATAATAAAATTTTAAAGAAATTTCTGCATTGATCGCTTTGATAATGTTATAAAACAATTAGTTTAAACAACATTCTTTGATTGGGTTTTAGCTTGTTTAAACAATGCCACACTTTTCATTGGGACGCATAGTTTGAAGTGCTGTCATGTTTGTCCAGGGTAGCCATAGTTAACAATTAGTTCATGCGTCAGCGTGCGTATGTCGAGATATTGAACACTTGGGAAGTTTGGGGAGCACTCAAGGGGATAGAGTTGCTCTCGGCTGCGCCTCGAGCATTTCCTACGCCTCTTTCGTGCCTTCCAAACTTCCCGCGTGCTCAATATCTCGACATACGCACGCTGACGCATGAACTAATATTGTTAACTATGGCTACCCTGGACAAACATGACAGCACCTCAAACTATACGTCCCAATGAAGAGTGTGGCATTGTTTAAACAAGCTAAAAGCCAATCAAAGAATGTTAAATTCAAAAGAAATTGAAATATAATTTCATTGAGATGTATCTCGACCAATCTTGAAAAGCCGCAAAGATTCCAATTTACAAACCGATTGCCTAAATGGTTTACGTTTAAATTCATCTCAAAGCGACGATGTCCTCAATTTCCGTGTACCAAGAGATTCCATCTAATCTTTTAGTTTTGTTGTTCCGAACGAAGGTCAAAACGCTCTTGCTCCAACGCTGGTGATTTGTGTAAGTTTCACGTGATAAAAGGCCAAAAGGAGCGTGATCAGATTAAGAGTGATAGAAGGTAGAAACGCGCCTGATCAGATTCCATTCACTCTTACTGGAAGTCCAACCGAATGCTGGTTTCGTACGTGCCAAGTATGCGTAATAGCAACGTGAAGATTAGGATTGCGGTCTCGTCAGCCGTAGCCTCGCAGGATGGGAGGGTATATGTGGGAAGAAAAACAGTTTTTACGCTCGCTCGAAAATGGTTGTAAGATAAATCAACCATTCGTTATTTACCTAGCCTGCGTGGTAGGCGCAAAAAGGAGAGGGGGAGGGGGAGGGGGAGGGGGAGGGTGTGAGAGAGAAACCCCCCCTCCCTTTTTCCCTTCCTCCCAATACCCTGGCTGCATGTCATTGCTATGTTACCAACATCACACACGTCAAGAGGGCCACGGTGTGCCGAGCAACGAAAAAGTTTCTTTTTATTTCAACAAATCCATGTGTGTAGAATAACTTTAATATACGCGTTAGGCGCAGCCTTACGCACAATCAAAAGGGTTTGTACAGTTTTCTACATAAAAATTTACAATATTTAAATTTTACAATTACCTAAACCAAAAGTACAAAAATTATCTATACAAAGGAGGAAAAAATTAAAATTTGCTTAAATACACATAAAACCTTTAGCCAATAATTGAAATTAAATTTATTACCAAATAATGATTATCATAATAAAGATGGCAAGAGCGACGTTTTAGCTCATTATTTTTTAATTACAATTTAAAATAGATTTCACTAGCTGTGTAAGCCGCTATAAATGCTGCTTTTTTAATGTCAAGATGTGAAAGGCTGAACTGTAAAGGGACAGTAGGCGAAATATGTGTCCCTCACTGGTAAAACTGAGGAGGATTTCCGGTATCCATCACAAGACAAACATACCATGGACAACGAATTGTACAAAAAGATCAAGATATTTGAAATTAGATTTATCATTATTGTTTTAGCGAAGTTGCAATTTTCTCTAATTAACTAAAAATGCAAGAACAATAAAAAACAAACCTTTAAATGGTTGCGCTAACGTTATCACTGTCTTCGCTCTCCTAAAACTTACTTACTTACGTATCTCCTAAAACTTACTTATGACTTTTAAAGCTATGCACGGCATGGCGCCTAATTATATTCGCAAATTGATCAGCCGAAGGAAATCAACAGGATATTCCCTCAGATCCAGCAAAAAAGTTATGCATGAGGTTGCAAGCGGCAAGATACTCCCAACACTTGGTGGTAGAGCATTCTGTCATGCAGCCCCAAAGCTCTGGAACAACCTACCTAGTGAAATATCCAGCCTTGATTCTCTGTCAAATTTTCGATGCCATGTGAAAACATATCTTTTAAACAAGTTTTTAATTTGTAGTAGAGTATTTGTTTCATTTTTTATTATTTATCATTTATTATCATTTTATTTCATTTTTAAATCTTTCTACAATGTACCTGATTGTAATTTTTACTCATTTAAAGTCTTTCTTTTAAGTTATTGTAAAGCGCATTTGATCATGTGCCATGGAAAGTTGCGCTATATAGGTATTAATCATCATCATCATAAAACGTTTTTATAGCAAGGGAAAGACTCGCCATTAGCCACCATCATGCATCTTAACATAATCCTCATTATGTACGGTCAAATATTGTAAGGAACATATTGAGGGTTGGCAAGGCCATATTAACCTTCTCCGTCCCTACTTTGTTGTTTTGTTGTTACTGTTGTTATCCTCACTATTCCCTGTTGACCAGACTCAGGTGACTAATATTTTGAGGTTCGCTTCTCTTTCTACAAAACAGTTTCACAATACCAAATAACCTTGTCAGAGCCTATTAATCTTCCAGTGCAATTACATTGTCCATGAACAGTTCAACCACCCAATTTTTTTTATCGTTTTTATCTCACTACAACTTTACCACCATAATCCAAGGATGTTTCATTCAGATACACATCAAGACCAGTCTAGACTGTCATGCATGACGCGCTCTTTGGGTTGCGACGAAACGGGTGAAAGAGAAGTAGAGTCACAACCTAAAATAACCTGACCCATGGATCATAATTCAATAATTTTAGTTCGGCACTTTCTTCTCAACTTCCTTTGTTCAGTGTTAGGTTCAGTGTGCAAGCCCGGTCGTTTGGCGCTCGATCGCGGTGAGCGTGATCGAACCTGCTGAGAAAATGAAGACAGCTTATTACGCAGTTCTGGTATGAGGGTGCGCCCACGCGCCTGCGCTGTGGCGAAGAGTTTTAAGCCTCGATTTCCAGGGAAACGAGCCCCGAATCGTCTCCTCTCTGGGCTTTTATCGTCCCTGTTTTCGCTTTCCCTAGCAGCTGCCATTGTTCCCAGTTCAACGCTGGAATGACTGACTCTCATACTGGCAGTCGTACCGTGGAAGCTAATTTGATGGACTTCGTCGTTTTCTTTAAACCTGACACTCAGTTCATTACAATTAAGATTTCTGTTTTCTTGCGTTTGAAGTGAATCAGTTTCACGGTTTTTACTGCCACGTTCAGAGGTGTCACTCTGTCCGTTTGAGTGTACTTCCTCTGATTCGCCATTTGTTATTTGATTAATGCTACTTCCTTTATCTCTACCATTCTGATATACTTCCTTCTCTCTTTCTTTTTTGTCTTCCTCTCCCGCGTACACTTCTTGGTCGTTAGCTCCTACAACGTCGTCTACACTCTCTTCGGTATCGTCCCCGACAACAAATCCACATTCCATCGAAGTTTCTAGTTGATCAGAACAGCTTTCTTCCTGAAGTTCTTTCTTTCTCAGACCAAATTCAGAGTTCTCACTTTCAATTTTGTCATTCTCAATTTTATCATCCGAGAGAACATCTCCATTGACACAAGCCCCTTTTCCCAACTTCTGCCCAACATTCTTTCCCTGACCAGAGTTTTTGACCGATGGATCAAAACGTTCCATTTCATCAGTATCCCCAGAGTCATCATCTTCGACTTCACTCCCCGAGCTACCAGAACAACTCTGCGGAGCACTTGAACTAGCAATCTTGAACTGCTCTGAATCCTCCAAGACTCTTTTGGCGAGACACGGGTCCGAGAATGACGTAAGACCTCTGCCAAGCTTGGCACGGTTTTTGGAGGCAAAAAATAAGTCGTCCAGAGCACGATCGGTTGCAGAATGGCTCTTTGGTCGAAGAGATGTACCTGACCAGGTACTGAGACGGGACTTCGAAGAAATTTGAATCAAGGTAGGTGAAGGTTTGCTTTTCCTTCTGTACCGATATAAAAAGAAAATTATTTTTTTTTGGCAAAGTAGAAGAAGAAGGAGGAGGAGGAGGAGGAGCAGGAGAAAAAGACGAACAAAATATCGTCACAAGACTTATGAACCACCCATTACCCACATTCACGAACAAACTTTCCAAACGTTCCTCGACTGCTGTATACAAAAACATTCGCCGGCGGTAAATAAAGCTACCTACATCAAATCTTTTCCTAGAAAAAATTGATTCTTCTGGCGCATGTCTTGACCCAGGAGCGGACTAACTGGGTTTCATACTTTGACGAAACAAGTCTCTAACGCCACTCTACCAGGAGCTATTAGCCTGAGGTACAGCTTATTAAATTTTCGGCTGTAATTAAAATTCTTTGTTCGCGCCAAAAAATTATCAGTCGTCAGAGTAGAGGATTTATAATGGGAATATGGTTGACGAAGTGTTAAGGGAAAACAATAAAACCAGTTTCCAAAACTCTTAGAGGCAAGAAACCATGAGCATCTATCTGGCCGATTCAGCGTCATACTGCCAATTTACTCAGTTTGCGACACCTATAAGCTGCTGAATCTTTGGAGAGTAATGCGCTACTGATCTCAATCAAATCTTAGTATAAGGACTTAAGTCTGTAACGTGTGGCACTCTCAACCCTTCCACTTTCGATTAAGTGAGCGGAATAAAAATAACAATACATAAATACAAAAGTAAAAAACCAAATGGAACCAAGGATAGCTAAATGGTGGCCTCACCAGAGGACTTCATCTACAGATTCTATAACTGGAATTAAACTGAATTGAACATCTAGCAATAATTCCAAAAAAATCTGAATCTAACCTCTCCCTAACACTGCTCTACGGGGGGAAGCACCAAATTGAATTACCCCGCTCCAGTTCAAATAGATTTTCTCTTTACCTGTCAAGTCGGCACTCGGTGACTTTTAAACCCAGGTCTAGCGATGCTCTGGCGGTGGCAAATGCATCCGCAATGCACAGTAAAACACCTAAAATGGAGAAAATACCATTGCCAATTCCAATAAAGTATTGAAAACGAAAAGCAATCGCTTAATGGGCCAGTCGGAAGTCGAGAGCTAGTATATCTTGGTCATGATTGGTCAACGAAGTAGTACGAGATTTTTTTACCTGATAGGACAGTGTAGCAAGGCAAATAGGAACACAAGACAATGATCAAATAATATTGTCTGCAAGGGTTATAAAAACGTAAGCAGATTGTACTGTCTGTAATTTTTACCGGATATCCGGACATCTGACCAAAGCATGGTCCTCAAGACTGCGTTCTACTGCAGCGAGAATCAATGCTTTGTTTAAGGAAGTGCTAAGCACGAAAAAACACCTGAAGAGTAACTTACTTCTTGCATCTTCAGCTGTTCGATGCTGTATGGTTCGAAGGGTGTGGAAATAACCCGAGTTCCCCTGATGTCGCCGAAATATGCGAGTAAAGAGGTACTTGGTTTTGAAACTTGTTTCATGTCCTAAATAAATAAACAAAGGTAATAATGTATTGCAGTAACTGAAAGCAAAGGAAAAGTAAGGTCTGAAAGACATGGTTTTTTTTTTCATGTCAGTTGTTTCACTCGTTTTCTAGAATCGGAACAAAAATATGGAAAGAAACGCCTGTAACTTTACAAATCTTTCAAATAATGCCTTTAAGAGGAAAACAAAACTAATACTTTTCGACTTCCTAGCTTCAGAAGACTATTATATTGATCTCCGAGAGATCGTTCAAAAAGTGAACTTGAATATATTTTCCTCTTACTAGCTGGTGGTTATAATTATTAACATCGTTTAGTCTCTAGTCATTATGCCAGTTTTAGTAATTGTCACTTTTAAAATCAATCTTAAAAACAAATAAAATGTATCTATGTATGTTACAACGGCATGCAATGAAGCACCCACCAATCTCGACCTTCTCCAAGTCTTCAAGGGCGATGCGTTCATACTGAGTTATTCTCTCAGCCTCGTCATCATAGCTGCATATTAAAAAAATAGTACATCAAGCCACCGTAAAACTGTCGAAAAAGTAAGGAGCTGGAAAATGGAAAGAGGTAAAATAGGAACGATGGACTATGTAAAATGAAGGAAACAAAGCCCAAAGACTTAAGTTAGCATCTGGAATCCTGGCGGAAATACACTCTAGTACCTCCAAAACACTGATAAAATATATCTGTAGTAGTGAATGGAATTTAATTACTGTTATTCTGAATTTGAACGATCGATCAAACTAAACTTAAGCAGGCTTTGCGTACCTCAAATGCATCAATACAAAGGGTTATTGATATTTGGAAAAGTATTATTATTTTTTTCAATTTCCGTCTAAATTTTAAGTTTCACAAAACAAACAAACAAACAGAAAACATCATCCAGCTTACCTAGCTACATAGTAAGCTCGGAAAGTGAGCAGAAGAATCGTATCCTGATCTTGATTCA
The DNA here is from genome assembly GCA_038088405.1 of Porites divaricata. NCBI lineage: Eukaryota > Metazoa > Cnidaria > Anthozoa > Scleractinia > Poritidae > Porites > Porites divaricata. The sequence goes on along the minus strand of JBBMOI010000002.1, from coordinate 27,522,616 downwards.
CCTCTCCATCCGTGCTACCAAAGGAAAATGTACTATTGTCGGTGCATCATACTAAAAAGGTGGTTATGACTATTGAGTCTAAGAGGGGAATCTTAAAGTACGACCAGTGACATCTTATCATGAAATGCGATAATTTAAATAAAAACATAATATGCCGAGCTGCTATCTTTCAGTACATATTGGTCCGAAGATTGTCATGAGTAGATCTAAACCTAGGGAATTCAAATGAAAGCTATTGAGATGTACACTAAAGTGAAACAAATGACACGTTGCGCATGTTAATTCTAACATATGAGTCTGTCCAAGAATCTTTGGTCTGACCATTCCAATTACAGCTATTTGTAAGACTGTGCAAATGGTATCATGTCTTTTTCAGTAATTTTGAAAAAGGAAAATTGGGGATTTTGATTATCAGTTTTTGGCATTAGGGAGATTACGCAACAGGACGGCAGAAAGAAAAGGACGGCAAAACGCTTAAGTGTGACAAACGTGACGGGGCTATTACCTGCGTGTTTTGTCGGGAATTCACTTAACATTGTTGTTTTAAGCTCTTCTACGAAAAGATCTGTTTAAATGAATGTGAAGTTTGGCGGAAGTTTTTTTCAAACAAAATTACTCTCACGCTTGTCACACAAGGTTTTGCCGTCGTCTTTCCTCTCCCGTCCTGTTGCGTAAGTTACCCCCACGAGTGAGTAGGAGTGCGGTTAGGGTAGATTGGTATGAGGATCACTTGAATGGTTAGAAGTGGCAGCCTTAAACGTTCTACCTGTAAAATGGATCAACCAAAGCCCATCCACCTAAACATTCCTCCTCATCAGTAAGAAGCAGTTGTTTGCAGTGTTGTACCAGCTGAGCCACGCACTCCTCTCTTTCCATTGTCCACTGTTCCTCTTCAGGGCCGTTTCTCATGGCTGCCATCAGCGCTGCTATGTCCTCAGAAACCGGGTTTCCAAGCATGACGTCTACAACAAAAAAGCAAGCACATAGGTATTAAACACCAATTCAATTCAGCTTTTCCAGTGGTCACTACGCCCGGCTACACTTAGTCCGGTTGTGCGCGTTTATGGATAGTTACAAGAAACTCACCAATCAGCGTTTGCCTGTAAGCAGCCTTGAATCTGTTTAGGTAATATCTGCAACAAAAAAGAGCAATGATTTATTGTTTTCTCAGTCCGTCTTCAATATGAACGAATGCTACATTTTTTGCAGAGCCACAAAGAGAAAGCAACACGCTTAAAAACAATAAACAGAATACATGTATTTCAGATAGTGAGTTACAAAATTAGAAGCCACTGTGGAATATAAATAATAACGCCAATCAGATGAATAAATAAATGACGAGAAGATCATAACAGTTATAAAACGCAACTTATGCGGTTTTCAAAAGCAAGCCTGAAAAAATTCAGGCTTGTGCTAGGAGGCCAACTGGGAGCTGGTCATTAAATTGGTTCGTAATACACCCGGAAAAGATGAAAGTGAAATGATGGATATATGATGAATATATAATGACAAAAGGACTGATGAACTAGCGATGGTGGTGAAAGACATTCGTGAGTTAAGGGACTCATTCGAGCCCTGATTGGAGGAAGTGTGATAGAAATTTGCATGGACCGAGATTAAAAACTCTAGAGTTAAAAAATATAAGTGAGAACAGTTTAGAACTTGGAAGGACTTGGACAGAGGGACAATTTTCGTTTACTCGATTTATAGTTTTTGAATTCGGTCAAATTGTAAAATTCGTAGCTAAGAGTTTGTGCACAATTTTTGAATATAGTTCATTCTCGTGAACATTTCTGGTACCAGAGCGAGGTTATTGCGGTCATGTCAGTGAACGGCGAAGTAGCGGATGACGGCGATGAGGAGGTAACTAGCGGCGAAATCGAGGAGCGAATAGAGGACTTTAAACAGGACAAAGCTAGACAGAAATCATCCTTTACTCGGATAATGAACAAATTGCTTCGCATGCTGGACGAACAAGATTATCCAAGCGGAAGAGAGATAAAAGAAATGTGTCACCAACTCAGTGATGCTCAGGAACGTGCTATGGAAACTATGCATCGTCTTTCAATGGAATACGCGCTCCTTAAGGACAGAGAAAAAAGGAAAAAGTCGTCGAAGTGATGGACAAATTGGAACTAGAATTTTCGGAGGCGAACGAGAAAGCACAAGAGTATTTAGATGCCCGTTAAGATGAGTTATCAAGTTTGGTAACCGAAGCGTCAGAAAACACCCGTCGCTGTCGAATTGTAGAAAGCGTGGCAAAGAAAAGCGCGGAACAAATTTGAAGGGACGAAACGAAGCATAAAGAGAAGTTTGATGATTACAAAGAGTCATTACGGCAATTAAATCGTCATTACAAAGAGACATCCGACTCCGGAGGTCGAAAATTTACGACAGAACCGTACGAAGAGCCAACGCTTGCTCGGGATATGTGGAATCAACTAAAGAGAGTTTCCATTCCCGTATTTAACGGCGATAGAAGAGCTTATGAAGGATGGAAAGCAGCGTTTATGGCGTGCATTCATCAAGCACCGGCCACACCCGAATACAAATTACTTCAACTCCGGCAGCATTTATCAGGAGAAGCCCTTAAGATCGTGGAACCTTTAGGACATTCAGCTGCGGCTTACGAAGCAGCAATAGCTCTACTGGAACGCAAATTCGGCGGAGAAAGGCGAAAATTAGCATTGCATCTCGAGGAATTGGAAAATATCAAATCCCTTTGCCCGGGAAACGCGGGAGACATCGAACGATTTGCAGATTTATTGGATGTAACTGTCGTAAACCTTAAAGAGGCTAATCGTCACGATGAACTCGGAATAGGAACATTGTACATTAGCTTATGCAAGAAACTAAACGAGGGGATGCTTGCCCAATACCATCGTTGGATATTCGAGAATCACCGCTGGGAATCAGTCGAGACCCTCAAGGAATTCGTGTTACAGAAAGCGGAATTCCAAACAGTAGCATCGGAAACCATTCAAGGAGTAACTTCGTCAAACAGGAACGTTGATTCAAGACGTAATCGGAGCGAGAAGGCATTCTTTGGGAATGCTCAGGAATCGGAATTTCAGAAATATCGCCCCTGCAAAGTGTGCAAAGGACATCACGGAGTTTGGCGTTGTGACAAATTCAAAGATTTGCCAGTTCAAGAAAGATGGAATACAGCGAAACGCTTGAAACTGTGTTTTCGCTGCCTAGGAGGAGACCACCGCGGTCAAACGTGTGTCAGGACTAGGGTGTGTGGAATAAACAACTGCAAAGACAATCACAATAGACTTTTGCACGTTAGCAAAGAACAAACTCAAGCAGATCAAAGACAACCGGTTCAAACTGGACCAACAACAGACAAGAACGAGGCAGCTCACGGCATATCGAACACTAAAAGTGAAACGAAACCTGAAAATGAGAAAGTGTCATTGGTTCTTTTACCTCCTCGGGAGCCTGGTGACAAGCAAGCAGAGAGATCGCACACGACTACAACAGTAGAGGGTACACAAACAGGCTTTCTTGCTCTGCGAACAGTTCCTGTGATTCTTAAAAACGGTAATCGTACAATCAAAGTGAATGCCTTACTTGATGAAGCTTCCACCAAGACGTACATTAATGCTGACGTGGCAAGTGAACTCGGACTTCAAGGAATCTCGCGGTCACTGTGAACGTTTTGAACGGTCAATCTGAAACATTCGAGACTATGCCTGTTGATGTTGAACTAGAAAGTTTGGACGGGAGCGTGAGCAAAACTATCAGTGCATTCACTACAGAAAGGGTCGCAGGAAACTTAGAGGCAATCGATTGGAGAAAGCATGCTAACAAATGGCCACACCTGAGAGGTATCCAGTTCCCGAAACCTGGACCACACCCCCTAGTGGATATTTTAATAGGCGTTGATCACGTCGATCTGCACTATTCATTCAAGGATGTCAAAGGAAGACCAGGCGAGCCAGTGGCCAGATTAACCCCCTTAGGATGGACGTGCGTGGGACCTGCCAGCACCAAGACAAGCGGAGGCCTGCAGACCAATTTCACTCACACGTACTTTGTCAGAGAGCAGCAAGAAAACTCAGACGAGATAAGCAACCTGCTTCGAAGATTCTGGGAGATCGAAAATTATGGGACATCAACAGAGTTCCACCCGTTGACTACAGATGAGAAAGCTTCTCTAGAGAAACTGGAAGAATCAATTAGATACGTTGATGGCAGATATCACCTTGCAATTCCCTGGAAGGATTACGAGCCTGCATTACCAAACAATTACGAAATGGCACTGCGTCGACTATTAAACACTGAAAAGCGGTTGCTGAAGAATCCAGAAATAGGCAAGGCCTATACCAATAACATTAACCAGTACCTTGAGAAGGGTTACATCCGCAGATTGGACACCACAGAGAAGAGCCCTCTAAAGAAGTGGTACTTGCCTCACTTCCCGGTTGTAAGGCCAGACAGAACAACAACAAAGACTCGCATCGTATTTGATGCTTCCGCCAAGTTTGAAGGAGTCTCCTTAAATGACGCCATTTACCAAGGACCAAAGTTGCAGAGAGAGTTAACAGATGTTCTACTTCGTTTCCGAAGAAACCCCGTGGCACTAATGTGTGATATTGCTGAGATGTATTTGAGAATTGAGGTCGCCCCCAAAGATCGACCTTATCAGCTTTTCTTGTGGAGAACATTGAATCAAGAGAGAGCACCTGACGAGTACGAGTTCAATCGAGTTGTTTTCGGAGTTAACTCTTCACCGTTTCAAGCCCAATTTGTTGCTCAGACGCATGCAGAAAAACACGAAGACGAGTTCCCAATGGCCGCAGAGACAGTGCTGAAGCCAACTTACATGGACGATAGTATGAATTCAGTGGTAGACGAGAGTCAAGGTATCAAGCTCTACGAAGAATTAAATCAGCTCTGGTCCAAGGCAGGGATGCAAGCTCATAAGTGGCTATCAAATTCGACCAAGGTTCTCGAAAGGATACCTGTAGAGAACAGAGCGTCAGAAGTCCACATAGCGAGCGATGGACTACCGATGGTGAAAACACTTGGTGTCCCGTGGTTGCCAGAAGAAGACGTTTTCACGTTCAACGCCAACCCTCCGGAGAAAGACTTTCCTCTTACTAAACGGAATTTCCTCAAGAAGATCGCCAAGTTATTTGATCCGGTTGGGTTTTTAGCACTATTTATCATTCGCGCCAAAATCTTACTTCAAGAAATGTTGGCCGCTGGGATGGACTGGGACGACTTATTCCTGGGAGACCTAGGCAGTAAAGCACGTAAATGGTTCAAGGAGTTGGAAGACCTGCCTACCATTAAAGTTCCTCTATGTCTACGCCCAGGACAAGAGGAAGAAATGTTGTCGCAAACATTACATACTTTCGTAGACGCATCACAAGACACCTATGGAGCTGTTGTCTACTCAAGAGCAACCTATAAAAGCGGAGCCGTATCCATAAGATTTGTTGCTGCAAAGTCAAGAGTAGCAATCCCTTGCAGCTACAAGCATTCCTTGACTGGAGTTGATGGCCGCAGTTGTAGGATTGAGAATGGCAGGATCCATTTTAAGAGTTTCGAACGCCAGTTTGGATCAAGCAACTCTCTGGTCGGATAGCATGAATGTACTTTGGTGGATTAGTGGAAGAAGCCGATCTTTCAAACTTTTCATAGCAAACCGTGTTGGGGAGATCCAGACTGCAACAGACCCAAAACAGTGGCGATACGTTCCAACCAACAAGAATCCAGCAGACTTACTTACGAGGGGACTTAAACTGTCAGAACTGACCAAGAACGAGAATTGGTGCACTGGAACGGACTTTTTGCGGCAAGAGGAGTCGGAATGGCCAGTTAACAAATTAGTCATAAAACAAGGAGCTGCGAAAGTAGAAGTAAAGAAGTCAAATTCACAATTACCAGACCATTTCAATCATCTTTATGACGAGCGAGCAATGATTACTATAAACCAAGAGGACCCATCATGGCGTTTAAACCCTAAAAGTTTCTCAAGTTGGAAAAGATTCACGCGAGTTCACGCGTGGGTCCGTCGTTTCGTGGATAACTGTAGAGGTCGCGCGAGACAAAATGGAGAATTAAAGCCAAGTGAAGTCGAGGACACAGAGGTTCAGGTTAATAAAAGCGCCCAGCGAGAAGCCTTTTCTGAAGAGTATTTGGCCCTTCAACGCCGAAAGGAGCTACCGAAGAACAGTAAATTACTTGCTTTTCGACCACGATTGGACGAAAAAGGTCAGATGAGGTGTGACAGTCGACTTAAATATGCAGAGTTCTTATCTCATGATGCTCGTTTCCCGATAATTCTTCCTCGCAAGCATCAAGTCACAAAATTGATTGTGAAGTACTTTCACGAAGAGGGGAATCATGCAAGTGGAACGAATCAGACGCTAGCAGCCCTATCGACTCGATTCTGGATAATATCTGGACGTGAAGAAATTCGAGAATGGGAGAAGGAGTGTAATGAGTGCCGCAGGCGGAAGGCCAAGGCTGCAAAGCAAATTATGGCACCCCTTCCACAGATCAGACTTCGGTTATCACTGCGACCTTTTGCGCAAACAGCTGTAGATTTTGGGGGACCTTTCGTCACAATTCAAGGAAGAAGATCTCGAAGACAAAGCGATACTTGAGCATATTTACTTGCTTAGCCACAAGGGCGGTTCACCTTGAGATGGCCTTTGGACTTGACACTGATTCGTTCCTTAACGCCTTCTATAGGATGGTCAATCGAAGAGGACTACCCAGAGAGATGTTATCTGACAATGGCACGAACTTTGTCGCGGCCGAGAGAGAATTGCGCGAATTGGTTGAGGAAATTGTCCAGTCAACAGCAAACAAAGGAGTAATGTGGCACTTCAATCCGCCACTAGCACCACACTTCGGGGGTGTACACGAGACGATGATTAAAGCTGCAAAGCGGGCTGTGAATGCAGTATTGGGCAATGCACAAGTGAGAGATGAAGAATTAACAACTGCATTCACAGGAGCAGAAGCTTTATTGAATTCAAGGCCCCTCACGTACCAATCAGCACACCCTGAAGATGATATACCACTGACACCGAACCACTTTCTGATAGGTTAAACTGGAGGACAATTCGCGCCAGAATCGGTAGACGAAACCAATTATAGTCTCAAGAAAAGATGGAGAAGAGTCCAAGAGCTAGTTAGACTTTCTGGCATCGTTGGCTCAGAGAATGGATCCCAAGTCTCAGCAACAGAAGAAAATGGCTGAAAGAGGAACGAGACCTTCAATCAGGAGATGTTGTCTTAGTCATGTCGCCCAACACACCACGCGGGCATTGGCCTCTAGGAAGAATCGTCGACGTATATCAAGGAAAAGATGGTCACGTAAGAGTCGCGAAAGTCCAAGTGGGAAAGAGCCAACTGACCAGACCTATTTCGAAATTGTGTCCGTTGGAATTGCAGTAAAGAAACTTCCCTAGAAATGGAGCTAAAGCAGAGCAAAAGATGATTTACACGAATGAGACAGCAAGACGTTTGTTAATGAACTTTGGTGATAATGTCATCAACATCGATTTGGATTTTTTATATTTATATTAATTTAGAGCGCCTAGAGACATCTTCCCCTTCTTTCGTATAGATAAAGTTGATATGCTGTGTCATATCAAGGGGGGAGAAATGGACAAAGGACTAATGAACTAGCAATGGTGGTGAAAGACATTCGTGCGTTAAGGGACTCATTCGAGCCCTGATTGGATGAAGTGTGATAGAAATTTGCATGGACCGAGATTAAAATCTCTAGTGTTAAAAAATATAAGTGAGAACAGTTTAGAACTTGGAAGGACTTGGACAGAGAGACAATTTTCGTTTATTCGAATAATAGTTTTTGAATTCGGTCAAATTGTAAAATTCGCTAAGAGTTTGTGAACAATTTTTGAATATAGTTCATTCTCGTGAACATATAATATATGCCATTCATAAATTCATCATTTATAAAAGATGAATAATCCCAAAGTAAGAAAGCAAACCTGTTAGCGGAGTTGTAACCATCCTTCATCACTCCTGTAAACCTTCTCTCTCCGGTTCTGGTGAAGTCTCCCTAGAAACCAGGAAACATTTATCATGAAAGACGAGATAGCGCGGCTAAACATACATTGCCCAAGAAAAAACCAAGCCCGACATCGAGTGAAAGCAACGGGCTAGTGGCATATATTGGTAATAACTGGGGTCAATTTAATAAAACTTTTACAAGTTCAATTTACAAGAGTAGCTATTGTTTTCTGACTCCAAAACAATAGCTACACATGTAAATTACACTTGTAAATTTACCCCTGGATCAGATATTAGACTGCCATGATGCAAGTAGAACACGGAACCCTCTCTGACTGTAAAACTTTGGGGACGGATTGTACAAAGCTGGGTGAAGATAACCCTGGGATTTGAAAGATTAAAGGCAAATTCAATGTAAAACGTTTTGTCTACGACGCTCTGAAAAAAATAGATAAAATTTTCTGGTGAGATGCTTTTGAACAAAAGAAAAAAAAAACGAATAAAAATTTAACCCCGGTTTAGCGCCAATTGGTCTTTGAGAATAGAATATCTGGACCCTGTGAGTGTACGTTGGCGATGTACACGTGTCAGGCATGTGCTAAATATATTTAAACAAGATAATTCAGTTTGTACCTTCATCGCTGCAGTACCAGCGTACTGTCGACTGATGGCATCCCCGTTACTGGCCCACATTTCCTGAAATGCTGTCCTGATAGATGAGGGGAGGATTTGATCCGGCAGCTGCTTGCCTAGTTTCTTTAGCTACGGATAATTACAGAAACAATCACTCAGGCACCCAGTTGTTCAAAAGCTTGGTAGGCCTGGACACCATATAAATCACTTAACAAAAAGGGAAGTTATTTGTGCTCTTTCACACTATGGTTACCTGTTGCTCCATAATGTGTCGTGCTAAAGCTGCTTGAACAACATTAGTTCTATCCAAACAATCCATACAGTTAACACGGAACACGCCTCGCTGATCACAGATTATTCCCTTGGCATCCGTCCTTAAAGACAAAGAGGAATAAACATAAGATGCAATACTCGGTATCACGCTAGTTGGTGTATTCAGACACCTGCTTTTTCGTTCGACATCGTACAGTGCGCGTACGACTTAAAAGAAAAAAGCGTGAAGGACAGACTACACGGTGATAAACGGGAACTAGCATGCAGAGGAAGCTAATGCAAAAGAGTATCATCAAAACATTTACAGGAAAAAGCCTCTACCAGGCATTATGAAAATAATATGGAAAAGATAAGCGAGATATGTATATTAGATTGTCGTAAATAGCATGCAACTGTGGGGGCCTCGAAAAATTACCGAAATGCTCATACATGTACCTACTAGACTCCAGGGCAGAGAAACTTTACTTTTTAATTTCATAATTATTAGTTTCCTATTTGCCAGATGGTAAGATACATGTAGGGTGATCTTTTCCATGGAAAGATCTCTTTAAGGATTTTTCTTCGCATTTGTCTCGACCGCATACTAACTTACAAGCTAGTTCTTATACTCCTGGGCGGGGTTGTTCAAACAGGGTTAAGTTCACATAGGGTTAGTTCGAAATTTAAATTCAGATATTAAAGCTTACAACTCAAATACAGTTTTATTATTTTTGTCTACATTGCATTTTCTAAAAGGAATAGGGAAATTACACGGGAAAATGGTTTTGAACAAAAGAAATAGAAACCGGGGTTAAAATTCTACCCTGGGTTAGCACTAATTGGTCTTCGAACAACTGGGCCCCGATTTTAACAACCTCACCAGCAATATCTCACTTCCTTTATAACTTCAAGGATGCTCTCCACCAGTACCGAAACATTTTCAAATTTCATTCCGCGGCTGCAAGGAACAAAAATCAGTTTAGTTCGCAGATGCTTACCTCATTTTACTTTCTGGTAAGCTTTCTGAAATGTGACACTTCGAAAGTTGGGATTTGAAGAGCCGCTTGGCAGTGACAAAGAGTATCTCACGAGGGTTCACATGTGACTACTGACTAATCGATTGGGCCACACTCAAAAACAACACCAACAAGACGCTACGGAGCGTACACTTCGGCGTCGTGGTTGTGGAACTGATTAAGTGTAAATGCGGAGGAATAGTAAAAAAGAAATATGGTGAGAGTAAGGTGTTAATTTGTGAAATTGTGCGATTTGTCAGTATATTCTGAAAAGAGCCATATCCAAGAGGCCTACTAGCCAAAAACTAGCATTTCGGGACAAATTATCTTTGCGATAGTAGCCCAGTTATGTTCTGATGACTCCATACAAATCCTTCTAACTTTGACTTGGGTCTAAACGTTTAGACCTAAGTCAAATATGAGGTTATTGGAGGTTAATAACAAGTCTAACAAAACAAACAGTGAAAAAAGAATTCTCTATTTTTCTTAGTCACATCAGGCTTCAAAAACGGCATAGTAGTCTCATGTACTGATTAAAGATATGTAAGGCATGGGTAAGCAGTCAGTTACGTTGAGCATGGAATTGGCTAAAACTCAATGTTACGAGCTCGAATGTTTTGAGGATAATTATTCACTGACTATCAGCCTGCAGGGATGTCGGATTAACACAAGGAAGTTTAATACCAGAGGAACATTAGCCTCCCCGCAGACGTCCTTTGGGGTTTGCTTTTGTTCGCCACGCATTCATTTCTCCCCACGGACGTCTGCTAAACACAGCCGACATTTACGTTCTTGTTTGCTTGAATAAGCCAATAAGCGGTCAGTTATTGTGTCATGATCAGCCAATAACGAGCTGTGATACAACTGAAACGGCACCCAAGAATTTTTTCTCGCTTTTTTAGAGGAATATTTATTCATGCCCACGCAAGGATGAGACTCCAAAGAAAGTTGTAAGAAGCGAATTTTTTTGTTTTCTTTGCAGCTGTAATTTAGGAAAGGACCAAGCTCGCGTGTTTAAAAAAAGCGCAGTTGGCATCACAAGGCTCATCAAACGTGCTCTGGACGTTGATGTGTCCTTGTATTCTTCAAGTGAATTATTTATTTGCACTGCTATCTTCTACCTGAGACGACTCAAACGTTTTGAAAAAATCACAGAAATGATGCAATAAGGCGGTAGTCAGCTGTATAGTTTTTTTCGGAAGTTGTTAAGTGTAAAATAATCTGCTTTTCTTTGATGAAAGACTTCAGACAACAGTCTCCCACACGAGCGCGGAGCGGTATACGTATTCAGCACGGTCGAAAACAATTACTATTAACTCTGTATATATTCGAAGTATTAAGAAAAGAGAACTTGTAAACGTTGATAGGGAAGATTTTCAAAGCATTCTTCCAAAGCAAAGGCCGTTTTCTTTTTTTGCGAAATGTAATTCCACCAAGGTCATGGGTCGCGGACCAAACACCAATACGCGAAATTTGGGTATATTTTTTCAAGAGACGGTAAAACAAAAAATTCGAAGTCTACAGCAATGTGCTTCCAACGGCAGAAAAAGGTTTACCTGAAAACTTGTTCTGCAAAAAGGCACGTCTTCCCGTTGCGTTTTATTTATTCACAAGCTAAGTGCCACCGAAGTCTAAACTTCAAGCTAGGACGACAAATTAACCTGCCTGTCAACAAACTTTAATTTCGCTCCTTCAAAGAAAGAAAGAACGCTTATAATCAATATATCATTGGACCTTTCATTTTTCACCGTATTCTATTTCTCGACGAAATATTAATCATGCTGCAGCTCGGAAAAGTCGCGGACCAAGGACCACATGCTAACTGTACAAGTCACTCCATTTCCTCCACCGATCGATCTTCAACCAAGCTTCTGGGCTTTCGTAAACAACAGAGAAGGCCCCTCTCTCGACAACCTTCATATTCTCTTCGCTAATATCACTGAGCGTTACAGCAGGAATACCAATATTTGCCAGCTTTGCAGCTTGATCTTTCACAAGATTTACCAGGGGCGAAACAACAACAACAATATGTCCAGTAGTTCCACGCACTGTGTCGGAAATAAGCGGTAAAGCTTGATATGTAAGGGATTTGCCAAATCCCCTCGGCAAATTTATGAACTTATCGATCTTCTCTATAAAATTTGCAGGATAGCTTCTCTCTGATACTTGTTTAACTTTGTATTTTAATACTACAAACTTCTCGCACACCCGATCAAAAGCCTCACTGATCGTGCGAATCTGAACAAGCGGCTCGGAGAAATGAATGCGTGACGAACTAAAACAAACCCCACAGGAAGTCTGCGGGGAGAGGAACATAGGCTTTACAGAGCTTTAAAACACAGCATCCGCCAACACAAGCTTTATTTGAACTTAAGTAAAACTAAACAGCCTCTGCCAATAATAACAAAATCTCATTTGAACTTCAGATATCTTACGGCTTCCACCAACTTGTAAACACAGAACTTGGAAAACGACCTTCACACTTGACTAAACACAGCAGTCAAGCTCGTGGGAAAAAAACTTAATTCGTCAAAAGAACTCGCTTGGAACTTGTATACCGTTTGATATAAGGTTCTAGGAAATACTAAACAGGCGAATAGTAGTAGCTTTTCGACATATTTTATGATTTCAGTAACTGATACAAATCTGCTGACTCATGCTGAAATGTAAACATGCCTAATTAATTATTCATGAATAATCCAAAAACGTAGAGAACGTTCGAGAAAGTCACGCAACGCATGAAAGCAATTTTACAACTTAGAAACACTCAACAAAGACAAAATGTCTTTGTGCAGGATCTTGTAACTTTAAATTCATCATAAAACTGTTCCAAAGGAGGGCTCACTCGTGAAATGTTTTTTAACACTCGAAGAGAAATTTCGTGTCTCGGTGCGGCCACGTAATATGCTCTATTTATTCCTCGAGTAACTTAAAGACTAGACTCGACATGATCTCAAGATATTACGAAGTAGTCCGGTCTCATTTCGTGAAATAGCCGAAACAAGCCGAAATGTCAGGAACTTGCACGCCCAATCTTGTCCCGAAACTAGTGCATCATTTCATAAAAATTTTTCGTTTGCCCAACTACCTTGGGTCGCAGTAGCGCAATCGTACGGTGGCCCATATCTGCAAACAAAACAAACAATTCTTGAAACACAACAAACACTTTTCCAAACACAACATAGTATTATCTGAACACAACAAACTATTATCGAAACACAACACAGTATTATCGAAGCACAACACAGTATTCTTGAAACACAACACAATGTCATCGAAACACAACACGATATATCGAAACACAACTCAGAGTTTGCAAAACACAACGCAAATCTCCTAAAACACGATACAATATTTGCGAAACACGACACAAAGTTTTCCCGATAACGTAATACAGGATGCTACTATACAAGGCATAAACCCAGGTAGATACTTCATATATGATTCCTATAGTGTACCGATATATATATATATTCTTACTTACTTACTTAGGCCCAGTTCAAACGTCGAATTTCACATGTGCCGAACTTAATTCCTATTTTAGTCGACTAAAATAGTTAAATACGGCATTTGATTCATTCGTCGAATTTAACTCTCTGAACTCTGTCGAATTTAACTCTGTTCGCTGTCAATATTCCCAGTAATATAATAATAATTTACTAATATTCAAGCATTAAGTTCGGCACATGTGAAATGCGACGTTTGAATCAAAAGTCGAACTTAAGTCGAATCTTCGACTGTTTCAGTCGCAGATACGGCAAACGTCGCATTTAATTTAAACCTCGCACTTTTAACTCTCGAATTAAGTTCGGCAAATGTGAGATTCGACGTTTGAACTGGGCCTTACTCTTTCTGCCTTGCTTGAGTATCTTTACGTACCTTTGTGTCTTAACCTACTTCAGTATTGGCGTGCTTGAGGGACTTGGCCTACTTCAGTTACTTGGTGTGCTTGAGTATCTTTACTTACTTTTGCGTCTTGAAGTAGGCCAAGACACTTAAGCACGCCAAGTTACTAGAGTAGGCCAAGACACAAAAGTACATAAAGATAATCCAGCAAGGCAGAAAGAGTAAGTAAGTAAGTAAGAATATATATATCGGTACACTATAGGAATCATATATGAAGTATCTACCTGGGTTTATGCCTTGTTTAATAACATCCTGCATTACGTAATCGGGAAAACTTAGTGTCGTGTTTCGCAAATATTGTGTCGTGTTTTGGGAGATTTGCGTTGTGTTTTGCAAACTCTGAGTTGTGTTTCGATATATCGTGTTGTGTTTCAATATTTAATACTGTGTTGTGTTTCGATAATATTGTGATGTGCTTCGATAATACTGTGTTGTGTTTCGATAATAGTTTGTTGTGTTCAGATAATACTATGTTGTGTTTGGAAAAGTGTTTGTTGTGTTTCAAGAATTGTTTGTTGTGTTTGCAGATATGGGCCACCGTACAATCGGCTAATCCCTCAACTTAGAGTCCCCTCTGATCTGACGGGTCGCATAGGTGAGTCGGTTCAAACCCCAGGGAAGCCAAAATAATAATTCTTTCTTCCTCGAAAAAGTCAAGGAATAAATCAAAGAAATCGAAGTGATCTCCAGATATCTCGAACTAATTAGGCTCTCACTTTGTCAAATAACTGAATAAATCCGAAAACCTACAGACCTTGCATGCCCAATCTTGGCGAAAAATGGTAACTTTGATACATTCCTGAGCGTCGCGAAACCTTTACTTCGCGCTCCGCCGAAGTAAAAAGTTTGCCAAATACTCCGCTACGCGTCGTATTGTCAAGTCTTTTGTCAATTTCTGATACCTGATAATACACTGACCATTCTTAGCTGTGCCTTGTGCTTGATGAAACGCTCCGCTAACATATTAACTATTAGACCGTCTTCTGTTTGATAAGTTACTCACCAGTACTCGTGAAAATCAAACGTGATATAGGTAAGAAAAGGACTGTTATAGGCAAGGATATTGTCCATGAAAACATCATTTATGATCTAGGAAAAACAACTATAATTAATAATAATAAAAATAAAACAGGCTGAGAATGGAAGCTTGTTGTCATGATGGATGTGCAAATATCGTCCTAAAAGATGTTTTTTCTTTTGTCGCACTAAAAAAGGTAGATAGTCTCTAACCCGGGTGGTTGCTTATTCAAAGGAACTTAACCGAGGAGGGGGAGGGGCGCTTATAAAGTGAAATTTTTATTAGGCGGACCCTATGGTACGGGGACACCCTGTACCAAGCGGAAAAGACGCTGGAATTGACCATTTTTGATATAGTTCTTCCTTCTTTATTGTGTGAATAATGTTCTTCTTATGCTGCCAAGTATTTTTTTAAGCTTAATTAATAAGAAAAAGAAAGAGGTTTGTACCAAAACAAGGTCAACCTCAGCCTCACGTTCTCTCAAACGCGAGGACATTAAGCCTTCACCTGTAAAAGGGCCTATTGGTTTAAGTTATTTCCAACATTTCCTCCCATAGAGTTGCTGTAAAAGCGGGAACCTTACAGCAAAATACCAGGATATAGGTATTTAATCGCTGAATTTGTCGTCTACATGCAGCCTTACCTTTTCTCTGCCTGTTTGATCAACTAAGCTTATCACAGCCTGAGGGAAAAAAAAGACTTCAATACACACACACACACAAAAAAAACGATTCTGAATAGTATATTTAGCGAGGTGAACAAGTCAGGCAAACTACGATAATTCAAGCAAATAGCAACCATTTGAACTACTAACCACAGTTTTATAAAGCTCCAGTTGGTCATCAAAGTGTTTCCTGAAAGCCACCCGAGTCTCGTTTTCATCTAAGTAGGATAAAAACATGTTCATGAAAATAATACCTGCATAATTATGATTTCACACGGGCAAATTTCAGCGCTCGATAAAGTTGTAATAGAATCTATGAAAGTACCTCAAGATTGTGTATTCGTTGCTAGCGTCTTCTCACTGACATTAATACTGAAGATTGCTGGACATTTTATCACGAAACGAAAGAAAAGAACCTTTACTTTATGTTCTTTTGTAAACGTTGTTTTTAGTTAAAATTTACCTTTGTCCAATCTTGGAGGAGGCCGATATTTGTAACCAGGTTGACTCCAGTAAACAGGCACTGAACCTCTGACTTGTACAAATGACACATTGTGTGTTGAAGTACAAATGATCTGCAAATCGACACCAAAAATTGTTCGTACTAAAACTTAAGAGCCAGGATAAACAAATAACTACATCGAAAGAAAGTAAACGGTACCTACTTGTTAAACCTATACGTAAAACGTATTACGTAAAACCAACAAAAATTAAGACTGTTGATCTTCTCGGCTGATATCTCGCTGGCTCAAACAGCACTTACACTCCACGTCTCGCCTAATACGCAAATTACACTGGACAGCCGCTAAAAAATCCGACAAAAATATGTTTTTAGACGCTTGGCCCAAACAAATTCCCGTTATAACGAACTCTTGTTATTACAAACATACGGAAACTCTTTTCGGCCCCGAACATCACAGTTTTACTGTAACTCTCGCTGTAACATGCAGCTTGCATGTGTGGTAGGCGTATGAAAAGCAAACGAAACGGGGAATAAGGGAATGCGAGTATCTTCCTCTTCGCGCGCCTATCACGATCTTCCCTTTAAATACCTGCTACGCAAGCTACAGTACCACTCGAGTAAGTTATGTGTACTTATTGACTGAGTGGGAGGGCCGAACGAGAAAATATCTGGCTCGAGGTCAGGACGTACGGACAAAGCACAGCAATCCTATCACTTGAAAAGTACGGGCCTCTTAGGGAATTTCTTTTTATATGGTTTCCAACCCAATTCCTGAAGCGCAAGACACGATTCTCGTGGAGGTATATGACGCATTGAAATTTAACACCATGGTCATTGAGCACCATTTAGTTTCATGGATCCGTTTTTTTCCTTTTCAATTAGTATCCTTTCACTATTTAACAATTCGACTTATTCATTTAGCCTTACAACTTTTGGCCTTGCGGTTTCAAAGTTGTCTGTGAAAACGGGCTTTGACTGCTAATTTGTCAGGTACGAAATGAGAAGTTCTCTCACACACCTAAATCCTATTTAACAATAATTGCTATGATCGCATTTCCTTGCAGAAGTTTAGATTAAAACTTGAATACTGCTAAGCGTTATAGTCTGATCTGAAGGTAAGTCAAAAGAAACACCTGAGAGAATAAAAATCCCGTTCAATTTCTCAAACCTGTCCATGCAAAACAACTCTTATGGCTGAAACCGGTATAAAACTGCCTCTTTTTCTCTAAATGTAATATACATTAGGAAAGTTGGTCACGTGATACAAATTGAGCCTGAGCTTTTCAGTATTGTCTTAATCATTTCTATTTTTCTGTTTCATTTACAGTGGCATACCTGTGAATTAGCTGGTGAAGTTTTCTTTTTTAACTAACCAATGTAGCTAAGAGCATGCGCCATTTAAAATAAAGCATCTTATCTTAACGACCGCTAGAAGTTGCACTATTTTTCGTCAATGTTACATTTTTACAAACCTGTTCTGTTTCCACATAATTTGCTACATGTCCACTTTCATCAACACCACGCCTTCTGTAACGAGTCCCTAAAGTCAAAATAGAAACTGCTTAAGACTCCTCTGCAATTGGTTTGTAAGAGGACGAAAAGAAAACAAAACAGAAAAACTACGAATCAAAAGAAATTTTGTTTATTTTGCACGGTGTTCTTTCTTACCAGCCCGGTGTATGCTCCTCCTGGATATAAGAACCAAATCAAACTCTTCAGGGGGGAAAGGTACACTTCTCCTGTACTCAGCTGCCTCCTCTACATCCTCATCTTCAAATGTGTTTACACAATGTGCTATTTTACAATAGCCTTGAATAACGGGGATAACCCAACTGCAGGAATTCGGGTCCTAGGTAAGTAAGAATTAATTGCCTCTGTTACGGCTAATTGACCACTTCAGAAAATACCATGACACACCATAATGCTCTTTGTTTGTCACCCCAAAATTTTGCATAAGCATTGTCTTCAGTTTCTCTTGGAAGTTAAAGTGGCCCCAAGAGAAACTTTAGTTACGCCAAGCCTCTTTTTCAAAGCTAGGCTAAGTGACTGACTCATGCAATGAAACTCATTTTCACATGAAAGGTTTTGCACTTAGCCTCGTTTTGAAAGTGAGAGTTTTTGGAACTCAAAAATGGCCTATCACTACTCATTCAAAATATTTTTCCGTTCCTGATTGACTAAAATCCCCTGACCAATTCGTCACAACCAGCTACCATTGACCAAATTTCACAATTTATTTTGGTCAATGGAAGCTGGTTGTTTGGAAGACGTTTGCCGATGATATCATTGTACTGATAATCGGCGCAAAAAGTGACAGCAGAAGAAAAAGATTCCTGGTGGCCACGTTGCGTTATTCTCTGTTACTGCCTACACTAAAGTCGTTCCAGGATGGCCAACTTTCAGTCCAGTCGAAACTACCCAGCAGCCGACTATTTTGCTGCTTTCAGTACAAAATAATAATAAAAAATAAAAACGACACAAGTTTAGGCCTTTT
Organism: Porites divaricata; assembly: GCA_038088405.1. Lineage (NCBI taxonomy): Eukaryota > Metazoa > Cnidaria > Anthozoa > Scleractinia > Poritidae > Porites > Porites divaricata. Next base: position 27,504,166 of record JBBMOI010000002.1, on the reverse strand, counting down.
CTGCTTTTCTGCCTGCTACTCTGTTTATCCTGCCTATGTTAAAAATATTGAACTGTAAAACATTTTGACTAGCCGTGCTTAGTTTTTTTTCAAAAGGTGCTCTCGGTGTCCTAATGTCCTGGTCAGCACTGAGGCTTCAGTTGGCCAAGGCTTCCGCTTGTTTTGGTCTCTACTCTTCACAGGAGGGTCTGTGAATTTTCTGAGGGATACTCAACAAAGTTTTAAATGGGGAGGCTCCACCCCAAGACCCAATCTCTTATATACCATTTTTTACAGAAAAGGTACCCTTTTTGAATGACTTTCATTGAAAAATTGTACCCCTTTCACATATCTAATTTAGAACGTTGCTTCCCGTTTAACAGCTGTAAATGCGCTATCTTTAAAATATGAAAAAAAAAAATCACAAAAACAGGAAATTATCTCGACTATTCCACAGCCATTATCTTCTGTTAGCCCTCTTAAGTCTTTTTACAAATGGAAATGACAGATTTCCCCTATCGATTTTTATACTTCAACTTCATAATATTACATCTGAAGCCTCAAATAGGTACGTGTACCCCCTTTTGGGCAAAGCCTCCCCGTATAGACCATTATAAGGGAGTAACCCCCCCCCCCCCCCACCCTTCCTGAGGGTAATCAGCCCCAGTGCAAACTGGAGGACCAGGGCACACTGAAGCCTAAATTTTATCTGATATGGACATAAACTTTAACCAACTTTATGTGTGTAAATGAATTAGACAATGTAAGGGAAGTGAAAGTCATGAGTAATAGTAAAATTTGAACCTTGACCAACCAACTTCTACATTTATGTGCTACCCTAAATATATGTTGGTTTTTTATTTACTTATGCATGTAAGCCAATTAAAGTTTACATCCATATGCACTTGACAGTGTAAATCCACCTAAAGAGAAGTGTAGAGCAAACACTAAAAAGGTTTTAATTTCCATGTGATGGTTTATTGCTCCACCATCACAACCTTAAATTAGTCTAAAAAAAAGTAAGGCAGGTAGATCCCATTTCTTCTCTCACACTACAAACCACACTTACCTGAAAAAAGTTCACTAAAAGGACTCACCTCACTGGTCAACAGCTCCTTCACCATACACTCATTCCAGAAAAACCTCTTGTCACACTGGGAAAAAAATGTCAACTATTGTTAGTGATGACAATTTATAAACTGTTAAACTAAATATTCTAGAGTATAAAAAAAATGGTAGAGTCAAGAATGTCAATAATAATATTGTACCTTCTCTTGAAAACTATAGAAGGATAAGCAAATTTACCCTTTTGATTTTTAAATCTGCACTACAGCATATTTCATCATGAATATTTTAATTTTGTTTCTATGTATTGCTGTTTTCATTAATGTTTGTTGTTGAGTTTGTTATTTTCAATAGGTAACACTTGAATGAAACACACAAATAATTTAATAACGAAAAATTCTCACCCTTTTCCAAAGTGGATCTTCTGCATTATATTTTCCACTAAACTGCCTTTGTAAAGTATTGGTGAGATCTCCAGTTGGTGAGTAGAAAAATGAGTCTGACTCATTGAACATCTTCAGCAACTCCTTCATTAAAGCAACGGGATTATTTTACAGATATTAATGAAAAAATTATAACACTTTGTGCAAAATAATCATTACTGAAATCATTAGAATACAAACCTCAACAAATCTCCTCTCCAATTTTTCTCTGTCTTTCAAGTCTTTGTCCTTGATGTTCTATAAAAATGCAACACTGTAAGAATATAATTTTACAACAAAATTACATTTTTTCTAATAACACTGTATTTGCACTACATAGCATACTTTTTACAACAATTCTTTAACATATTAAGTGAAGGTAAGCAAGGTGTTTCTTAGTTCTTTGGTTAAATTCAAAGATGAATCTCATTAAATTGAAAGCTAAGTACATCTATTTACTAGGCATGCATACAACAGTTTTGACAATTTCACTTAACATGTACGTCCAGGATTGAAGGCAGAAGCAAAATTTACAAAATTAGACCTACAGAAGACTGTGGCTGCAAATACCTTTTCTTTCAAGGTGGAAGCTGCAGTCTTTATTTTAGTCCATGTTTGTCCCAGTCCCCTCTGTTGATTGTCTATCCCTCCCAGGCCTCCTCCTCTCTGGTGCTGTTCACAAAGCTAACCACAGAATAATAATAATAAGAAGAAGAATAAGAATAAGAATAAGAATAAATAATAAGAAATAAATAATAATAATAAATGATAATGATAATGATAATAATAACAAAATCAAAAGAATCCACAGAGCCACAAGTGACAGTTATTGTAAAAACCATCATTTTTTTTTTTTTTTTTTTTTGTAAAGACCATCATGATTGGTGCACTTCAAACTATCTTGAAGAATGCAAAGGCCTGGTATGGGAGGTTGAGTCTGCCTGACATTTTTGGAAGTGCACAGTTGTTAGCCATTCTTGATACTGCTCATATCATACAAAAAGTGTTGTGTCTGCAAGCTGCAGGAAGCTGCTGAAACATGGCTAAGAATACCACAGAAAATACCAGAGAAAAGCCACCATAATGATATCAAAACATTTAATTTACAAAGGTTTCAATGAACTTTTCTCTCTTTTCAATTGGCTCTGACTTTTTCTTTAACCTTATTGCACTAAAAACATTTTTTCCACAAGTTCAATACAACCAGAGCTGTTTAATTTATGGCTACTGTTTTAAAATTACATACATGTAGTAAACAATGGATATACCTACGGTAAACTAAATTATTACCCTCATACAACACCTTTAAAGAACTTGAAACTGAATTGAATTCATTTTAAGGTGAAAAATAACTCTAAAATTCTTTTATTTTATGGGTTAATGTCCATAAAAAAATGTACTGCAACTGACATAAGGTGAGAATACACCCAAGAAAGGAGATTGTTCCAAAGGCTCCTTTGATATACAGCAGTAGATCCTTGGTACATAAACAGAGACTTGATCATCATCATTGGTGTCACTCAAATACCATGCATGCTAGAAGTTGGACTAGGCTGTGGTATGAATACTATTATTACAGGGGAAGCTCTTGTTACAGACACTCTCAAAACCAGACAGCTCTACATGTACTTATGACCACCTTCACAAAACCCCATTTTTCTCAACTCCCATACATTCTCGTAAGCTGACACCTTCTGCTTCCACTGTATAAGCCCAACACCATAGAAATTACATAACTGGCCTCAATAACTTAAATAAATAGTCAATTGGAGTTACTAGCATTCTATTCATAGAAATCTGGATGTGTGCGCCAATCAAGCATCTTTAGTGCCATAGAAATAAATGTCCTCCTCATCTCTAAGGATGTTTGTTTCACACTTAAGACATATTTTAGTCATTTCTTTTAAGGTAAAAATCTAGTGCTCTATTTATGGAAAGTACAAAAAAAGGTTAATAATGCCACATGCAGGTGATGTATACCAACTTACATCAAGTTCAAATTCTGGTGATTCATTAGATGATAGCGTCAATACTGCCACTCGGTCAATCCTGTAAACTTCATGCCCACCAGGCAAAGAGCCAAGAAGGGTCCTCTTTGATATCACTAACAATCGTGAGTCTGCACCTGAAGGTAAACAAAACTCATGAAAAAAATCATAATTCATTTTGTAAAATGGTACCAAGCTAAAGTACCACCAATTATTCCAGATTTGATTTGAATGGCAAGGTCCCACCATTTTAACAGCAGAAATTAAATGTATGGCTCATTCAATTATTCCAAGTGCCTCCATCCCTTCCCCCACCAAAATGTTTCCTTTCCCCTAGGTTAGGGCCATGCAAATTTACATTTAACTCTGACATGGAGCTTAAAAAAGGCACCAAAATGTTACTTATTTTTTTGCACTCATCATAGGCGTATGGGCAATTTTTTGCCAGGGGGGGCGGTAAACCATTTGTCCCAAAAAAAATTCACACGTTGCCCACATTTTTACGAAACATTCGAAACGAAACGAGGTCCATACAACACAACATCATGCGTTGCACTGGCTTATGAACTTGACTCTATGCAGGTTTTCAGGGTCAATACCTCCCAAGATCATTGAGCATAAACTACGTCGCCATAAACCCAAACATTTGGAAGGATTCATCTGAGTGATCTTGGATCACTGATCTTGATCCGGATCATCCCAAACGAACGCACCCTTAGAGAAAGATGAAAATTTGTCATGATCAGGGTTGCAATAACATTAGAACTGTGAAAGGTTTGAACCCAGGAGTCATTTCAAAAGTAGGTTGATCTCGTCAACAGTTGCCAGCGCTGTACAAAAGACTTATTGACGAGATCAAGCAAAACTAACTACAAGAGAATGACTGGAGAACTGACAATTTGACTAACAATACACGACTGTTTAACTGTGACAATAGACGGATCGAAACGCACCAATTACTGACTACGAGTCTTCATAGGCAATAACATCACGACTTAACTGACAGATGACCAATAACATCGTGACGTAATTGACCAATCAGATCAATAACCAGAGTATAATACCATCAACTGACGTGATACAACTCACTTTGACTCTGAAGATGACTACCGCACAGGTTGTTGAAAGGTCAGTCACTGTCAACAACAACAGTCCTATTCAGGACTACGTTCACCCGGACGATCAAACTCAACCTACTTTTGAAATAACATTAGAGTTGTCATAGCAACGAAATGACGCCATTACCTATTTCACTTACAGCAATTTTTCTCGGCACTGGGAACTGTTCTTTCAAAATCGTTCATAGGAGCTTTAAGTTTACCTCGATGTTTGTGAACTTAAAGCCCCATCTGTAAGAGCGCTATAGAGATATTTTGGGATGAAGTTTTTATCGTTAGAAAATCTTGGTGTTTGGCCGTTATCTGTAGAAAACAAAGCGCTTTTGACCAGGCAATTTCACCTCATAGGAGTTTGAATCTTTTTAAAAACATGTGTGAAAGATCATGGAGATAGCTCCGGCCGATTGCTAGAAAGAAGGACTTGATTAGTATGTATCCAGGGGCGTAGCCAGGATTTTTCAAAGGGGGGGTTACAGAGGCTACTCACCAGATCACCATCCGGGGATCGTCGACGATATATGGTTTATACCACTGCTTTCCCTCGTGTATCAGTGGGCTCAGTCATATTATCGTGGCATGAAGGCCCTTATTAACTAAAGACAAGAGCCGTTGATGAAAATACTTTTAATTACAAAAAACAAATTTTAAAAGAGTGGGCTTTTCAACAACGGCTTTTACGGCCAAGATATTGTCATGGCGTTTTTGCCACCTGAATATTGTAGGTTGTTTGTTCAAAAGAAGGCCTACCAAGGGGGGGTCACAGGCACCCCAGGACCCCCCCAGCTACGCCCCTGGTATCAAGGCACTCTTGTTAGCGGTTTTGTAAACATTTCAGTCTAACTTAACAAACTAGCGAATAATTTTTAAGCTGCTCGATAGATTTTTTTAAAAAAACTTTAAGATTCTTCTCATGATTTAAACTGAGAATTAGTCAACCACTTCTTCATTTTCAGACCCATTGCTGATGTTATCTGCCATACACTGCTCTACAAATGGAGATGACTCTAGAAGTTTATTCTAATCAATTCATGACTGGAAATAGCCCATCCAGCTGGTGCAGTGCAGTACAGTGCCCAACAATAAAAAACTACATAATTATATGTAAATAGACATCATGATACCCTTCCCTAATAACCAGAAAATCATCATGTGCTAGGCAACCACTGTCTCAAGTGAAAGTAATTGGTTAATTATGCTGACTTCAGGTTAAAAAAGAAAATATTTATCTCGTAAATATAATAAAAAAACTCATGGAAACATCTTTAAAAACTGGCTTTGCCCAAATTTTCTCTTGCTGCCCAAAAAATCTGAGTTGCCCAAAATTTTGGGGGGCTGCAGTCCCTCTCACCCCCTGGGTGGTATGCCTATGGCACTCATTGTATACTTTCCTTTTTAAAAAGCTTAGAATAGGCCATTTCTAAGTTGCCTCAAGCCTCAGTGTTTCAAATGAGGATGGGTGAGAAGCCTTTGAAACAAAAATGATTTTTTATTCTCATGCAGATAAAACTCACTATTTTCACTTGAAGGATTTTGTGCTTGACTTCATCTCGAATGTGAGGGAATTTGAGAATTACCAGGATTAGAAACTGTTCAGTGTAAAATGCAGATTGCAGACTATCGTTTTCACCATGCAAATGAGAATGTGACAACAATACTCCCATTGTTTTCTAACCCTAAAAACAACAGTACATAGTCAGTCTGCAGTCTGCATTTTACACTGCCCTGTTTAGAAACTTGGAAATGTTCTTTTTACAGTACTGAGCTATTAGTCTCTTAGTCTGGGACCAGGCTGCTCATTGGGTGAAAAGGAGAAAAATACCGGTGTGGGTGAAAAAAATTCAGCCAGCGAAGCGAGCCGAGAGGTAATCTGGGGAGTGGAAAGGGTGGCAGAGCCTGGAGACATGCCTTTGATGCCGCCATTCCATGATACCAGATTCTGGTATCATGCTCTGATTAGTCAAAGGTCTTCATGTTGACAGAGTCGCAGTGCTGTTGACAGTATCATGCTCTTTCAATATCATGCTCTTACAATTTGGGAAAAAGATTTTTTAGAACAGGGATTTCGAGCAAGCAACACAAACTTCTTAGCGAGACTTTTCACTCATCCCTCAGCTCCAAGAAGAGCTAAAAATATGCCTGTGGTCCGTTGCAAAAAGGATAAGACGCATTCAAAAAATCAAGCTTTTCTTATACTCTTCTGTGATAAACTATGGTCACATTTACAAAGCGATTGACCCACACAGAATAGTCTGTTGCATTAGGTGCTAAACATACACATTTTTCCTCCATGGAATATAAACTCCACCAATAGCAATATTTCGCTTGGTACATTGTAAGAAGCTATGTTAACGAACATTATGATGCGAACTGCGAACTTGAGGGATCTCCTTGAGAATCTATTTGGCTGTTCACAGCATGGGTTATAACTTTTGATCAAAACTTTATTCTTGCGTGAAATTTCTAGAAGATGTTTATTGCTCTATCGAGTGCATGTATTCAGAATTTCAGTAACCAGCATTCCCCCTTTGTTATTTTATCACATTCTGTAGCTGTAGAAGCATGGAGTGGGATACATCATGTAGAGCCACATATGACTCTATTTTAAGCTTTTTTATCACCTGGTAAGCAGGAGCCACTTCTCCACTTTGAAATTTTGAAACTTTGAAATTTGAGACAAACTGATTGTTGTTTTGCCAACTAAGGAGAGGTTTTGTCACTGTCTCAGGGGCCTCTAACCTTCGCTTTTCAAGAAACTGCTCTAGACATGGCTTGCTAACTATTGTGAGAGCTAATCTCGTCAAGTTGTCTCTTATGTATATGTATCTAACCTTCTTCAAAACTATTTTAGCCACTTTATTCAGAACTATCAGTCTTCCCCTTCTTTTTTTGTCTTCAAAACATTCATTTCTCAATGACCCTTGATGACCATTTCACCATAAAAAAATTTGGATTTTTCCATTTTTTTTATAAGCTCTCACACAGCTGAACGTTTTTGCGTTTAGAGGTGGTTTTTTCTTTCATGATATTCACAAAAAAACAAGGAAGGAGTTTGAGCAAATCGGGCTACAAAATACACAAAAAATATGTGGTGGGAAAATGTACTCGTGCACCTTTGGCGTAGAAGTACACAAATCGAATATTAGAGTCACAAGATGGCACAACAAGTATAAAATATTAAATTGTATTGAAAGACACAACTTTTGTTTAAGTGATTTGCTTACCAAGTCCAATCATACTACATTACAGTCTTATAAAGTAGAGGAACAAACTATTGGGACACCCCGTACATGTAAGTAGAGATAGTGTTCTGCACTGTGATTGTGATCAACAAATATGGTAACCCCAGTATCATTGATATTTAAATGTGTAACAATGAAACAACAGAATCTTTGTTTGAAGAACCAATACACTTGTAGATAAATAGAAACTTTATCATGTGCCAGTCTCTTAAAATTATTTGTATATATATATTTTCAGTTTTCTTACTGCTTTAGTAATTCTTATTTTTTAATACATGGTCCCAACAGCACTGCTGATTTCTCTTATCATGCTGACATAAAGTTAGTTCATTCTCTTTACAAAGTAAGCCATATCTTTTGCTTTTTAACAGCAGTAGAAAGTGTGAAACTCAACAATGGCATTCACATGCCACCCCCCGACAGACATTTGAAGACAAATGCCCCACCCTACCCTGAGAACTCACAACCTAACAAATGCCTGGGTTAGACAGTGTAAAAAAGGTTACAAGCACGTGAACAAACATAAAAAACAACTTTCTTAACTAAAGCCAAAACGATGTTCTCCTTTCCTTATATATATAAATATAAAATTTCAGACCTCAAACCATACTCTCTCCAGCGAAGATCGTTGGAGAGACTGTACGATGTGCACTTGAACATGCTTAAATACAATGCGCATTGCTGCAGAAAGTTTTAAAAATTCAGTGGAAATATGCCGATTTGTATCAACATCATCTTAATAAAAATTAATGGCACCAATCGCCGGAAGATATATATTTTACTCCCGCGCCAGGGACTACAATTATTCGAAAAAATGCGAGTAAGAAAACAGTAGAAACTGAACAAATGTGAACAGCATACAGCAGAGGCCTGTAAATCACCAGCTTTTGTCGTGAACGAGATGTAAATTGCATCTCGTTTATTAGTAAATACAAACACCGCAAGCACCATTCACAAGCCCGTCGTACCGCCGATCGTAGCAATAATTTTCTCTGTGGAAAATAAATTAAAGCACGCTCTCGACACTATTATTGTGTTTTTCAACTAATTCTCTACGATCTGGTATAGAACTGAAAGCTTAGCTATAATTTGAAAAGGTAAAAAAAACGCAGAAGCATAATTCGCCATCAAAACATTGTCAAAAAATATTTGAATAGTTTGAAATTTTAAGTAAGCTCCGATTAAGCTTATAAATTTCTTATATACACTGGGTTTACTTTAGATTGAAAATATAAAGTAACGCGATTTTAGTATTTCTGAATATTGCAGCAAGAGAAGAGTTAAAAATAGCTGTTAAAAAGTTATGAAGGGTGGATATTTTCTAGCGAAAACCCTAAAATGCATCACTGATCACCGATCGACAGTCTACCTGGAAAAAACTGGATTTTTCCAATGATCCCATAAACAATTCCACGACATTTCAAGGACCATGCTTCGCCAAGGTCAACCCCTATAACAGAAGAAGGATACAATTTCTTCATTAGAGAGAAAAAACCACAACAAGCACAGGAAAGGCTTCCAGTGTTCCGTTGAATAGTTCGCCATCAGCTCACCATAGCGTGGTTGCAGGCGTCCATCTTGCCGATTACACCACAAACTATTCGGCCCATTCAGAATTATGAAGTTATCTTGGGCCTGAAAAAGTTCCATTTCTTAACCGGGAACAGGGAGACAATGACGATCGTAGCATGCACACATTAGTCACCCGGTGTTTTGCATCAATTCTTCCGCCATATTGTGTTTGGGTTGCCCGCTTTCCTACCCACAATTCCAGGTGGACCTTTCTAGATTACCCGGGAGCTCCCGCATGTTCCCGCACTCGTTTCATGCCATTCTCGTTTCCAGAGCTCTGATCCTTTTGGTCAGCGGAAAACGCCATACCAATGAAATACCAAACCATTTCACTTTAATAGTTTTTTGGCATGAAAGGCGCGATTTATTATGTAGCCATAGCAAAGGTGATATTTTCACATGTGAAGATAACATGTTATTTTCACATGTGAAGATATCAAGTTTTCGCGCGAAAGCTCACCTGGTATTTCATTGGTGTTTATATAATAAAGCTGTATATTTAACAGTTATTCCTCGAGCCCGAATGGGCTCTGAGTCAATAGCCCATGTAGCCTGAAATTCATCCGATTGCTTCGAGTCGTTTTCTCCTCTCTACTGAGGGAGTAATAACGACTCGAAGTAATCGGATGAAATTCAGGCTATAGCCCATTCGGCCTTCGGCCTCATGAGCTATTGACTCAGAGGCCATGAGGGCGAGAGGAATAATTGTTTTAGTAAAATCCAACTAGTTGGTCAAAAATATCGAGAATAAAAAAAATTTACCTAGTTAAAGCTAGACTTCAAACCATTTTTGCCGCCAAAAAGCCCGCGCTTTTCGCTACTAGTTGGCTATAACATATAGCCTACTAGCAGCTCAACCAATCACAACGCAGCATTGATAATAGACCACTAGTTGGATTTTACTAAAGTAGATGTGAAAGTATTTGTTAAATGGTACATTTGTTATTGCAACCACTAATTTGTGTTGGGTGTTCTGTGCATTATTGGGCGTCCTGTGCAATTAAGAACACATTTGCCTCGCTTTGAGGCGCTTGCTTACATTTTGCCTCACTTTGACGCGCTAACTCACTTGGTGATTCGTGTGTCCTCGGCGTTCATCTTTTAAACGTTTGCTGAGGTCTGCTACACAGGAAAAAATAACGGATTCCCATTTTTGGATATTTTAGGGTATTTAAAGAATCAAGAACAAGAAGTCCAAAGACTACTGCAAAGCTGATTAAAACAACGTATATTGTTTTTTGCAACAATATTTGGGCTGGCCAAACCAGCCTTCTTCAGGTTTACAGATGTTACTGAACTTATGTAGCAATCACAATATTATATAAATGGAGAATTACGCAATAAAAGGAAGAGGCGGAAATGACGTACAACATAAAGACTGGAAAGGAAAAATACTAAGGATATGGATTAAAATAATTCGTCACGGCGGTTTAGGCCATGAGGTTCAAGAGTCATGGCCTTATCTATCAAATGCGACTCCCTGGCCTTACGAACTGAGTCACGTGAAGAATGAATTTTCTCTAGTGGGATTAACTGCATGTCAGTATGAGAATGGTTAGAGTGAGAGAGAAAGTGTTCAGAAACAGTAGTGGGTTTAGATTTAATGTTAGTTTTGTCGACTGCACGTCTGTGTTCGTTAAATCTGTCCTTGAGACGTCGCTTAGTTTCACCTATATATTGTAAATTACAACGGTTACATTGAACCATGTAGATCACATTTTTAGTGTTACAAGTAATGTGTGAAGTGATGGAGCGTGTTTCACCTGTAGCGTAAAAGGTATAACTTGTGAGGCCGTTAGTAATGTATGCACAAGTGGCACAATTCTGTCCACAACGGAAGGAGCCTGGCGGAAAATGATTGGTGGAGATAACGGGTAGTTGTGCTTTAACTAAAAGGTCACGAAGATTAGAGCTACGTCTGTAAGCAACGAAAGGCGGTTGCTTAAAGACGTCTTTGCAACGGTTAGAGGAGTGTAAGATGTTAAAATGTTTGCGTAGGATATTAGAAATGCGTGGAAGTGCGGGGTTATACGTGACAATAAATGGTACAACATCGTTAGAAGCTTTGGGTTTAGTCTGTAACGCGTTAGTACGAGAAATATTATCAGCGCGTAGGAACTGTTTTTCTAGGAAAATATTATTATAACCACGAGCAAGGAGATATGTTTTAAGTTCATTAATGCGATGTTTAAACTTAGCGTCTGTAGAGCAGATACGGCGGAGGCGGAGGGCTAAGCTGAACGGAATGGCTTTCTTAGTGTGGTGAGGATGGCATGATGAGCTGAGAAGGTGCTGATGTTTATCCGTAGGTTTAGTAAATAGATCAGTTTCAATTATACCGTTATGCAGAGATACCATGACGTCGAGAAAAGGAACGTTAGTAAGTGAGTGAGAGCTAGTGAACTTAATAGTGGGATGAATGTTATTGAGATAATCGACGAATATTTTCAAACGATCCGAACCTTCTGTCCAGATCATGAAAATATCATCGATATATCTCCACCATGTGTGAGGCTGCCAAGGGGCGTTAGTGAGAGCGGTGGTTTCGAACATACCAAGAAAAAGGTTAGCAAAAGAAGGGGCCATTTTAGTACCCATAGCAGTGCCATGGATTTGAAGATAATGCTGTTGGTTAAATGTGAAATTATTCATGGTGAGAATCATGCGTAAGAGATCACATAGTGTCTCTGTAGGGATGTGTTTGTTAGGGCGGGTATCAAGAAAATGACGGCATGCATCAATTCCTTGATTGTGTGGAATGTTGGTGTAGAGCGATGACACATCAAGAGTTACAAGAATAGCGAGGTTAGGTAGGTTACCGAGGTTAGAAAGTTTATTAAGGAAGTCAGTAGTGTCTTTGATGTGTGAATCCAAGGTAGAGACGAGAGGGTTAATGTAGTAGTCAACAAATTGTGAAATGCGTTCAGTAGGGTGGCTGTTAGATGAAACTATGGGGCGTCCAGGATTTCCCGTTTTATGTATTTTAGGTAGTATGTAAAAACGTCCAGGTTTCACGTTTGTTTGTACAAGGTACTTTTTAGTCTTTTCGTCGATGTAACCGTCGTCAAACATACGTTCAATGTAGACCGTAACACGCTGTTGAATAGTATCAGTAATATCTTGTTGTAGCAGAAATTGTCATGCAAAACATCGAGGAACAAGCCCTAGCTACCTACACGCGAACTATACCCATCTGGTTACGTTACGTTGACGACACATTCACCGCCGTACACAAAGACGGAATCGACGATTTCCACGAACACCTTAACAGACAGAACGCGGACATACAGTTCACCAAGGAGATCGAAGAAAATGGTAAGATACCTTTCCTAGACTGCTTGGTCACTCGCAACAACAACAAACTACAAACGACTGTTTACAGAAAACCGACACATACCGACCGATTACTAGACCAGTCTTCGTACAACCCGACCTCTCACAAGGCTACTACTATCCGGACTTTGACGAGGCGAGCGCAACTAGTTTGCGATTCACCTAACAGCCTACAAGACGAGACTGATTATCTTTACAACGTTTTTAGTAAGAACAATTACAACACGGACTTTGTTAGACGGAACACCCACAGCAACACTGACACTCAGACGAACGTCAACTCTGGCCCTGTTACGACAGCTACTGTACCGTACATCAGAGGTACCTCTGAAACTATTGCACGTATATTACAACCTTACAATATACGTGTTGCACACAAACCCATAACCACTTTACGACGCCTGCTTACTAATGTCAAGGACAAAGACAAACCGGAGGACAGACAGGGAGCAGTATACAAGATCAAATGCTGCGACTGCCAGGCTTCTTACATTGGTGAGACCGGCAGAAACCTTAGCACGCGACTGACCGAACACAAACGAGCAACGAGGAATGGTGACGTCAACAATCACATTGCTGAGCATCATTTACAGACGAAACATCAAATTGACTGGGACTCTGCGACATGTATAACGTATTCTACAGACTACCATCAACGTCTTACTTTGGAAAGCTGGTTCACTAACTTAGAACAGACGCCACTGAATCGTAGCCAACAGTTACCAGCGCCGTACAAACGACTTATTGACGGGATGAAGCGAAACTAACTACGAGAGATCGACTGGAGAACTGACAATTTGACTAACAATAGACGACTGCTTAACTGTGACAATAGACGGATCGAAACGCGCCAATTACTGATTACGAGTCTTCATAGCCAATGACATCGCGGCTTCACTGACAGACGACCAATAACATCTTGACTTTATTGACCAATCAGATCAATAACCAGAGTATATAATACCATCTACTGACGTGATACAACTCACTTTGACTCTGAAGATGACTACCGCACAGGTTGTCGAAACGTCAGTCACTGTCAACGACAACAGTCCTATTCAGGACTACGTTAACCCGGACGATCAAACTCAACCTACTTTTGAAGTATCAGTAATGTTCCCGTCTAGTTGTCTGTAGAATTTAGCGTCATTTAACTGTCGGTTGCATTCGTCTATGTACCAGGATTTGTCCATAACAACCGTTCCCGAGCCTTTGTCAGCTGGTTTGATTATTATGTCTTGTCGCTTCGTGAGGTTGCGTAATGCTTGTCGTTCATTGTTTGTCAAATTGTCGGTGATGTGATTACGATTAACTGTAAGGATGTCATGTTCAATGGCGTCTACGTACGTGTTAAGTGCAGGGTCTCGATCAGTAGGAGGCGTCCATGAACTTTTGTTATGAAAAGGGTTGTGTTCGTTAGGTTGAGTGTTGTTATTGTGATCATGAAAATATTCTTTTAAACGCATGCGTCGCGTGAAGTCGTTAATATCAGCAGATAATTCTGCCAAATTAATACGTTTAGGTGTGGGGCAAAAGGTTAAGCCGCGAGCGAGGACCAATAATTCGTCATTAGCTCTACAGACGCTAAGTTTAAACATCGCATTAATGAACTTAAAACATATCTCCTTGCTCGTGGTTATAATAATATTTTCCTAGAAAAACAGTTCCTACGCGCTGATAATATTTCTCGTACTAACGCGTTACAGACTAAACCCAAAGCTTCTAACGATGTTGTACCATTTATTGTCACGTATAACCCCGCACTTCCACGCATTTCTAATATCCTACGCAAACATTTTAACATCTTACATTCCTCTAACCGTTGCAAAGACGTCTTTAAGCAACCGCCTTTCGTTGCTTACAGACGTAGCTCTAATCTTCGTGACCTTTTAGTTAAAGCACAACTACCCGTTATCTCCACCAATCATTTTCCGCCAGGCTCCTTCCGTTGTGGACAGAATTGTGCCACTTGTGCATACATTACTAACGGCCTCACAAGTTATACCTTTTACGCTACAGGTGAAACACGCTCCATCACTTCACACATTACTTGTAACACTAAAAATGTGATCTACATGGTTCAATGTAACCGTTGTAATTTACAATATATAGGTGAAACTAAGCGACGTCTCAAGGACAGATTTAACGAACACAGACGTGCAGTCGACAAAACTAACATTAAATCTAAACCCACTACTGTTTCTGAACACTTTCTCTCTCACTCTAACCATTCTCATACTGACATGCAGTTAATCCCACTAGAGAAAATTCATTCTTCACGTGACTCAGTTCGTAAGGCCAGGGAGTCGCATTTGATAGATAAGGCCATGACTCTTGAACCTCATGGCCTAAACCGCCGTGACGAATTATTTTAATCCATATCCTTAGTATTTTTCCTTTCCAGTCTTTATGTTGTACGTCATTTCCGCCTCTTCCTTTTATTGCGTAATTCTCCATTTATATAATATTGTGATTGCTACATAAGTTCAGTAACATCTGTAAACCTGAAGAAGGCTGGTTTGGCCAGCCCAAATATTGTTGCAAAAAACAATATACGTTGTTTTAATCAGCTTTGCAGTAGTCTTTGGACTTCTTGTTCTTGGTTCATTATATTTTGGCTGATTTGATCTCTTTTCTAGAGATCCAACGTTTACAACTAGCAGGATCTTCGTCCACGGTTTTTGCAGCTAATTTAATCCTTTATTATTTAAAGAATACCCATAAAAATCCCAAATTTGGCAAAGTGAGACAAGTCCCAACCAGGAAATTCCCAACTAAGTTCCCAGATTGGGACTTGTCTCACTCTTCCAAATTTGGGATTTTTATGGGTATTCTTTAAATACCCTAAAATATCCAAAAATGGGCATCCGTTATTTTTTCCTGTGCTATTCTGTCTCCTTAAATCGTTCATAATTTAAAAGTGGGCTGGATTTTCGTAAAGCGTACATATTTAAGAGTTTGCTGAAGATCTACTATCGATCTGTGTTTAATGAATCTTCCAAAGCGTTCATCTTTCAAAAGTGTGCTGAAAGTTTACACCCCGAGTAAAATTTTACTTTGGATTAAGCCTTTATATTTTTCTTTGGAAAATGCGTGCTACTCCTGGTGCATGCATCAAACCGGGTTGTTTAGCTCGGCGTCCGTTGTGCCACAAAGTAAATTTACCGGCGAGTTGTAAAGCTCAGCGTCTGTTGTGCCACAAAGTAAATCTACCGAGTTGTGAAGCTCAGCGTCTGTAGGTGCCACACAAAGTAAATCTACTGAGTTGTGTAGCTAGGCGGCCGTAGTGCCACAGAGTAAATCTACCGAGTTGTGAAGCTCAGCGTCTGTTGTGCCACAGAGTAAATCTACCGAGTTGTGTAGCTCGGCGGCCGTTTTAAATGATCCACCGAGATGTGAAGCTCGGCGGCGGCCGTTATTCCACAAAGTAAATCTACCGAGATGTGAAGCTCGGCGGCACGTGTGATATTTTCAGCACTGGAAAAACGAACATTTTAGCTAGGCAGGTACAAAAGTCGGGACCGCCAGTCCGGGTCGGATCAACTCGGATCGAATAAAAAAGTAAAAATAAAATAAAATTGGACTCGGGTCAACTCGGATCATAAAAAGAAAAATATAGTCAGTCGGCGTCACTTACCTTTCACCCGCCATTTTGTTTTTCTCACGAACTCGCGGTTGCAGAAATTAATTTATTTTTATCAAGTTTTGAGCTATTTTGAAAAAATAGCTCATGTCAGTGATGTGAGCGTATGTATCTTTGTGGCTTTGTATCTTTGTATGTTGGGATGTTTGTTGCAAGAGCCAATAAGGTTGAAGGTACTATGAGTTGATGCTTGGGAACCAATAAGATCTTGGCATCTATTTAAACATGGCATTGGTAAAGGTTGAACAAGGGCACTTTGAGACCGCCATCTTGATTCTTCCCAATTTTTTGTCTTTTATTTCGGCTACAGGTGTTTGGAAGTGTTACATAAAATATCTTCATGATTCAAACGCTGTGAACAGTGATGCAGCTGTTGAAGGGTTCATATTTTAGTGTGGATGCTGCTTCAAGACATTTGTGACCGATTCGATCGTCTATCACGAACGGTACAACCCACGTATGTGTTTCAACTGCTAACAATTAAAACTGAAATGCTTTTTAAGCTTCCAAATCTGAATTCAAATTTTGCACTAACCCTTGGGTTATCTCCCGGAGGGGGACTCCTGGGAATTCTTGATGGGGGTGTGCCGGCCGGTTCTCCAAATCCTGACCAGATTTCAGACCAAAAAATGTTAATTTCCACACCCGTTTTCGGACCTGGCCTTTAGGCAGAAATTATGTTATCATTACTTAGATTAGCGCGCAAACAAACAAATTCTTCAAATCCATTTCGAATTCGCATATTTTTCTCTCTTGCTTGCTTATTTGGAACTGAAACGATTAATCCGTTCATACACTCCCGTAGTTCCCCCGAAAACCATACCCGATTCCAGACCAAAATGGCCAAAGTGTATACCCGTTTTCAGTCCAAAACGGCGCAAAACCCCTACCCGATGGAGCGGCACATACCTATATAGCTTATATAAGGGAGTTCCCCCGGGGGTTATGTCAACCCAGCTTTGAACAACTCGGCTCAGAGGTCTCTGTGTTTTGGTTAAGCTCATTTCCTTAATACATAGACTCCCTATCAAACTATTTCTTGATGTGCTTATGTTTTTTTAAACTGCAAAATAACGAAACTAAATGAGAAAACCTAAATTTAATCCCTACTAATTCACTAAATTTTCCTCAGTACTAGGAAGCCTCCCACGGAGGATTAGCCTTGGCCTTAATACAATCCAACCTGGGATTTTAACCCAGACCACGCGCGTGACTGCAGGTCGCGACTAACGTGTACATTGTTGAATTTCACGTAAAGGCCAAGGACGTCCTCCATATTGCACTGAGGGTTACACAGACGCCTTAGATTTGGTTCTTACAATAAACCTGACACGATTTTCAGATTTAAAATCAAAGTGGCCACATTTTATTGTCAACAGCATTCGCAATACATTTTCATGTTCCCATCTACTAATGGTTTGGTCCATGATTTCCCAGTTGAGCGACATTAAAGTAGTTATTGATAGAGTTTTTCGACATTTATAGAGAGAAAGAAAGAAAAAAACCTAAAAGAAAAGAATAGCTTTTGAATAGGAAAACTTTCCAGATAAATAGCTATAAATCTTGAAAGGATTGATAATCAGTCAGGGTCGATTCTTCTCCGTTTTTCATGAACACCCAATGAACCAGGGGATCGCCAAAATGCAAACATTTCAAGAATGTTTCGAATGTATCACATTCCACTTCTTAAACCTTTGTAAATGATGCGGAATAACAGCGAGACAGACAGGAACAAATCTGCCCAACACAAAAGTTGTTTACCATTTACAGGGGCAAAACCATTCGGTTCATGGTGTGCGGGGTAAATGGTTCGCAAAGTTCAGGACAGTCTGGTAAATTTCGACCCAGAATCGACTTTACCATCTGTACAAATCAGTTCCATTTACCGAAAAAACGGCCGCGAAGGCCTGAAACTGGTTCAGATTTTCCGTTGCCCCCGGACATTTTCCTTTGGGAAGATCCAAAAAGTCTTGTTTCATTTATTTTCCAACCGGATTTCCCGGAAAATTTACTTAGAACAGAAAATCTTTTTAAAAAATCCTACCAATTTCTCTGAGTACGCACGTGCGTATTTGCGTAAAGGACGCTAAGCCCCCGGAATACGCCGGAGGGAATTTCTCAAAACAAGGAAACTACCTCTTCCGACTACAACTGCTTGACTGTCTTTACCGAAATTCCCAACAAAAAAGCAAGAGGAATTACTGGGTCTTACATGTTACTTTAATATTTTTGCATTTTTACGGACGGGGGAAGCGTAGGAACGTTGAGGTCAATAAAGACGCAAACAAAGAAAGGGGTCAATATATATATTCAGCCACCTTCAGCCATATAATAGTGACTGAAACCACTTGATGTCGCCAAACGCTTTATGGAAATATAAGTAAATACACGCATTCTGAACACAGCTCGCGTTTTCTTTATAGTTTCGTATTAAATGCACGGTAAGTATAAATTAAACAGAGGAGCCAAAGGAATTGAGATCTTAGAGACAACGACGAAAAGTAAAGGGAGGATCAGATATCAAGCGGAAATTTCAGTCTTTACAAAACATGCAAACCAGACAAGCAACCAAGGCCACTTAGGTAAACTTTCCCAGATCTCAGGGAGTGAACAATGTACCCAGCGATTAGAATCAAACTAGAGAATTCAAAAATTGAAATTACAGGGCGCTTCAGTCGCACTCGAAACTGTTTTCATATAAAAATCAAACATAGTTAGTAGATTGGAACGGTTAGGCGACTCCTTTGTTATTTGTTTCTGTCAAATTGACTGCGCCCAACGTTCAATAGCACTCCAAATATATAATTTTTATCTTATCGACCAGTAAGCACGTCCCACTAAATTATTCCGTCACAATTTGCCATCAGAAAACAAAAGATTGTACACCTTCAGGGAGCTTACACTGCCAGGCTGTTGTTTTTATATTTGATGTTTGTTGTCTTTCATAACCAGTCTCCTCTAATAACTATGGTTCAAACTCAGCACGAGTTTTATTTTGTCTGCTGCTAAATCACTTGCCAAAAAAGCTCATAATCCAACTATAGACAAGACGTCCTGTCTTATTGTTTCAGGCAACACTCAAGCAAACAGCCCGATGCAAAACCAATCGGCATTCTATAAACCCATATAAAGTCATGCATGAACGAATGCCGACGGCAATCCATGCCTTTCAGCTGAAAGCCCTGCACAAAACTACTACCACAGTAGCTCCGAAGTGGTACTTTTCTGTCTTCAATGCATATTCATCACCAGATTCACTTAACACACCCAATACTCAGACAGACGGTCCGAAAATTCTCGTTCATTTTCCCTTATCGAGCAAGCAAACCGTCTGGGAATCAAGGCCCTGTTGTAGCTACCAACTTAAAATGAAAGTAAAAGATGTTTGCCACTGTTTCCTGTATTGCAAAGGATTTTCTTTCTCTTTTATAAGTGCCGAAAAGTGATTATGCAAAGCGCATAAAAAGATGGCGGCCGTGAAAAAAGTTTTTTTCTGAAAAACACTCGAGGTTCGAAGAGAAAAGGTTATCAAAATTTTGTTCAGGCCATGATCATCATCATCACCATCGGCAGTCGCCTTCGTTCCCGATGGGACATAGGTCCTTTCTTCTCAAGTCCGCCTGCAAGTGTGTAGTAGGGTCTTCCTGTCTTATTTCTCTCGACCCCAAGATCACTCACCACTAACTCACTCATCCTCTTCATATGGTCCGGCTGGGACAAAAGGCAGCCGATAAGATACTTCCCAAGGATTGTCCTAGCATTCTACTGGCTCGAACCTTAACACACCCTTTTGGCCACAGCACTTTCATCAGCAGTTTAGGCGTTATTGTTTGCTTCGCATGCCGATTCAATGATGCGTTGTCATCTGGTGCCTCTGCTTCCCCATAATACGGTACAGTGGTGGTGGTACTAGTTTCGGTTTCCGTTATAAGGTTTTACTGGAGTGGCCTATTGGCCCATAGCCCAACCCTCTACCTGGAGATCCAGGAGCTCCATTTGATCAAAAGATGGATAAGGTTGTTAACTAAGCAAGACGCTGTGGTAGCGTATATTTGGGCGTGGTTGTACTACGCGTATGTGAAGTTAGTTATGTGTATGAGGGATATGTGGGTAGTGCAGTGGTATTGTATATTTGAGGGGTTAATTGGAGATACTAGAAGAGTTTTTTTATGAATCCGCCGGATTAAAAAAAATACGTTTATTTGCGCGAGATTACGAAGGCACGTTTTATGGATTTTGGTTTACTTTACGAAAACGATAAAGGAGAATATGTAGTGTTCAATGACGTTCGCATGGCAGACATTCGCCTCGCTTCGCTTGTTTACATGCCTTGTTTACGCTAGCACGTATTGCCTGCCTATTGCACATTTGCGTCAAAACAAGCCGTTTCCATTACTCTATTTGGGCCACGCCCAAATAATGAGACTTTATCCGGTGGGATAGCGTAATTGATGATTTCCCAAATACTTTTTCGCAGAACAGTGCATAGGGCTATACAACGTCACATATAAAAAAAACCAGGGCCAGGATTATAAAACTTTAGCCGACAAGGTTCTTAGGGTCATAGAGACAAGCTTACTATCGCCAAAATGTTAACTTGTGCATAACCACTACAATAAGCATTCAAGCTCTATCTCTGACGCACTGAACTCTTATTGTAATACCTCGACAAGGGCTACCTGTAGCCTTCCACCCACATGCCCTTCAGTCCTCGCTTTTAGGATTCAGTTGATGCGCACTTCCTGTGACTAGCGTTCATCGCTAACTAGCACGTTGAGGTCTATTTTTTAATTTGCTAATTTTAACAAGCGCTTCTTTCAATAGGAAACATCTATGGCCATTTAAAACCAGTCGAACAGAGAGCATAAAAAGTAAACAAGACGCTGTGGGAGCGTTTATTTGGGCGTCGTTGAACTAAGCGTATGTAATGTCTTCTATGTATACAGTTGTACAGTCGATGCTCTCCTTGCGACCACTCTCGTAAGTCACCAGCTCTAGTTATGACCACATTTATGAAACCCCACTTGAACTGACTTAAACTTTGTAATGAAAAGCTCTCGTAAGCGTCCGCGACCATGCACTTTTGGGATTACCCAACTGGACTTCTCGTTTGTTTTTAAGTTCTCGTAAGCGACCACTCAGTCCTCCTCACATAAATCGACACTTTGATGAAAATGCACACTGCGCTAATGGTCTAAAAGTTGGACCTAAAGTTTAGCCGTGTCTATATCATGTGTAAAGACACGCATTAAACATTTATTAATATGCAGAAGGGGGGCATAAAGATGTTTGGAGGGGGGGCTGGAATTTTGGGTGTGGGTTCGCGGGATTGAGAAATCGGTGAGGTTAAGGAGGAGGGCGTAAAATCTGGCTATAAAGCTAAGCAGGAGTGGTACAATCAGTTTCTTGGGGATACCATGAATACCAAATTACTTGCAAATAAGATCAATGAATTTTTTTGTAAGTCTTGCAGACCGTTTTACACCCTTGACCCGTGATTCTCCCCCAAGCCTGGTACTACAGGAATTTTTTGTCTCCAATGAGGAAGTGTTCTGATCCCTGTCTGACATTCACAATTTTTCTATGGATCACAACATGATACTAAACTCTATTAAATGTAAGGAGATGCTAATTAACTTAATGTGATATCCTAACTTTACTCTCGGACCATTAGTTGTAGGCAACAACGCTATAGAATGTGTATCGATTTACAAGATTCTAGGAGTATTTATCGATAGCGACGTCAAATGGAACAGTCATGTTGACTACATATATAAAAAAGCTTGCAAGAAGCTCTACTCCGTACGTATTCTACGTCGAGCCGGCGTTGATCAAGGAAGCATGTTAATGGTCTATATAAGCTCTGTTAGGTCTGTTCTAGAGTACGCCGTGCCTGTGTGGCAATCCATTCCAGGTTATCCGTCTGACAAAATTGAATCCATACAGAAAAGGGCACTTAAGATAATTTTCCAGTGTGTGCCCTCGAGTTTGCACGGGTTAAGACCCTTGCGTGTAAGAGAGATAAGATATGTAAGGAGTACATGTGCAAAATGAAGGACTTAAATTACTCTCCTCATCCTCTTCTACCAACACGCCTATGACATATCTTATGTCTTTAAAGTTCACAAATCAGACCAACTGTACTTTTATAAAAACGTTACTACCTGTAGAACGAAGCGCACGAAGACTTTTTCACTTTTAAGTATTTTTAACAAATATGATGCATATTCTGATGTGTGTACAATTTTAATTTAATGTATACAGAAATGTACACAGTTGATTTTATTAAGTTTCCATTGTATTATATACTCGTTAATTCAGTTACCTACTGCAAGGGAGTTTAATACAATGTTATTATTTATGAGCAGGGCCGGCTTGCTTTGCAGAGATCGCGGCACCTTAGTTTTAAACGCAACAAAAATCAACTTTGCGATTTCATGACAACCGAGTCAGTCCGGTTAGCTGAGATCCCAGAATTGTGATGCGGGGGATCCCGGCTGGAAATTTTTCAAGTAATCACGCTTGCCCACCAACAGCCCGGCAAATGAACCAGCAGAACCAAGCGAGAAACAGGACAGCGGGTAAGACACTGCTCACGTGCGCTATTTCCAATCTATATATAAAAAAATGTCGGCTCCGCTGGCCCGATCTATGTAAAACCAAGAATAAAGTCAGCTCGGCAGTTAGTTATGGTTAAGTCAATTCCAAGAGTGCCCATTCCCCCCAGGGCATTTGCCGGGCATCTGCCATCTTGTCGATCCCGGCGGAAGGGAATTTGTGAGAATAACTCTGCCTAGAAAAATAGTCTGCGAGATATTTGAAGGTAAGTGTTTTGCGTGACATTGCTACACTTTTTTAAAGCCTCATCGTGGTGTTTTTGTAAGACCGCCCGTAGGATCTTGGATCTGTTCCAAAAGAGTGACAAATGCTCAAAATATGCCCGGGGGGTCCCGCTTGAAACTGACTGCGTCTTTACAATGGTCGCATTGTTTGCTTCACAAAAAAATGACGTTTTTCAAAGAATTTTCACGAAAGGACTACGCGAACTGGGGCAGAGGATAAAACTTACAAACAAACAAATTTGACGAACCAATTCCAAGGAAACTTTGTTTCCCATCCTGTGATGAAATAACGCAGAAAAGGAACAGTAAACTAGAATTAGTTCAGAAAGCAAGCTGCAGCTTTCCCTTTATGGTATCGATCTAAATTACATTGTTGTTTTCGATGATTCCGAGCAGTGAATCGCACTATTTATACACGCACCCTAACCATTCCCACACACAAACGAAAACCAAAACACACAAATTAAACCACACTTTTGGTAATAAGTGCCTTACTATATCTTACCGCAACAGCTTTTTAAAATAACTTGACTTTCAAAGGAATTGGTCATCCTTGTAGCTTTTCCTTGGTCTAACGCCGACCAAACACCCCCAGTTCATTTGACATTGAGATTCTTTATTGTAACTTATGCCGAGTGTAAAATTTTTTACACTCCCTCAGCATATTGCGTAAAACAGAAACAAGAGCTGTACCACCACCACCTGTCAAAATAGAGTGTACTGTGCGAGTCCTATCTTGTTTTCAGTCGCTCCTCTTCCTTTACCACAGAAAGACACGACATCTGAAGTTGCAGAAACTCTTTTCGGAATACAAGAATGGGGGGAATGGGGTAGGGAATGAAACTCTGACTGAGTCAGAATCTTATAGTAGATGACAATTGCAATTCGATTGGAATCACTTACAGAAAGAGCTCTCTTGTTAATCTGCACTGCTACTACATTCCGAGTCCATAATCAAAGAAGGTTCCAACTGCGTGAAAGGGCGATCAAAATTTTAGATACATGTAGGATTTCTACCTTGAAAACCGCTGATTCCCACCTTCAAACTTTACCTTTAACACAAATGATGCCAAACAAGAAAAAGCCGCACCGTGTTTCGATTATATATACCGACAGAAATTGGTTGTTTTTAAAAACGTCTCAGTGAACTTAGGCTCGGTTAGTTCTAAATCCTGCAGTAAAGGCCCAGACAAAACAATGTTCTGCGTAGTACTTATCGTTACAATTACTATCTTTTGTACGTGTGTGCTTTTTTTCCTGCAACGATCCAAGCTTCCCCATACCCCATCTCCTCTCCAACATTGAGAACGCAGAGTTAAACGCAAGAATGACAAAATCACAATGCTCCAGAATTACTATGTCGGTGTGGGCGGGTATGTATCCTGGTAAACAATCAACTGGCGAGTACTGGGCAATAAATATAATCCAGAATTTGCCAAAGACTATAAGCGCTGCGCATCTGTTTATTCGACAGAACCGTTTTTAGATGTCGCATCTTTATTGTTTAAGTCAAAATGTGCTCAAATTGTTCCCTGTTTACGCATTGTTTAACCAACGGCCTAAAAAGGCTGCCACCTGTCCTCACTCAATTATGAGCCACTGAATATATTTCTGAGACCCGCTGTTGAATGTACATATTGGTTTTTATCACTTGCAACGAACACAGCAAAACGTTTTCTTTTAATAGAGTACAGCAGTTCCTTTGACTGCATCAATAAGCAACAGCTAATGTTTAATACTGAATAGCAACAAAAGGTTTTTTAAAAAAATCAAATATAAAAAAGGCTGGAAAATCTACGATGAGCCATTCCTGCATAACACACGGATCAGCGGAACTTCAAGAACCAAACATCTAAAGCCGCACACGCGTCAGCGTACACGTAACAGCAAGTTTACATCAGAGCAACGAACGTCATAAACTGAGGTTTTCAGGACAGCAGTGAATATTTTTCTCTTGTTACAAACACCTCAGCTGGCGGTCAATACACAGTGTATATAAATGTAACGAACTGGACAGGAACATGGTTGAATCATGGCGGTCATTACCAGTCACGGCCTTTTATGAGAATGACAAACAGAACAAATGTAATTGTTAGGAGAACAACATACCAAATAAGACATTCCCTCACCCCCGCTCGCCCTGTTGTGTAACTAAACAGTACTCTGGACACCCTTTGTGTAAGCTCACCTAATTGAGCCTTTACCTTGACAGTCCCGTACCAGAACAGGACCTGATTTTAAACACGTCTTCAGGGCTGTGCTCTAGCAGAGCCCGGTGGCCGCTGGCGCCTAACTTTTGCTCTCGGGGGACACTTATCTCGACACATCTTTCGGGCAGCTACAAAATCTAACTTTTTTCGTAAAAATCATATGCTGGCGGGGCAACCTAGATTTTACAGTTTCAGAGCACTGGGCTCCCCTCACTTTTCCTTAGAGCACAGCCTTGCGTCTTAGTACATTTTACATTACGGGAACAACCGTAAAGATACTTGTCATTCTGAACGGCTCTTGCTGCCACATTCTATACCCGTTTGGGATGAATTCGAAATTAAGTTGCCTGGCAGGTCATTGTAATATGGATCTCGTTCGTTTTTTGGTAGATCACTCATT
Organism: Porites divaricata; assembly: GCA_038088405.1. NCBI lineage: Eukaryota > Metazoa > Cnidaria > Anthozoa > Scleractinia > Poritidae > Porites > Porites divaricata. The sequence goes on along the minus strand of JBBMOI010000002.1, from coordinate 27,478,355 downwards.
ACATTTATATCTTTCTGCGTGTAATATTTTTTACATAATGTAGGTCGTCAATGTTCGAGAGGATCAAAATTGAGATTCAAAAATTGTGGTTATTTAAAGATACATTGAGTGGAGCTTCGGTAAGTTGTAGGTAAATCTTCAGAAAAAAATTGCCTTCATGCCTGAATATTAGATTTACCTAAAAAGATCTTAACTTGCAAAATAATCATTGTTTCTCACAAGACTGAAGGTCATGCGCCCTTGAGACTTATGACTGGCAGATAGGCAGATAAAAAATATTATTTTTGTTTGCCACGTATTTCTCATGTCCTGCTACACAGGCAGGTTTGCATGTTGGTCCGAGTTGAGTTTTTATGGGCAGAGCAAATGACTGTAAACACTTAAAGCTCTGCACCAACATGAAGGTGACTGTGGTTCTCTACTCCCCCAAAGAGTTGAACCTTGCACTTTGTCATGTGGTTATACAATGTAATGTCATCAATGTGGTATCAGCTTTACTAAGTACTTGTGATTCATGAAATAATTTTTCTTTCTAAGGAGGTTATAAAGTTTGACTGTGGCGAGACCGCAAGATTGAGTAGCACTCATTCATGTTATCATGTTAAACGTGCAATTCATATGAAAACATAGCTGGAAAATTTCCACACAAGTTAATATAATATTATATATTTTTATATCTGAGGTGATTCATTACTACAACCTCAGAAAAAGACAAAAAGTAATTTGATTTGAGACTTTAAAACCACAGAAAAAAGTAGAACCATGGCTGTCACTGGGGGCCGAGGACCGATGAGCACGACTTCTGAATACTTTGAGAGGAAACAAACGGAAAACAAGAACATAGAGAACTTCCTGCTACTAATTGCATATACATGTACACAATGTACCCGGTGACTTAAAATCTTAAACCTAGTCCTCACTAGTGACACAAGTATAAGCATGAATATTACAAGTTTATTCGCTAGTCACAGTGGCCTCGACTTAAAAGCATCAACACAAGAATAGCAAAGCCTTGTGTACTCCTTTTTATACTTACTTCAAAGACGTCCTCATTAGTGCATAAGTATATCCATGCTTATGCTTATGCTAGTGCTTGCACCACTAGTGAGGATCTGGGTGCTAATAAGAGTTGAGAATTACTTAATTATAACTTCTTAAGTACTGCAAATTACCTGAATTTCTCCCGTAGTTTCCACCATAATCATCACGGCCACCATAACCACCCCCACCACCATAACTTCTACCACCACCATAACCACCACCGCCATAACGTCCTTCTTTTCCTCCACCACTTCTATAATCACCACCTGATAAAGGAAAAAAACCATTGTAAGTTTTTCCTTAGGGCGTGGTGAAAAGCTACATTAACAGTTCTGTGCCAAGTTGTTTGAAAAGTGGATAACACTATCCACTGGGTAAGTCTCATCCAGCGGATAATGTAATTGATTTCCCTTGGCTAATACCTGTACTTATCCCATAGATAGTGATTTATCTAATGGATAGTGTTGTCCACTTTTCAAACAACTGGGCACAGAAATCTCATGTCAACCTTTGGACAACCGGGGCCTGCCAATAGTAGTGGCAATTTGAATAAAAGTTGTTAGGGATTTGGGGGGGGGGGGGGGGGGGTGAAGAGAGATAATCGCTGAGTGTTCATTATTCCATTATTCCAGCTCAAAAATTTTCATTATTCCATTATTCCAGTAAAAAAGAACTCATTATTCCACTGGAAAAAACTACTTACTCCATTATTCTGCTCCACAAAATTGCATTATTCCATTACTCCAACAAAAATATTTCCTTTCTTCTTAATTCATTATTCCTCTTCACCCCCCGACAGATATGCTTTGTCACAGGTATTTTGACACTGAGTGGCTAATTTTTGTAACTACAACTACATGTACCATAGAAATTTCCAAATGAACAGATAATTGGATTGACCCCACCGATTGATCATCCATAAATATAATGGCATCATTAAATATTTATAACAATTCCATTCATTTTTTAACAGTATGCAAATCAAAGTAATACAAACTAAGTACGTTTTCCCATAATACATACAATTAAAACGGGGAATGAAACAAAATCCCTAAAACCAACACAGGAAAATCAAGTGTGCTTAAAGGACCTGTGTCATGAAAGTCAGCCAAATTAGGAAAGTACAAAATGCCCGTTAAATTAAGAGAAACATAAAAATAACCACTTAAAACTTTAAATGAAGGTCAAAATAACATAACAGAAACAACAGATGCCAGGGATGGGCAAAACTGAAGAAGACTGAAGGGGACTGAAATTAGGGTTTGAAAACTGTTCAGCCTGACAGTTTTTCAAAGTTGATCCCTGCTGCTTGCAACTTCAAAAATAATGCTCAAGAGACATTATTTGTTTGTCTTGGATCTCTGATTTTGTCATTTACATGTAATTTCTTTGCTTACATGTACTTTAAGTTCCATAGCGATTGACAGCGACCAATTGGCAAAATTAAACAAAATGAACTGGACTGCCATGACACAGCCCCTTTAATAGACTGTTCACAGTCCTCTATTTTTTCGTGAGATTGTAGAGATATAGCGCGTCTTACTGTTAATGGTGGCCATCTTAATTTTCAAATGTACCGTTGGGGATTACTGCTGCAGGGGGAGTGGAGGGCGAGAATAACATCACTGCAGCTCGCGTTCACGGAGCGCATTGTACCAGCAACGCAGGCATTTGATTGGTCATTGGACAATAGATGTTAATTTGCGTTGACAATGGGTTTAGTTTAAGTTGCCAACACTGGCAAATTGTTAACAAGTCGTCATTTCTATAAAACGTACGCTTTCATATTAATACTACCATAAGGCACATCTTGCGCCAACACATGAAGAATTCTTTGTACCCTGAGGATGAATCACGTAAACCAACATGCTTTTGAAGCAGCCCAGCCAGGGGAATGTTGTAGCACAGTCATTCTGCCAAACAAACTGAAATTTAAGGCTATGCCGACGCAAAAAAGACAACCTGTCAGAAATGCCTAGCTTTTTATTGGGAGGTTTTCCATTTAAATCTGTGGTGAGGCAAGCAAGGTTAGCGCTTTGATTGGGAAAATGTTTCACCTGTGCATGTTTGCCAATTATATTTGGAAGAATGGCCCAAAACCTGTATAAAATCACTGTTTCGAAAGGAGATATTTGTAAACACGTTTTTCATCACCAGCGGAGTTTCTTAATTAATGAATGGAAAAAGGCGTGAAATTCCTGTCACGCCTCCTGAACGCGAGCTGCAGTGATGTTATTACAGTCCCTCTATTTTTCTCGCTTCCTCCCAACCCCCCCACCCCCTGCAAGTAGTTTTGACACTCATGCAAGATGGCAGCCTGTAATGCAAAGCCCTCGATCTCGACCATCTAATGGAAAATAGAGGACTGTGAACAGTCTACCCTTTAAAGACACAAAATAATATCAATATCAGAAAGGGTTATCAATGGATGATTCCTTTGATCATCCTGCTGTATTTTTATGTTGCTAATACTATACACATGTACATACCTCCACCATAACTTCTTCCTCCACCACCTCCTCCATATCTTCCTCTCCCACCACCACCACGACCCCCCCTAAAGCCCCCTCGTCTTCCTCCTCCTCCACCACCACCTCCACGGGGGTTTGATCTTGCTACAGTGATTGCTCGGCCATCAAACTCCTGACCAAGAAATAATAATAATAATAATAAGCAATTCACAATTTGTTTTCTTAATGATACTTTAAATGTAATATTCATAATTATACAATGATGTGAATGCTACGTGCACTGTGATTGGTAATTGCCCATGATCTATTGGAGTACAGATACATGGATGACGTCACGGGAAACTTGTTTTCTTTGTTTTGTTCAAAATGGAGTGCAGTTTTGAAAATGTTTGTGAGCTATTTACATGTACAAAGAAGAAAAATGGAGAAAAGGAGAGAAAAAGAGCTCTTTACATCTTAACAATGCCTAAACTACAAGAAATCTTCACAACAGTTGCCATCATGTGTCATCGTTACGAGAGACTCACTGTTTGCAAAATGATGTTTTTGCCATTACTCTGCTTTGAGCATGAAAAGACATTGAAAAACTTTTCGAAGAAACTGCGTACAAGTAAGATAAAGAAAAAAGAAGAAGTACAGATGAAATATTGCATTTGGGACTTGAAAAATGCCTTAACTACAATCATCGTCAAAAGTGTTGGGAAGGTTGCCCTTTTTACCTCTTCTTTTCCTTCCTCCCCCCGCTCCTGGCCCAATGTTGATCAAAACTTTAATGTTTGTGCGGGTAATTGTTCTCTTATATCCCAACATTGAATAGGGGGGACGGGGGATATTTAGCAAAAGAGAAAACTCTCTTTTTCAGGGTTAAAATGGACTACTGTTAAGTTGCACAACCTTCCCAACTACTTTTGTCTCTGATTGTAGCCCAAATTTTCGAACAGTCAAGCGGTATGGGGCAGGCATGTGTATCGGTCATTTTTTTTTCTGATCATTGCAGAAAATAAAATAGATTCCATGTTGCCATGCATCTGTTCAGTAATAGATCACAGATGATGTCAAAATGTGGTAAAACAAAGAAGGGGCACATGAGCTGCAGGCCAGTGTGTCACAGATGGTAAAATATTTCAGTAATACATATACTAGTGCAACAGATACAGTGTGCATGGTGCTTATTGGTCTCTTCCTTCTTTCCTTTTGGCACAAGAAGAAGTACAGTGTAGAGGCACTTTGAGATTGTTTTGTTGTGAGATAGATCTTTCGCTTTTTCACTATAGTTACTCTCTTGAATAACTCTTAAGGTTTGTCAAACCTGTATTATTTTAGCAGGCAGTAAGCAATCCCCCAATGGTGACTGGTTCATACAGGTTTGCTACATATATAAATACAAATACAGCCAACTTGTGTTTCGGCCTTGATGTGCAATCCATGAATTTGAACAAAATTATAAACCTTGATTATGCAAGGAATTACAAGCATCAGGAGACAAATAATTAATTTTTATAACTTGGTCTAATATCAACTGTATTCACCTTCTGATGTAGCTGGTCAATTACATCTTGTACATGGCATCCATCATGAAATGTTACAAAGCCAAAGCCTTTTGATTTTCCAGATTCACGGTCTGTTATAATGGTAGCTGCAAAATTGAGAATGAACGACAAGGTTAGATAATAATAGTACTACAGGTTACAAATAATTGTACAAATGTAAGTATAATGCTGTGAGCAGATGCTGGGCAGTAAAATATCATCTAAGAAATGATAAACTGACATGTCGTACACAGTTTGTTTGTCACAGGTCATTTATCGGTTCAATAAACATATCTTATTGGCTGAGTTCTTGGTTTGTACTGTAAATTACGGACCAAGTTTTTTCCAGTGATTTATTGATTCAAATCAATGCAATAAATTGAGGATCCGTAGTTTACAGCAAGGACCAAGAAATCAAGGTTAATAAGATGTTTATTATTATGGCTTCCTGTATGGGGGAACCAGAAACAAGTGCAGGTCAAGTGATTTGACAAACAGGCCTCACAAAAAGAAATATTTTATTGGCTTACGATAACAATAGGACATCACGAAGGCTTTCCATGGATAGTGAAAATCACAATGCAAATGTGCCATGTTAAAAGTTTGCTCAGTCGTCAAAACTAAGAGCACTGTAAGTTTTAGCTCGCCAACGTAATGCTGGAGACTATTGAAAACTGGATGCCGTGCCTGGCTGGAATTCGCTTTGGATCCATATTTCGACGGTGAAGCGGTTAATCAAGCAATATTTGGGTTTCCATTGCAGTTACCTGCAAATATGACCTGGACAAGCACTCAATTTGAGCAAGAAATTGATCCGTTTTTATTGCAGTGTGGTCCTAATGCCCCACAACAACGATCCGCATTAGAGTACTTTCAGCTTTTTTTTGACAATGAAATCATTGAGCAGCTAATTGGAGATTTCCCAACAACCCATGCAAACAGCAACAAACGATGACGAGGCTCTAATGACTACCCACAGAGAATGTTTGGAGTTGGAGAACACATTGCAATTTACAACACATTACAATTTCTGTGCTGAACTCCAAAACTCTGAGTTACTGAAATCTGATGATGCCCTTGGTCTCAATGAGTTACTTTCCCGTTATAATCGAACACTTGCGTCACTGCTGGACAAGCATGCTCCCTTAAGATGTCGGGTGGTCCCTTGTCGTCCTCGTATGCCGTGGTTTACTGCGGAAATTGGTCATGAAAAGAGAAAAAGAAGATAATTGGAGCGAAAATGGTGCAAGACGAGAGCAGAGGAAGATCACCGATTATATACTTCTCAGTGTCGGGTGGTCAACAAAATGATTAAGACTTCTAAAGAGAACTATTTCTCCTCTGTAATTGAGGACAACAAGGGTGATCAGCGCCTTCTGTTTAATTCCATTGACACTCTTCTAAATCGTAAAACCAGCACCTCGTTACCCTTCGTGTGTTTCTGATGAAATACTGGCAAATCGTTTTAATTCATTCTTTTTGGATAAGATAAATACAATCCGTTCTAGCAAAGTTGGAGAATCCGATGCTGATATTCCGTTCGTATGTCCTCGTGCAGATGTGGTGTTTCACAAGTGTGAATTTTTGTTTTTTCAACCTGTTACACAAGATCAAGTGTCTAAATTAATCAATTCATCGACGATCAAGAGCTGTGATTTAGATCCTATTCCAGCCGTCATGTTGAAGAAATGCTGGCCCGTTGATTGCTCCAGTTATTACTGAAGTTGTTAACCGTTCGTTAGATTGTGCCATAATGCCTGAGATGCTGAAAATCGCGCAGATCCGTCCTCTTCTAAAGAAGTCAAATCTTGATCATGAGGTCTTTAAGAACTTTAGACCGGTGTCTAATCTTGATTTCATTTCAAAAGTAATTGAGAAGGCAGTCTCTTGTCAGCTTATTGAGTATATTGAGAGTAATGACCTAGGTGAACCATTACAATTGGCATATAAGAGGCTGCACAACACTGAAATGGCTCTTCTAAAGGTTCATAACGATATCCTTAACGAAATCGACCAGCATCGAACAGTTGCTCTGCTGTTGTTGGATTTGTCTGCCGCATTTGACACAGTAGACCACAAGCTATTGCTTCGCAGACTTCGTGTACGTTTTGGCATCGGAGGTTGCACCGGACGCAGCCAGTATGTTACTATCAGAGGGGCGGATTCTTCTCATTGCAGTCTGCCATACGGTGTTCCTCAAGGTTCTCTACTTGGGCCACTGTTATATCTTCTGTATACTTCCCCTTTAGGGGACATTGTTCGGAAGCATGGAATGATGTTCCACTTCTATGCTGACGATACACAAATTTATTTTTCATTTGACTCCAATACTCCAGAGCTGGTTACTGTTTCAAGATTAGAAGCGTGTGTTAAGGATGTCAGTGACTGGATGTCATCGAACAAATTGAAACTTAACTCTGACAAGACTGAGTTATTATTGATTGCATCTGCTTCAGCTAGAAATATTGGTGTAATTTTCGATTCTTAAATGAATTTTGAGTGTCAAGTGTCTAGTGTATGTAAAGCATCGTTCTTTCATATTCGTAATGTATCTCACATTAGAAAGTATTTAAGCGCGGAGAGTACCAAGATTTTAGTTCATGCGTTTGTCACGTGTAGGTTGGATAATGGGAACGCAATATTACTGTACGGACTTCCAAAATATCTTATTGAACGACTTCAAGCTGTCATGAATTGTGCTGCACGTCTAATTTTGGGTAAACAGAAGTATGATCATGTAACCCCTTTGTTGATCGAGCTTCATTGGCTCCCTGTTAGTCAACGTATTGTGTTTAAGATCCTATTATTAACATTCAAGGTGCTTTATGGACTCTCACCCAGTTACATAACAGATCTTCTGGACAGATATGTGCCAACACGGCCATTGCGATCTTCATCTAGGGGTCTCTTGAAGGTTCCTCGGTCCAATTCAAAGTATGGCGATCGATCCTTTTCTGTCTGTGCGCCGACACTTTGGAACGGCCTACCTGACAATCTGAGACTGGCAGTGGACTTAGATACCTTTAAGCATGATCTTAAGACTTATTTATTTAGAAAATGTTTTTATTCGTCTTGTTAATTTTTTTAAGTTTTTAATCTTTAAGCTTTTAATTTTATTTTAATTAATTGTAAAGCGCCTTAGAACTTTAGCATATAAGTGCGCTATATAAGTTTTTATTTATTATTATTATTATTGTGTGTCGTGGCACTGGCAATGTTCATCGGTGCGCTGTTTGTTTAAAGAAACAACAGGAATTTCTGAGAAGAAACAGAGGAGTAAGCAAGAAAGACTGTCCATTTAAAGATAGGAAGACTACTTTCAAGTGTTTGAAGTGTAATGTTTATCTATGCATTGGAAAGGAGGGCTCCAACTGTTTTTATGACTATCATTCAGAGTTGGAATACTCGCTGTAGAGTTACATTTGGCTGAGCTTGGAGGAACTGTTAATCCAAAAACACAAAATGGACATCACTGTTGTCAATAGGTTTTTTATTTCTAGAAGTTTTAGATAAGGGTGATGCACATGGTAAAAACTTTTTCAAATGCAGTTTCAAATTGCATTTCATCTCACAACAATATGCAGAATATGGTTTTATGATGCTCATGCTGACACAAGAGGTTCCTTTTTATTGCTTTCATTGAATTCTTGTTTCTGTTAAGGACACTTGCATTTGACAATACATAGAAGTTCCCAAGGGGCAAAATTATACTGTTTTATTGTATTTAACTTCCTTGTGCCTGGAAAAGAAAACTGTAAGTTTGTAATCCATAAAATTAAACAACTTTGAAATTCTATAATTAAGTCAGTATTGTCCTAAATAGACTGCAAGTTGCCTTAAATGAAAGAAAATTTCCTGACAATTAAAATGATATGTGACCCTTCACGCGACTTGGGGGGCTTATCTAATTTTCACGCTATGCCTATTTTCAAGGTCCAGGCCGTGAAAGTAAGAAAAATTTTTGGAATGTGAGTGAAATTTCTCTTTCATGCCGTGAACACGTCGTGAAAAATTCAAGGCTACCATGAAAATTTCACGTAGTGAAAAAGGTTATAATCGCCGTGAAAAGTTTCAGTCACCGTGAAATTTAATTCATGCGTGAAAATATTTCACCCGTGAAAAAGGTCACTGTCTCTGTGGAGAAAATCCACTCATGCAGAGTAAACATTTCGTTTGTCTTTCCCATGCAAACTTCAGAGATTTAGTGCAAGCATGTATAAAAGTCATCCCAGATCCAATTACCAGGGTTGAAAGCTTCTTGCTATACCCTTCTCTTCTGAACACACAAGTACAGTTTTTTTTCGTGTTGTAAAACAGTTTTCCGTCACAATGAAATGAAACATTGTTTTTAAAAGTGTATTGTTTAGATGTCATGCAAGCCTTTATTAATTTTCCCAGATGAATGTAACATGTAATTTTTTATTTTCGGCTGAACAAATGAAATCGCTTAAAAAGTGAAGCACCGAAGATATTGTCTAAATTTACAATCAAAACATTGTTTAAAATTAAGAATTTGTAAGATTTTATCTCGATCTTCAATGAAGTAATGCCAATTCTAGACTCTGTGGCGACAAATGTGTGTGTTTATTGCGTCTTTGTGTGTGATGTCTAAAAGCGCATTTGCCCAATTTGTCCGGTTGGTTTATCTCTACCGTTATTTTTCATAGAAATTACCACATCTTGGTGTACAAAATAATTAAGAATTCAAGGTTAAACAGTTTTAATCACTGTAGCGTGCAATAGGGTCTTGAAAAACTGTGAGCCATGCGAGTCACGCGAGGCATCAGTAAAAAAGGGAAACACAAGTAAAAACTGCAAAGTACTTATTCTACTGATTAGGGTTAAGCTTTCATTTTACGGATTAGGTTAGACGTTAGGGCTAGGATTAAACACTTATTTACAATGGTTAGCGCTCAGTTAATGTTTTCCGTGATACTGGTTTTGATTTTTATGGTGCTTTTTTCAATGATTCTTCAATGGACTGCATGGCTTGCACGATTCCCTGGCTCGCTTTTTATACACACTCGTGTTGTTTTTATCTGTTGGTGTTATTTCATTTTTACCCCTCTGTTCAAATCATTGTAACGACATAATTCTTTTACAAATTCATGTTTCATTTATACGAATTTCTTGTGTGTTTCTATTATTGTTTTTGAGTGTTTTAAAAACAGATGCTTTGACAAAATAATACTTCGCTCGCTGAAATAGTATGAAATGTCAACAAGGGCGTGTGACATGCAGTTTCGTTGCATGTCTAAACCTAGAAATTCGTACCAGACAACAGATACTGACAGTTTTTACTTGACTGAAGGTTCCAATTAATTTCTGAGGCCGTGGATCAACTTCCACAAATTTCCTTTGACGTAATTAGGCCCATTTTTCTTCCGAGTTCGAAAGGCAGCGGGATGGGAGAGAAAAAAACAAAAAACCCTGGGTTAGATTTTGCGACATGTAATTGCTATTCACCTTCTACTACGTTTTTCACGGCGTGAAAATGTGCCCCGTAAACTTCATGGCATGAAAATGTTGACTCTTAATTTTCACGCTTAATTTAAAAAAATTCACCGTGTGATTTGATTAGTTTCACGCCAAGAGTGAAAAACTCTCACATGGAGTGAATTAGGCGTGGAATTTGAAATTCAAAGTGTGGAAACTCAAATTCACGCACCGTGACCGTGAAAAATTATTCATGGTTTTTGGTGAAATCCATAAGCCCCCTTTTCGCGTGAAGGGTCACATATATGGTTTACTTTATACCAAAATGCTTCCTTCAATGTGAAAAACGCAATTTTTTCAATCATGTCCATTTTAAGGCACAAGCGCAAAAGTTGCTGGTGTCCTGGACACTTCTTCTTCAGAATAGCCGGTGGTGAAAGGGTTAACAGACCTCTTAGGAAACAAAACTTTACTTTAACGGATTCAAAAGTTCATGGTTTGTGATTAGTGGATTTCGATCTGTTTTGTGTGTTTGAAAAAAAACACAATTGTGAAGGCGACTTTTGAACTTTAGAGTTCGAATGTTTGTGAAAAGCGCAGTAATGAGGTTTGCCACTGCAAATGGCATCTGGAAAAGCAACGTTAAATTGGAAATGTTATCCAAAGGTGTTTGAAGGGAAAAGGTTTGGTTTGTACCAAACACATCTTAGAACTCTCAGAATCTAGGACACAGAAGACACAAGGGAGCAATCATACTTATTTTAGAAGGTATTGTTTATTAATCCACGTCCTTTCTAACCCTCGCGACATCATCAGTTTTAACGGTCAAGGCCAACTTTGTCCACTAACTTGTGCAGAGTGAAGAGATCTTTCAAACCATACCAGAATGAGCACAATTCAGTCAAGGATACCAGAGAAAATGGCAAAAAACCATGCAAGGTTGACATGTAAATCTCCATGAAAATCTTGTTCCATTACCCACCCACCTTTCCTTTCACCTAATCCTAAGATCCTAAAAGCTTTCCTAAAAACTCTTCCCATCAAAATGAAGCCTACTAAATGCCCAGCAAGAGAAAAAAAAATGAGCAAGAAAAGCGAAAAAAGAGGGAGGAGAGAAAGGGAAAAGTAAAAGTAAAGACTGCTGCGTCATTTTTAAACCCAAAACTATGTCAAAATTTTGCTTTCTGCGCATGCCCGAACTTCGCAAGCTGATATTTTGCATCTGGATCAGAAGGCCGTGAAGTGTACGACCGGTAAACGGGTTTGTGGCAAGTTTTAGCTCTTTATAGCACGACAGTGACTAGAAAACCACTCGACTAGCTTCAAAACGTGTTTTTCGGCAAAATCTCTGGGAGCGAATGGGTTAATAAGTTTTGATTTGTCTTGGTCTGTGAACATTCTTATTAAATAATTTTTAAGCAGCAACCATCAGCGGTAACATCGACTGAGCTCAGCCGTAACAGTTGTTACAGGTTACAGCCCCTAATGACAGACCTGTATGATCCCCCCTTTGCTACCCTCAAGACAGCGACAGGACACCCAAGGAACCGAAGAAGACCCAAAGATTAGTGTGATTCTCGCTATGGGGCTTGGAGCAACAACCACAGCTATTAAATCACAGTTAACAATTTTAAAGATTCACAATTTGCGACTAACACATCACTGAAAAGAAATTCAATCATAAGGTAACATTATTTTCAAGACATTGTAACCAGATGCAAGTGTAATGAATTATACTGATCTGCCAACTACATTTGTAAGCTGGTTGACTGATTTTGTCATAGAGCAATGAAATTTGCGACTCTCTTCTCTCAGTGAATGTACAAGGTTGCGCTCTGAGATCGGAAAAACTTTTAGGGAACCAACTACTTTGAGCCTGTGAAATCCAGGATGCCCAACATAGGTTTTTAATGAACAAAACTGACATTTCCTAGTCGTCCAACAGCGAGTTTACATGGCATTGTCTCGAGGGCCTACTATGTTCTGCTATAAACGACAGTCCAATCGACTTTACTCACCAGTTTCAACTTCTCCGGATCCGATAACAGATTCAAAGTGGCTTCGCAAGTCATCTTCTCTTGTGTCATAGCTCAAATTACCGACAAAGACCTTTCTACCGTCTTCATCTCCCATGATTTTAGCCTTCCTTGAGGACAATTACCAAGACGCTAGCACGAGCGATTTTTAATATACCACTGACCAAACCGGCTAACAAACCGGTTTTAGAAAGTTTTAGAACATTCTCGTCCTCAAAGCCGCGATCGTTTTGGTCAGCGCCTCGCAGAGGAGGGTCGATAAACATGTCATGTATGGGGAATTATAATGTACCGGACGGGGTTGGAAACCGGTAAACGCTTGTTTCCATATCTCAAACCGCCCTTGGAGAGAAGAGCCTGGGAAAGAAATCCGATCACGCATATCGACATTTTAACCGAACTGCCGAATAACTGATCTTCGTTACATGCCAGTTCTATCCATGGTTTGATACCTCCGATTGATTCATTTTTCTCTTGAAATGTTAAATATAAAACTATTGAAGTATTTCAAGTTAGTAGCACCTCAAGTACGGTCTGTAAATCGCTTTTTTATATACTGACTTATTCGGGCGCTTTCAGCTATGGAAACAAGTCGATAGTACCCTGCGTGACTTCGTTTCCATAACTCAAGCCGCCTTTCCGCGATCATTTTGGCGCGGAATTCAAACTTCAATAAATTTGGCGGGTACAGGCTTATTCATTTTTCCTGCTGGAATGGTTTGTGATGCAGTTCCCGCAGGAACTGCATCACAATATCTTTCCACCCTCTTTGACAAACAGATAACCAACAGGTTTGTATATGTGCTTCAACGCCATAGTTGATGAAATAGTTAAAGAATGGGAGCTAAGGACGAAATCATCTTTCACCCCTTGGATGACGGAAAAAAACTTTGGGAACATTGGTGTGTCTCTACATATTTATTTTTAGGGCATTTTATTACTATTTAGTTTCGTAGTACTCAACCAAAGTGGCACTCATCAGATAAAATTGCCAAATGCGACTTTACAATGTAAGGCTGATTTCTGTGTGAAAATCAAAAGGAGTTTGAGGTTTTTACAGAGGATATGGAAGTATATGAATGTTTCATGGGAAAGCGGGGGTGAAAGGGACAGGTGAGGTAGGGGTGCAGGTATATGTTTGTATACAAGTGCCAGCTTGACTACAAGAAGGGAAAGACTGGGTCTTTTTCTCAGGGTAAGGGGATAACTTTTAAGACCGACACCCTCCTCCACTTCTTCCTTACATGTTAGATGCCTTGCTCAGGCAAAAGCAAAGTAGCCCTGTCTTAAAACATCGGCATTCCTTTCATACTGCATAAAAGATGAAGGATAAAAATGCAGCCAGTTCAGGGAAAAAAAAACAAAACAAAACATTACGTTCACTTGATATTAACCCAGTTAAATCCCAGTTGCGGAGCCACGGGAGGGTCGGGGGGGGGGGGGGGGACCTAAAACTTGTCTGAGAGTAAACTTCTTATTTTAACAGGCCCTTATATCACTTTTTAACTGGCTGAATTTTTTAAATGAAACTGCGTGGCGCAATTTCCCGCAAAACTAAATTCCAGGGATATTGAAAATTGTGATGGATATTGAAAATTGTGATTGTTTTTGGGTACCCTCTTGCGACCTCTCGGCCTCTGCTCGCAAACCAGTATTTCCCGCACTAACGGCGACCGGCTTTTACAGATTGAGAAACAGTCAGTCGTCTCTACCTTCTCAACTACTGGTGGGAGGGGGTGTGGGGGAGACCTATTTGCTACAAAAAAGTTCAACAATCCTTTCAAAACGTTCAAAACTCGCCCAAGTCCCCCAGTAACACCAGTTGTGCAGGCAACTTCTCTCTGGGCAAGGTTGTGATTTTTCCGTTTGCACTCATCTAGTGTCCCATCATCTCATCTAGTGTTCCAGGTAATTACTACAAAGTCCCTTATACACCTTTTACTACATGAAAAATGTACCCCTTGCTCATACCTACTCAACTTATCCTTGGCATGAAGATCTCAATATCCTTCACCCTGATCCTTTTTATTCAAAATCATACAACACATTTTGTTACCCCTTCATATACTCCAGCTTGTGAAACCTGGTCACCCTTTCATTTGAAGCCTGAGTATGTATCCCTTTTGGGTACATCCTCATATATGCCATCACGGGGAGTACTCCTTGGGCTTACAGCTGAAGCCCCCTGCTTCCTTTGAAAACTGGTTCACAGATCAATATAGAAATCTTTAATTCACCTCACAGTTATACCTTATCAGTGGCGCCATTGTCTTTGAATAAGAGATTTTCAAAAGTAATCAGGAAAATACAACATAGTTTTGGTATATAAGAGTGAAATTGTACTTACTAGAGGTTTTTCAATCAGACCCATTGGCTTCTTCACACAAAGTTATGTGGGAGGATCAAACTATACAATTTGATGGCACGCCATATTTTGTACTTGGCCAAAAGATTTTTGAATGTCGAAATGGAAAAGATAGAAAGGAAGCTTGGAAACAAAAAAGGAAAGAGTTGGTGGAGAAGGTTAGGTTTTGTATTTCTTTGAGACAGATCTATTTTCATTCATTTATTGTGATTATTAGTATTATCATCCCCTGCTACACTGTCTCCACCAAGGCCACATGTCACCATTTCCATTAACCACAACTAAACATGACAGATGCAAGACCAAGGACGTAGCAATTATTCTCTACTGCTCATGTAGGATGCCATGGCAGAAAGCTGATGACTCTGATCCAGCTATGCAGATGGCTCAGTGTGACAATTGCTTGGAATGGTTCCATCGCTGCTGTGAAAACATCCCAGACAATATTTTTGTCAATGATTCATTCTGGGAGTGTTATAAATGCCAAAAAAAGGTTAAAATCCCTGCACAAGTAAATAGCATGTAAGAGGTGTAATATGCATTGTACAGTTTTTTCACCTGCAACTGCAATTCTGGTACACTAACAAAGTGACTAAAAGGATATATGCCAAGGAAGTAGAGTGTTCTGCAATGTTCGAGAGATTGCAAAGCCACTCAAATTTAGTTGCTGAAATTTTTCCTTATTTCTTAGAAATGTGCAACAAATTTAGTAAAGCAGGAGGCAAGATGCCAGACACCAATTCGGGGAGGGTTGCAAACTTGAAAATGGTTCTGTTATATGGATGTGTGAAATAGTTAGGGGCTCATGATCTATCATCAGGCCCACCTCACATTAATACCAAATGACATTTGGTCCTAAAGTAAATAAACCTAATATCACATCATTAGCCTCAAAAAGGAAGAAAGGTTTACATAAGGACAGTTGACAAAAAAGACACAGTGTCCCGAAATCTGTACACTAACCTACAATGTACTTGCTTGTATTTTCTATTTCCAATAGATATTTTTAACTTGCTCAAGTGTTTTAGGTGGCGGTGGGAGGACGGTGTATGACATTTGCAGACTGCAGACTGCAGACTGCATGAGGCAGCAAGACTGTAAATTGAATGAAACCAAAAATATCGTAATCAAGGTGGCGTCATCATCAACATTACCTTGTTCCGAGAAGTACATGTAAGGCCTAGAAGCGAAGTTTTTTCAAGCAAATTACACCGACCTGATTCCTGAAGGAGTTGTTGGCTGTTCGTCTCGTATTGAATTAGAGCAGAATAATTTCTGCCGATGTCACAAACTCGCTCATGAATCCATAGCAATCCATAGCAATTTAACCTGCACCACAGACGAAACTAAACTCTGGTTATATAAGCCTGTCTGTGAAACAGTGCCGGAATCCTTATTCTACGGGCGCCCCAACTGTGTGCTAGGATTTGAGCATGAGCAATGATTGACCTGTTAAAAAAGCCATTTTCGATTTGCCTATTTAGAAATTCAAAATGCACTTCCGGTAATTCATCGAGTCCAGGTAGGATCTGTTCGGTTTAGATTGTCTGGCATATCATTAAGTACTACTAAGATGAAATACGTCATTTAAAAGGTGTTAAATGTCCGTGATCTATCCTAGTTGTTTTTGTAGACGTAACTGTAGTGAGCACAAAGTGCTCGCAATCTAAACACTTTTTTTTACAGAAGACTACTATTTAGACAGGCATTAATGGGCATTGCTACTTGTCATTATCAATTCACAATAATCAAAGAAGAATAAAGAATCAACGCAATTAGTGATATGCCGGGTGAGTCAATAAAGAGTCGCGTCAGTGAAGAATAGCCAACAGCATCTTGGAAATGAGGCCAATGTAACTTTGCGCAAAAACATCAACCTTGTTCCCAGGCTACTTTCTCACTTTCACACGATGTTATATTTTTGATGGTGTCACTTTTATTAGGAAGATTTTTGGTGTCTTTTAATTTACAATCTGCAATCTGTGGTCTGTAGTCTGCGGTCTGCGGTCTG
Source organism: Porites divaricata (assembly GCA_038088405.1). Taxonomy (NCBI): domain Eukaryota; kingdom Metazoa; phylum Cnidaria; class Anthozoa; order Scleractinia; family Poritidae; genus Porites; species Porites divaricata. The sequence continues at coordinate 27,461,466 of JBBMOI010000002.1, read as the reverse complement.
CAGTCAGCAGTCTGCGGTCTGCAGTCTGCAGTCTGCGGTCTGCAATCTGCAGTCTGCAGTCTGCGGTCTGCAGTCTGCAAATGTCATACACCGGTGGGAGGAGGGGTGGGGGGGGGGGGGGGCTATAATATTTACTAAGTGATATGTTGTGGTGATCCCTGCAGCTGAGGGTTGTGGTTTCAATTTTTTCATTCCAGTTTAATTTTGGTCTTCGAGTGTCTGTGATCATGGTTATTTTGATTTGAGACAACGAAAAGTAAAAACTATACTGGTCTGAAAAAATTTAAACCAAACTAAGGTTTAATAAATATTAATAACCACTACTTCCATGATAAACATGAGCTACATTGCAGAATACCCGGGCACTTTATAACCTATATAAGTTCCAGTTTACAGCAATAAATATCCATCTAAATCCTGCTCTAGCGTATTCCTCACCTGCACAAGAATGTGCAAACTTCTTTTTTGTCGGGAATCACTTCCTCCCAATTGGGCGACAGGAGAGTTATGGAAACGAAGTAAGTCACGTCAGCATCGACTTGTTTCTATAGCTGGAGGCGCCCGAATAGCTAAACACTCTGTTGGCGACTCCTAGTTATTTCTACGTGAAAAGTCACAAATATCTTTCGTCCTCAGCAAGTCTGACAACTCTCCAAACTTTTGTGTAAGACCAAAGCATTTGTCGTACAAGGTTTTATCGGTCACATTTAATATACATTTACCGTAGGCTCGTAGGCTGCAAATTTTGCGACATTTACCTATCTATTTACAGATTTTAATGTGTCGATTACGTTGACAAAGTTCTACCGGCTCTTTTTTGTTTCATTCTCGCTCTTCTAATTTTGCTGAAATACTAATACATTACGTCGACACAAAACGCGTCTGGCTGTCTGTCGACACAAATCATAAAAAATCATAAGGGTTGGGTCTCTCTCTTCGTGTGGAATTGACGTCACGATATAGGGCCGCTCGAACTGGCGGCACCGCTGCGCAGCAGTTCGGCAGTTCGGGTTAAACTGTCGATATGCGTGATCGGAATTCATTCCCAGGCTCCTCTCTCCAAGGGCGGTTTGAGATATGGAAACAAGCGTTTACCTTGGAAACCAGACGCGAATACCCCCCGTCGTTTAGCCTGCAGTGCAGGCGTATTTTGGGTGGGCGAAAGCTTGTTCATGTTCGTATCCTTACGATGAAGCCGCAATCCTTGATTTTATAACAGAGGAAGATTGGGGAGAGTAGAAATAGTAACCCTTAGGGTAGGTGCGAGGGCGAAAGAAGGAGAAGGGGGAGGGGGAGGGGAGAAAAACATCTCTCTCCCCGCTCCCCTTGACTCGCCCCATTTCCTCCTTTCTTCGGGAGTTTCAACATGGCGCTTTCGGGAGCAAAACCATTCGTACTGCAGGCTACCCGTCGTTAGGACTCTTACCTAGGGGTAGGAAGGAAACAAAGACCTAAGACCTAAAAACGAAGACCCCCCCCCCCCCCCTTAAAATCACTTGTAAATAGCTAGAAACGGCTATATCCATATCGACCTGAGATGTGTAAGGAACAACAAGATCTTCAATTATCAATGAATTTGATCAGGGTCTTCGTTTTCTACCCCCCACCTTCCAAAAAGGAAGAAAACGAGGACCCCCTAAGCAAAAGTCACTTAAAAATGGCTTTCTAGACACTAAAGGAGTGTAGAAACAACAAGATCTTCAATTATCAATAAATTTAGCCTGTTCAAGGCGTTCAGATAATAGAGCGCGGCGGTCAGTGGGAAGCGAGTTAAACTGTACACCGGGAAAACGGGGCAGGGGGAACGAGAAGGGGGGGGGGGCTAAAGCTGGGGGCCAATTTCCCCCTACAATACAAGGCTACAATAAATTTGACCAGGGTCTCCGTATTCCACAGCCCCACCCACCCCCCCCCCCCACCCCAAATGTAGAAAACGACGACCCCCTTCAAGATCACTTGAAAACGGCTCGATACGGCTAGAAACGAATTCTAGCAAGAGAGGATATTTATCCTCTCTCGCTTCTAGACACTAGAGGCGTAAAAGAGACAACAAGGTCGACTTCGAAAATACAGTCAACTCCAGCTCGTAAGCAACCACCCTTGCTGCTCGACAGAGTGGTCGCTTACGGAAGGTAGTTATCTACGGGAAAATCAAGAAAATAAGCTCTGATTAACTGAACTGATTAACGTAATCACATAATTAAAGTTATAACCGTACAAGCTAAAACTTAGGCAAACAAGCAACTGGCAATAATGTTTCACATCGAATAGCGGCGCTTGGAACTGTTGAAACTTTGTACTTAACATATACATTTTGCATCAATGTTATGATTCACCTTTTTACCTACAGATCTTTTAACAGCTATCTTTTTTGTAAGCTGGTCAATTGCTATAATCTGTCAGTACGCTTGGTGAGCGTTATCAAAAACTGACCTTTTTTGTCATTGGAGGAATGGTTTACTCACAATCATACGAGAAAATGCCTGGTGGTCGCTTAAGTGAAACAGAAAACAATAGAGACTTTTTAAAACAGTATTTGACTGAGAAACAAAAGGGTTATTTTGTAAGTGCTCGCGGTCGCTTACGAGAAGTGGTCACTATGAGAGAGTTGACAAGTCCAGCAAGGTGTCTGCAAATTAAAATCCGGAACAGGCCTGGAACACCGATATCTACCGATTACTGTTTCATTGATGATATCTTAGATTTTTTGGTTTTGTAATTTTTAAATTTTGAAAACGTCTGGACAATAGAGATAAAGTCTTGAAAAATGGTAAAAAGTCTAACTTCAGTTTTTTTTTGAAAGCTACAACAAGTGCTTAATAAGATATCAGTATATGTTCCAAGCCTGTTCCTGGTTTTACAGACAACTTGGAATGTATTGTAATTATTTTCGAAGATCTTGTTGACCTCTACGCCCTCTAGCGTCAAGAAGCCATTACACGCCGTTTTGACCTGTTTTCAAATGATTTTGTAGGGGAAGGGGAGGGGTTGTAGAAAACGAAGACCTGGTCAAATTCATTGATGATTGAAGGTCTTGTCGTTTCTTGCATCTGAGGTCGATATAGCCTCTTCTAGCTGTTTATAAGTGATTTTGAAGGGGTTCTTCGTTTTCTGCCCAACCCTCTTACTAGTTCTTTCAGCCTGTTGTTTTCTTCTTTTTCCTATTTGGTTGCTAAATGCGTATTGGAAAGCATATTTAGCAATATTGCGGTCAATGGATGAAAAAAAGAAATCAAAAACAGACTTGCCAACCCCCAAAAGGCAAACAATGTGAGATTCTGAACCTACTGAACCTAGAGCTGGGAAAAGTAGTGAGAAATGGCTAAAAAGTCGTGAGATGTCCCAAATTTCCAAGCGGAAGGACTTCCAGCGGAGATTATGGGTATTGGAAGTTACACATCGCCTAAAAACTGAATCTGTAAACATCATGTTCAATTTTATTTAGGTTTTGTAATTTCTATGTTTTGTTAGCGGCCATCCTAAAACATGAGATACAGTAAGGTTGCCCATTTGGTGTCAGCGGCAAGTCGCGGTAAGCAAAAAGAATAGGGACCTTAAGATCCGAGGACGGCGGATGTCTACGACGGCGGGGGGAAGTTTGAATGCGTGTTTACCTACTTCCGGTAGCCGTCCCACGTAAATTCCCGCCGTAACTGTGTTGTCTGAGACGTCAAAACAACTAGTTTGCCGTTTCGTACAAAACGTGAGTAGATTGCTGTGTTTTTATAAAATATCTTTTATAATTTTTGAATATTTTGCGCATTATGGAGTCAATAATGTTTTAAATTCGTTTGCTGCTCTTCTAGGACCTGATTTTTCAGACAAAAAGCATGTTATTTTTCTTCTCCACTGAACAGGTCATGGCTGCAATCCGCACGAGTGCCAAGAAGATTGCTCCGTAAGTTCTGTTATTTTCTTTTCTTCACGTTTTGAACAATGATTGTATTTACGCTCAGTAAATGATCATCTCTCGATTATTTATGTTTGTGAAAGTGTCTTGCATTTGCGGTAAACAAAAAAGGGTTCTGCTTGTAGTAAAAAAAAAAGACAAACAACATGTAACATGCAACAATAACAAAAAGAAAATAAGCGTTTATAACATTTTATTTTTATCTTTAGAACCAACATGGAGTGGACTGAACAACATGACAATTGTCTTTGTCAGGAGATTCTCGTTCTTGAACCATTCAAGGCAAAGAAAGGAAGCATAGCAAGGGGCCAAATTTGGGATAAAATAGCGAACAATCTGAACAACCTTGAACATCCCCAATTCAGAGTGACGAAGCGATCTGTCAGAGAACGATATACGCTTTTGAGCGACAAATTTAGAGCAAAGATGCGAGATGAAGAAAAGGCAAGTGGAATAGATACGGATTTGAGTGACGTTGAAAAAGCACTTGAAGAGATAGCAGAAAAAGAAGCTGTACGTGGTTGAAGAAACAACGCAAAATGAGAAAAAGAAAGTCGATAGTGCCAAAGCAGCGGAAATGAGAAACAGAGCTCTAGAAAACCTTGGAGGGACACAGAAAAGACAAAGGAAAGATGAGGTAGAGAATGAAACAGCAGCAAGAGCAAAACGTCGAAGAAGTGGAGATGACACAGTGATGACACATGATTTGCGAGAAAAGAACGACCTCATGCAAAAATGGAAAATGGAAGAAATGCAGCTGCAGAAGCAGCGACTAGAGGCTGAGAGTAAGAAGGAGGAGCAGTCAAAAAAGCAGAATCAGGATTTGATGCAGGTCATGCTGCAGCAAAGTAAACAACAACAAGAACAGATGCAAAATTTTCAAATGTTCACCTTAATGCAGCAGCAGCAGTCGCAAATTATCGTAAAACTTCTAGAAAAACAAAACTAAGTCAGGGCCTGATTTTGCATTGTGCAATAATGTAGTTTTCAGGCATATGTTTCGTGATTTTGTTTTGTACACTTGTTTTTATTAATTGTTAGGTTTTCCATGTTATTTCAGCTTCATGTTCAGACTTTTTGATTCAAATAAACTTGATTAAAGACTTAATGTTACAGACACTGGACGTTGTGTGTTCCTGATCAAGCAAAATAATCGTGAATAGTAGGAGGGTCCAAAGCAAAATACTCCGAAGTTAAGTTGCCGTACATACAGGTTAAGGCGTTTCGCAGAATGGCAGCCACAATGTACATTTTGCCAACTGCACTAAGTGAGATCTTCAAATTTTTCTTAAAGTCTAGAAATTTAAAATAATTTACAATGTCCCCGAAAAGCCACTCTACAGACATGCGAACGGAACTCATGGCTTTGTTGTATAGCTCCATTTGCGGTGTAAGTCCCACACCTCTGTAAGGTACCTGGAGGTGAACACGCAGAGGATATGCCGGGTCGCCATAGAGAGCCATTGGTTCTCTTGTTGTTGAGAACGCATGTTGCTCGAGATCTTGTAGAAGACCAGAATCCGCCAACATGGCTGAATCATGCCTTCTGCCTTCTAAAATGAGATCAACATAAGTGATATTGTAGTTTATAGTTGGCATGAAATTTTCAAATTCAACCAAACAGCTTCAATTATAAAACTTACCTACTGGGCCATACATGTTGGCTATCATACCATTGGGTAGTGCCACAGATTGGAATTTTAGACCATGTACTCGCTTATGCCCATTGTACACAATCCTTTGGTTTTGGTCAGGTCGACAAATTGGTCGTACTGTTCCGTCTATAAAACCGAAACAGTTGTGTAATGGACTCTCGTTTTGCTGAATTGGACGAGCGTAGGTTTCGAGAAGTACTGGGTTCAGGAGTGTATCATTCCACTGAGGTATTCTGTGATTATGTTCCTGATAAATTGTGTCAAACAACAAGGCTGGAAATCATACTTAGCTCTGGAACTGGGCGGCCGAATCGTGGGATTAAATCACTGAGTCTACATGGGTACGCAAACCTTTGAAGTGCGATACACAACCCTTCAATTCCATAGCATATTGTTCCTTGTTGACATATAAAGTAGTTAGGAAGATGTAGGGCCTCAGAAAGAACGGAAAGGTCCCTCTTATGAAAACGAAACTCGGATAAACACTCACTGTCATCCATATCATTAAGGTTAAATTTTCCATAACATTCATAAGGAAAATTTGGGTTTTTGGATGTGTTAACGTCATAAAGAAGAAGGAACTCGTCCTCTGATATAACGCCATCATCAAAACTTTGCAGAAGAATGCTACGAATCTCTCTGAAGGAAGCCATGACTGAGGTACTTTATGATAAAAATCGAAAATATGTAAACAAAGTCGCCCGCGCCTTCGACTTGGTCTCTTAAGGATAATTTTCGCGCCTTGCGACGGCAACATCTTCTCAGTCCCCCTCGGTCATGACAGCCGTCGCAGACATCCGCCGCCGTCGGATCTTAAGGTCCCTAATGTAATCGAACGCGACCGCTAGGTGTTTTCTTTGGGTTGAGATGGCTTTCTATCGATATCTGACTTGGAAACGAACCCTACAGCGCCAAAACTTTTTTGGATTCTGACTTTTCGAGAAAGCGTGAGAAATCAGTTGCCAATTCGTGAGAGCGTGAGATAAGTCGTGAAATCGTGAGACTCTCGACAACGTCGTGAGACTTGGTAAGCCTGCAAACAAACAACAACAACAACAAAACATGGGTCAAACTTCGTGTACTGGACTTCTTTGTTTCCTGATCAGGCAAAAATCTGCTTGGTATTGTTTCATGGTTTTTGTTCTTTTGTTTTACGTCATCTGTGTCCGGTACTCGAAGTAAATGCCAAAACAATTCGCAAGGCAATCATTTCATGTCACGGTTTTTGGAGGATAGTTTAGCGCATTTAATGCTCTAAGCCATGCACCAGTTATGCTTACTAATGCTTACTAGCTAATGTAAAGGACAAAGACAGAAAAGAGGACAAAATGCTGCGACTGCCAGAAGTTCAGCAAATAAGAAAACAGGGGTAGAATGGATTATATACCACCAGAAACCCATAAGGGGTTGAAACGTGTAACCCGGGTTCAATGCTCGTGAATATTCATTTTGACCATATTTGGAAATCTTAGTGACGGATATCCATTTTCAACAAAATGGCTGCTGCGCGATCACCATGCAGATGTTTTAAGACAAGAGTTCTGCATTTCAAGGTTAAAAATGCACCGTTAAAGGACAAAAAATGGAAAGAGAAAGTTCAAAAGAATGCTCAGCTTTCTTTTTGTGGAGAAAGGGAAGCTTTTCATCAAGAAATCGTCCTTCGAGGAATTCAACCTTGTTTTCTTCACGGCGGAGCCCATGGTCTGTTTTGAAATGCAACCAAGTCAGCGAAGTTTTTGCTGAATTTTCAGGTACATTTTGCACTCTATGGCCAAGACAATTACGTTTTTGAAAAGGAATTTATGTATTTTTAAATGTTTCATAGACGTTTTATAAATTTTTCTCTTCGGCGCTAAAGAAAAATCACAAAATGTGCCCTGATTTGAGATGGATTTTGTGTTGAATTTTGCCATGTGCTTAGCCGATGTCATTTGCGTGAACGGATCCACTATCCAGATAGTGTTTTCCGAATTGCTTTAAAGGATTAACTTTTTGAACTTTGAATAAAAATTTTCAAGAAACGGCTTCTCTGTCTATTTATTTGAGTTTGTTCATTCATAAAATTAGCTCAAAACACGATCGTGACTACAACATCTAAGTTTAATTTAAGCTCTTAAAATGCTTCTCACATTCATTACAAGCATTACTTTTTGCGAAGATGTCAGTTTCAGGTTTTGGACACTTTCGATACGCAGCTAATGAATTTTATTAGAAAATATTTTTCGATGTTTATTCTAGACTTTTAACATAAGAATTTTAAAAGCCTATTTGCAGTATATTAAAGTGTACTGTGCAGAGGGTCAACGAGGCATCGTTTTTTGAAGTGACAACTTCAAGAAGTTGCGAGGCCGTCAATGGCTTTCATAATGTTACGTTTGACCCGGGTGGTAAGGCAATAATATCCTGTTCAGTGTTTTGGTAATATTCCTGGTTTCAACCCTTGAAAGCTTTCTCGGCTTTCGGGAGTTTTTCCCCCGTTTGTCGGCCATTTTTTTTAAGCGGGCGCGGGAACCTGAAGGAAAATTACGTCACGTTGTTTACGAAGTTTGATTGGTCAGCTATCTCTTCTTCTCGTTCCAAATATGGTACTTTCTAAAATGAATAATCACGAGCATCGGACAAAGCAAACATATGAGAGTTACACGTTTCAACCCCTTATGGGTTTCTGATACCACTTATTACCCGAGTGTGAGCAGGTCACAACAGGGAAATCTCAGACCGAGGCCTTGATGTATTGACCGAGAGATGAGGTCAATACATTAAGGCCAAGACGAGGTTAATAAGTTATTTACTATATGACCTTCTCATTATGGATCTGAGCCTGCGATCAATTAAAACCAATAACTGTTCAGCGGATAACTTTATAAAACACATCACCTCAATGAGTTGTACACTTGATGCTGCGAAAACACTGTAACAGTGGTCAGCGGATACCCTTTTCGACAGCTTTCATTTGACCATAAAATGAATGTCCATAAGGATGTCCGCTGTGAAGTTAAACGCAGATTGTATATGCTCTGGATACCTACCTAGTAATGCCCGTTCATGACAAGAGAATAATTCCCGCTTGGCAGTCAATAAGAGCGCCCAGATTGTAGCTAATTGTAGCCATATATAAATATATGGGGAGTAAAACTTAGAGCTAGGAGTTGCGAAAGTAAATTATCTTATCGCAAATAGAAAGTGAAAGATATATAAATTGAAAATTTTCCAAACATAAGCAATGAATAAATACTGAACCCTCGTTAGTCAAACAACAGGAATCGTTGTTGGGTTCTCTCTCTACTTGTTGTATTTTGATCAATCTCGCTCCCAAAGCTGTGATCTTCTCGGTCAGCACCGAGATTCCGTTGCCCGTTTCGCTGGACAAGACCACGAAAGGCTCTGGCGTCATGACTGAGACCTTTACACCAAGTGTCTACTTTGTAACAGCCCTATATCTGACAAAATGCATTGAACTACATTTCTTACGCGATCGCACCTTCTTTTCATGATACTGAATACTGAGCGAAAGCTGGGCTCACAAACGATTAATACGAATTTCTGCTAAAAAAAGTTGTTTTAGAAAGCCAAAGACATGAGTAAAATGTCGTCTTCGTTATATTTTACACTTTCCTGTTCTTCAGTTTTATTCTCTTCACGGGACGAAAGCAGCTTTAAAAGAAGAAGTTTCTTTGCTTTACCTTCCAAAACAAGATGATACTTCAACTTGGAAATCACACGGCTGTGCTCTTGCGTCATAGATCTATAGTAAAACACGAGAGAGATTACCAGAACTAACACGGGTAACAGAAATGCCGCTGAACGCATAAACCGTAACGTCTTGTGAATCCACCCAGGCCAGCTTGACACGGTAGATGAGAGTTCGTCAATAATGAAGTTATTGGCGTCACATTCCATGTTCTTGAATGGACCACAGAAAGAGGTTGGTACCCTGGTTACGCCCCACCCAACAAGACCAATGCACATGAAAAACGTGAGGAGCAATAGAAGGGCAAAAATCGAACTCAGCCTTGCGCCTTGAACAGGTTTGTCTGGCAGGCGATTGTTATAAAAAAGACTCACTTTCTTTATGTAGAAGAATACGATCATTTTCAGAACCCCTATGATTGGGAGAATGGGGCTGAAGAACGTGCCCATAAGGATAAGGCATTGACCGTAGGCGAGGTCAATGACATTCCGAGAGATGTCAAACTCGGCAATACCAACTTTCTCCCTAAAACATCTGCATTTCTTGCATAAAAACTTCCGTAGAGTCTCAAGTCCGAGGGTGATCAAAAATACCACGAAAAAATCCACCCACACCAGCATGTACATCTGCGCCGCGATCTCGTTTTCCCAGCACTGTTGGCAATGGGAAGACAAACTCTCGCTGTCCTGGATACGATCGTTAAGATCTTTATACAACAAGATCATCAGTACTGCAACCGAAGGAAGCTTAATAAGGATTCGTCTTAGCAGATTTAGCCCCAGCTCAAACTTTGGACCCCAGTCTTCAAACATGGACAGAAACTCGAAAAGCGGCGGCAAAATAAGATTAGGGATCGTGATGGCTAGAGACAGAGAAGACCTATAAAAATAAAGATGTTGATTAATTCTTAGGACTGTCCCTATTGCAAAAGGGCAGAAAAAGTCATAAAATATATAAAGGCAAAGAATTTAGCTCGCATTATAGATAAACTAGGAGAAAATAGATACTATTTTATTGCCTTTTTAAAGAACAATGCGATGCTTTCCTCTTCAAAAAACAAAACTCAAATTTCACATTAAAATTTACTATACATGTACTGTATTGCAACTGAAAGCGAAGTGATTCAGGCAGATATGTTACTTAGTCTTCAGAGGTACTTTCTGTTCCACAATAGTATAAAAATGTCTTTTCTTTTTGCCCGAGTTTATATCCCGTTTAACTCGTGGATATGCGTTGAGTAGGAACGAGTTTTCGTTGGCACTGACTATATGCAAATATGTCAATCACATAGGGCAAACATCTTCGTATACGTAGTAGTCGGCCCTGAACGAGAGCGGTGGGCACAGTATCAAAACCACAATTGTCGTAGATTGATCTTTTCCATTATGTTATCCGTGAGAAACATGAAAAACCTATGTAATCTAATGAATACTGAAGATGATAAATGATATGAACTGTGGAAATACAATCTGAGGGAGCTATGTCACGAGGATATAGTATTTACCAAATCAGTGAATAGCAATTTTCGCGCGTTTTGATTGGCTCCCATAACTTGGAATATCCTTGGCTATTCACGTTCACTGTTTTGCGACCGGAGCCAAGATGGCATCTCGTTCCGAGACATTTTCGGAGGACGAAATTTGAGCGTTAAATGAAGCAGTCGTACAAACAAAAACCAAAAAAGCGACGAACTTTGGCTTGTCGGTGTTCACTGGTAGGTAGAAAACTATTTTCATGCTGAATTTGCAACAAAATCGTAAAAATGCACTTGACAAAATCCCCGAAATCTCTGTAAATTGTAAACAAACTTCCTACTATAAAGTGACGTTTTTAATTTATATAGAGTTACTTTTTTTTCATTTTTATCCAGCTGATTTGGTATAAACTAAAACAACTATCCCCCTCAGGTCGGTAAACTGCGCTAGATATATACCTCGACGCTTCGCGTCTCGTTATATTTCACCATCATTCACCTCCCCTTTGCTCGGGGGATAGTTGTATTATTACCCGGTAGGCCAATTGCGCTGGGAATACAACAAAGGTTCCTGTAGAGTTATGACGTCTTAAACAAATTTGGTTTTTTTTTAGCAGGAATAGCATTAAAACTTTCTAAAATACTGAGTTGGCCAAACTTTTCAAGTTTCAATCTACGTGTCGTGCATCCTTACCATTCGACAGAAACAGTTTCCGTGCCTAAATATAGTCTAGTAACAAAACTGGGCCACTGTACTTGGATGATTTAATTGATGACAACATTTTTTCAGCTCATTAAAAATATAGTAAGTATAGCGTGACTTAGCCTGCGTGCAGACGATAACTAAACTCTGATTAGTACCGTCTGCGAAGCAGCGCAGAGATCCTTGTTCTGGACCCCCAACGGACTCAACGAATTACCAGAAGTGCGTTTCGAATTTCCCTTCAACCTGATTGGCGATCAGGACAAACAAAACAAAGGCCTTTTTTAACTGGCCAATCGTGGCGCGTACTCAAATCTGGGTACACAGCTGGAAGTCCAGAACAAGGATTTCTGCGCTGTTTCGAAGACGGAGTTAACCAGAGTTAAATTTCGTCTGCGCGCAGACTAAGCGTGACTAGGCTCTTCAATGAAGGTATATGATCACGCAGTTGTAATAGCATTTAAGATCCTGAGGTTTCTTTAGGATGAACCTTTTTAAAACAGTTACAGTGTATATATATAGTTTAGAAATAAATTAAACAGCCTTTTCTTTTCTCGAAAAAATGCCTGCTTTCGTCTTCATATGGATAAAATCTGTGTCCGTGACGATTTTTTTCTGAGCGCCCGTTTAATACGGACACCACCCTTTTAATACGCGGACAGTCACCGTATCGTGTTCCCTTGGTGTCTGTATTACGGTATTTGCCAGGCAAAATTGAGGAATTTTAGTTTCCCCAATAAGTTTTTCCTTATCATGTTTCTTAGTACTCCTATATTACAGAAATATAGAGTTTGGGACAAAGTAGGCACGAGGAGACGAGAACGACGAGAATGCATCTAAGAAATTTTGGTTCTAACAAAATCGTCCGTACGTACGTCCCTATGTCCACCCAAGTCGACCTCTCATAAGTTCTTAAAAGTGAGCGAAGCGAGCTTGAATGCATGAGGTCGCGCAGTGACCGAGCGAGCGACAAAGTCAGAAAAAAAAATAAAGGACATTTAGAAAGTCTGTTGTTTTGCTTTGCTTTGCTTTGTTTCTATTTTTGCCGTTCTCGTTGCCTTCGCCGTTAAAAACAATTTAACTTTTTGCTTGAGTTAATTAGCAATTATTGGACGAGGTTGAGCAAAATATCGTGATTTGTCAGTGGCGAGCGGATTAATTATTTGCCGAAGCTTCGGCAAATAATTGATCTGCGCGACACTGACAAATCACGATATTTTGCGATAACCGAGTTCAATAATTGTTTTATCATTCGATCAATGAGTTAGTTTTTTAATAAATAATATCTTCGGAAAGCGGTTAGCGATCAGGAGTAATGACGGAGATCACATAAATGAGCAAGGAGCAAGCGTGGTCTCATTTACGCATGAGCAGAATAGTATTTGCAGCCAAAAACTAAGCCAAAAACAGTTGAACGACATTGCGCATGAGCACACCATTATTTGTAGGCAGTTATTTGCAGGTCACGTGGTGGGCTCTCGGCCAATGAAAAGGAAGAAGCATTTGCATCGAATGATAATTATAATTATATTAACGAGAGCTGCATTTTTAGGCCTGGCTATAATCCCTTACCTTATAAGCATCTGCTCAACTTTACCGCGTCCTTCCTCTGTGACTTTCTTGCCAATGATTACTCCAACCACGAGTACAAATGAAACATACCACAAGGCCGGAACTATAAACAAGTTGATGACAATCCTTGTCCCATAGAGCACCATTTTCTGTTTTCTAGACCTCTTTAGCACTCGAAGTAATCTTGCCTCTTCTTCTAACTCGAAGCGAATATCCTGCACGATCATCTGCTTCTTGTGCATCGCGGCGCTCTTCTCGGAGATGCAGTAGTCCCAAGCGGAAAACAAACGGTTGCAAGAGGAATTGAAAACGCCCTCGCTGTTAATGTAACTCTCCTTTAGCCCAATGGATGCGCTGTGTATCATTATCGCGAGACAAAAGATAAAGTAAGCTCCACCAGTTAGCAGGTAGGCTAATGGTAAATGGTATCTCACTCCCTCTTGAGATACAATAGCATCAGAGGGATAGCTGCTGTAAAACATGATAGTGTTACTAATCCAGCCCTGACCAGTGATGAAGTCTAACACCATTGTTGAAAAGCTGTTGCCTGTCCACTTGTCTGAGCCATTATTTGCCGCGTAACTAACCTCATACTTACAGCTCGTTACGTTAATTTCGCTGTCACTGCCCGCGTCTGTACAAATCAACAGCGTTGGTAGGGAAACAAATCCAAATTCGATCAGAAACACAAATAAATTAAGAAACATGAGCCAGCGAAGGAAAACGAAATACGAAACCACCCCGCTTCCAAATTGCCCTTCAATATCTTTAAGATGACCTCGCCACAATTCGAGAGAATAAATGCATTCTTTGAGACCGGTCTGGAAGTGCTTCCATCCCATTGCCAAGTTCAATATAAACACTTTCCACCCTGATACTCTCCTAGGAGCCCTTGCTCTAAGTGACTGCTTATATCGTCGTCTAAGAGACATGGGCAGCGGAACAGCCTTGAAGTCGACAT
>JBBMOI010000002.1:27427500-27442500 GCA_038088405.1 Porites divaricata | reverse complement strand
TTTTACAGCTTGCCATTTGGGTAAGGTGCAGCTAGTATGTACTTACCCAAGGGTTATTTTCATTTGATTCGAAAATTCTTCTTCCTTGAGTAAATTAATGTTAGCAACTTATTCTCGGTGGATTTGAACCTAAATTGGAAGATCATGCACTTCAAGGATCACATGGGATCAAGTCTCCAAATTTACCTCTTCAGCCACATGGTGGCATGCATTTCTTGCTGTGCAGTTTTTGTACAGTTGTTGTCCATTCTCCTTACACTTCAACAGTATTCCTTTCATTACACGTACCAATCACATTATAAAGCTACATCATGTATGTAAACATTGTGATTTTGTTTGCAGTTTCCATTCTACATGTACTGTAAGCACTTCACATGCAAATTTCATGTATTTGCCCATATTTGTATCCAGTCATGAATTTCATGTAGACTTCAGAAAGCCAGTCTTTGCACTTCATGTGTACCCTTTAAATAAATACATAACAATGAACCCAAGGTTTTCTCTGCATTTTTAAGACAATAATTGTTATAAATGATATAAATCCTGAGGAGTTTAGTCGAATTATTAGTCTTTTTTTATGTACCAGTAAAATGTCTTGGAGATATCCTCTTTCTTTTCTTGGAGAGGTTACATACTGCACACAGGAATCTTGCATGTTCTTGATGACAAGTTGCTTTTGTGATTATGTACAGGTGTACAGATTGTAGGGACAGTAATGTTATATCAGCAGTCTAACTATCATTAATTTGTCAATAGTCAGAAGAATGTTTTGCTCAAGAAGAAGCTTGCTTGCGGCATTGCCGGGCTCGTCTGGATCACATCAAAGAGCATGCTGATGAGCGGAAGAGTGCTCTGATACTATGGAAAAAGAAGCGTCTGGATAGAATGCTGGTGGATCACTGTCTTCGTTCTGGCTACTATGACACTGCAATTAAACTTGCCAAGGATTCACAGATTGAGGTGTGTCATCATTAACTATTGATTTCCAAAATACATCTATTTTTATTTGAATTCTTCTGTAACTGTTTCAGTACTTTTAAATTTAGGATGTAAACATTAACCGTATAATTATGTACTCTAGAATATAGAAATAAAAATTAAGTTGATTTTAATGTTGTTCATTTATGCTTCTTATCAGACTGTACATTGAAAAATAAAGCAACTGTTTCAATTCAATCAGAGGCAGATACATTGTATCAAAAGGACACATCATTTTCTCATATAGCACAATAATTATTATTATGAATAACTACTGAAGAAACTCTGCTGGCAACTCACTTGTAGATAAACCAGAAAAGTACATGCATGCCAGCTTGCCAAACTGTGCTTGGCTCCCTTTTTCTTAGGATTATGTGGACATTGATCTATTTTTGGTGTCAAGAAAAGTTGAAGAATCTCTTTTAAGAAGAGAATCAGGACCTTGTTTAGCTTGGTGTTATGAAAATAGGTCCAAGCTAAGGAAGTTAAAGGTGTGTTTGTCAAATCAATGTTGTAATTCAATTTTATTGTTATTGCAAATTTCATTTTGCTCTGTTTTGGGGGTTGGTAATTTATAGTTATGAGAAGGTTTGAAACAAGCAAGATATATAATTTGCATAAACTACATACAGTTGTTCATAAGGAATAGATACATGTTATAGAATAATTTATTTATTGTGTACCTTCTGTATCAAAGTCGTAACTATGTGGTAAATTTCAAATTGATTTTGAATTGCAAATTTTAAGGCCCCTTGAACCCCATCTTGCTATATTACCTTCTGGCCTTTGCTAAGGAAGACCTCTCAGTAGAGGTTTGACTGTACACAGTTCTATTGCGGCCTTAACCTGGTCTTGGTCATTTTGTTAATATACATGTACATGTAAACTCTTTGTTGAAGAGAGCCCCCCCCCCCCCCCCACCCCTCTTCCCCCAGA
This sequence comes from Porites divaricata, assembly GCA_038088405.1. Lineage (NCBI taxonomy): Eukaryota > Metazoa > Cnidaria > Anthozoa > Scleractinia > Poritidae > Porites > Porites divaricata. Next base: position 27,440,586 of record JBBMOI010000002.1, on the reverse strand, counting down.
CCTCTTTGTTTGAAATGGCTTAACAGAATATATTATTATTTGCAACAAATTCAGTTTTTAATGAAAGGGGTTAAGTAAGGCAACCAAAACATTTTTTCTCCCATAAAATAAAATTATTTCAAAAAGTTAAAACCAAGCCAAACCACCCCTACCATAATAATTCTAAAGATTTATTGTTTAAAGTTGTGTACATTGTATTTTTAAAATATATTTGCCAGAGTAACCTCGAATTCAATGTGAGAATGCAAGAATTTGTTGAACTTGTGAGAAGAAGTGAAAAGATGGAGGCAGTTAGGTATAAAGTGTCATAATTTATACTATAATAAATTATAATGTTGATACCTTGGTCTGGGGCAAAAATAATAACATTATGCTATTTCAGGAAATCCTGGTACAAAGTACATTGTAGATAGAAAATTTCTAGGGCAAACGGAAGGTGTGACAAGATACAAATTAATGTACTTGTAGTCTTGTTTTCATGGTTGGATTTTTAAACAGAAATTTGTTGTCTATTTATCTTCAAACCTTATTTTTGATGCTAGTTTCCTCAGTTTGTTGCAGCCATTAAATTTTTCTGGGGATTTCTGGGGATGGGAGTTATTTCTGCAAATGTCTGCTGCCATTATCATCATGTGTAATTGTGTTTTTTAAAATATGTTGGACAGAATCCTATTGGTCAATTAGAGTGTTAAATATTGGACTGTTTGCACTCTTTTGTTACATTTATAAATAACATTCTTCTATGTGTTTGAATCTCCAGTTATGGATTATTGTAAGTTAAAGGAGAATTGATGTAGTGTGATGAAAGTTTAAAATTTGTGAGAAGTTTGTCAGAGACTATGTTTTTCTGAGCTCTACAAGTTCAATGACCTTGACTATCATGCTCAACACAGTCAGACTCTACTACTGATTGGAGTATTATTTTTTGGTATAATAGGAAAATGTACAGGATTTATTCTCACCTAATGAGTGGTATTGTACCTAGATACTGAGGTACATATTGCATACAGGCAATCTTTCTTTTGTAGATAAATGCCTCATGTTGTGTAGTACACTGTATATTTCTAGGTGTTAACACATTATTTTCTGTTGGATGTGACAGGTATGCTAGGAAGCATTTCCCACCAGCAAATGTTGATGGCACAATGACCAAGGAAATCCAAAGAGCAATGGCTTTGCTGGCTTTTAAGCCTGAGACTAGCTGTTCACCATACAGGGTAAATAAAATAAATAAGACACTCTTTCCTACTTGTAGGCAGATTCTGTTTGACAGAGGCCAATGAAGAATAGCTTTGGTGTACTCAATAAGAAATGAAATATTGTTTTTAATGGAGTATTCTAAGTTCTGGGGGGGGGGGTACTCCTGGAAATTCTGGGTGGGGATGTGCTGCCCGGTTCTCCAAATCCTGACCTGATTTCAAACCAAAAAGTGTAATTTTCTGCACCTGTTTTCAGACCAGGCCCCGGTTTTTCGAAAGCTAGATAGGGCTATCCACCGGATAAATCGCTATCCAGAGGATAAGTTTTACGACATCCTATTGCGCTATCCAGTGGATAGTAATTTATCCAGTGGATAGCGCTATCCACCTTTCGAGCAACTGGGCCCAGGCCTCTAAAATCCATACCTGTTTTCAGACCTGGCCTTTAGGTAGAAATTATGTTATCATTACTTAGATTAGAGTGCAAACAAACAAACTCATCAAATCCACTTTGAATTCGCATATTTCTGTTTCTTTCTTACTCATTTGGAATTGAAACGATAAATACGTTCATACACTCCTGTAGTTCCCCCGAAAACTATACCCGATTCCAGGCCAAAATGGGCAAAGTGCATACCCATTCTCCGACCAAAATGGTGCAAAAACCCTACCCAATGGGGTGGCACATACCCATTACCTATATAGCTTATATAAGGGATTACCACCCCCCCCCCCCCAGCTGGGTGTAAGTTGTAGCTGCTAATAATTACTTGAGAGGGAAAAATGTCTGGGGCCTTGCCGAGTACACAGTAAATTCAGGAATCTGATGACTAAGAGACAAAAACATTTCATCTCCCACAACCAAAGTATTTTATAATCTTTTAGAACAGTCTGATAGAAATCTTTATAATCAAATTAGCAAGGACGAACACCATCTTCTATATTCTATGTTATCAAGTTTGAAGGACTCTTCCCACAGGCTCTGAAGAAAAACAACTTCATTTTAACTTTTTAGCCATATGAATCCTGCTACTTTACATGTATTCCTTTTTGTTCCTTTTTTTTTTCATTCTTAGTTGTGCATCATTTATCAGTTTTTAATCTGATAATTTATGATGTTTGTGACTTTTGATATGTCCCAGTATTTTATTGAATGAATAAAGATTATTGTTATTATTATTATTATTACTATTAAAGTGGATGCTTGCAGTTTTTTCACTCAAAAATATCAATTATTTTTCAATTTATTGTACATTATTTGAGTAAGCAGTGGTGCTTGTTGCTCTCCATCTGTTGGGTCAGTACTGACTGTTTTTGGGGGGATGTATTTTTATTCCAGGAGTTGTTTAATTTGGAGAGATGGACTCAGCTGGTAATGCAATTCAGAAGGGAGAATTATCAACTTCATCAGCTTAATGATAAGTCTACATTAGCAGTAACCCTTCAGGCAGGACTGTCAGCTCTGAAAACACCGTATCCTTGTTTTATGTACCCTAGGATACACAGCTAAAACAGTACATGTATATCTCACTCCTCATAATGTTGTTGCTTTATTGAACATAAAGGTCACTGAGATAAAAGATTTTGTTTCTATATTTTATAGACAATTTAGAGAGTAAGTGTTAAGATGCCAAGTTTTCTTAGGTGATTTTGTACGTCAGTCTCATGACCTACCTGATATATTAATTACATGAAAAATGCAAAGAAAATTTTATATACAGTCGAACCCCGATTATCCGGTCCTCGATTATCTGTACTATTCGATTATCCGGACTTTTTTCTCTGGACCCAATTTTTTCAGGAATAATAATTAGTTGTGATCTTGAAAACTCAAAGTCGCAAAAAGCCCAATAATCCTTTCAAAAGACTGTTGAAACAGCGTATTATCCTGTGCGCTTTTCACAATTCGCAAGTGCGACAAGACAAAGAAATATTCGGATGCGTTCAGCTGATATCTGATTTGCTCAATTGTTTTGTTACCAAGGGAATTTCATGCTCGACTAGTTCCTTCCGCGTGGGTTATGTAAACACACGAGCGAAAAAGAGAACATGTTGGAAAAAAGTAAAAGTGAACTTACAGTTAAACCTCTATTAAGCGGCCACCCTCTATTAAACTGCCAATAATCAAAGTCCCGAAATTATTGTAGAAAAGAATGGGAACTTAAACCTCTATTAAGTGGCCCTGGCCACCTTTTTGCCATCTCAACGAGAGTTCTCCCATTGTTTTCACTTTTATTAAGCGGCCATCAAGCACTTGATACACTTAGTTCATGAAGGAAAATACAGTCTGAAATAAAAGGTGACAACCCATTGCAGACCAGTAATGCTGCTCCCATCTCATGTTTGTTTCAAAAAAGTGATTTTTCTTCCACAGATTATGCTGATGTTATGCTAATTTATGATGAACCTCTATTGAGCAGCCAACCTCCATTAAGCGGCCACTTGCCGGTACCTGCTTAATTGAGGTTTTACTGTATATCTAAGCTCTAATTATGACAAAGCCCAGCTCTCCTGAAAGAAACTTAGTTCTTTAATTTCGTGCTTTGAAAAAAGATAACATAGGCTCTGGGGATTGTTTGGAGTGGAGGGACAGTAAAAACGTGGCGGACAGAGCAAGCCACCTGTTGACCTTCCCGCTGTCCCGGCCACCAGTTTTTAACTGCTTTAGAAAGTGCTTGCTTGTCCCTTTGGAAAACTTGACCGTCTTTGGACGAACCAAACCCGGGTATTTAGTCCTCGCCCTCAAAGAAAGTCGTTTTTACAATTCGAGGGTGCTGTTTTGGTGAAATACACTGTTTCCTTAACTATTGTTGTTAGTCACTGTTATCAAGAAGGCCACAAGAGTTCAGAGTGTCCAGTATGTAGCCACCCCTTGAACATCTTAGGTCGTCCTTTGCCCTATGCACACTGTGCTCAGTCTAGGTTGGTGTGTCCAATCTCAGGACACGTCATGAATGAGAATAACCCACCTATGGTACTTCCCAATGGATACGTGTATGGCGAAAATGTAAGTTCCCTAATAATTATATTCAACTTGTTCTAGGGGGTATTTTTTTAAGAAAGACCAGGACCTTGTGCATGAAGATTTTGATGGACTACTGTTTTATTTCCATTTGAAATTGTAAGCATTGCGCGCATACGGTAATTACGAAAGAATTATTGCCCTATCAGAGATCGAAGGGGATGAGCGCAGCGAACGAGTGAGATTCTGAAACAAAACATGGGTTATTTTAGAGATTACGGCGTCTCCTTTTACAGCGATAAGATGACGAATGAACAGGGGTACCCAACGAGAATATAGTTCAAAACCACTTGAACATAGCATTGATGAACGTATTTTTAATTAGTATTTAAACGGTAGATATAGGCATATTTTTATCTCCTAAAAATTTTTCATCTGTTCGGATTTCCTAGCTAAAAGTCTAGTGATCCGAAAATTGTAGGGATGGAAACTTACCTTTTCGAAATTTTCAGCCAGAGAAAAAGGCTCCCAAAAATTCTAGGTGACCTTTTTAGGGTAAAAATCCGTTAAAATGGGCAATTATACCATTTTTTTATCAGTTCGAAAATCCCAGCTAGGAGAGGCAGGCAAGCAAGAATTTTATAACAAATGTTCCGAAAATTCTAGATCTCAAATCGACTTCCGAACAGATATTTTCCAAAAATTGACGTTGGGTGCCCCTAAATGAAGCTAATCAGACGGGGAAATCCATTGGATATTCTGTGTTATCACGCAGGTTGTAGTCAGCAGAGGTTTTCGCGGGAGACATCAGTTATAAAGCGAGAATACTTGTGAAAGATATTGATTCGTAATTTTTGGTAGTCTTTACGTGAAATTCCGACAAATTAGGAAATACTTTAGATCAATTTGACCTCAAAAGTTATTGGGGATTTCAAAACGTTGTCGTTCAATAGTTGAACGTCTTCCCCATGAAAAATTCGAGATTTCCACTAATTGATAATAAATTATAGGGTACTTTCCATTTACATGGGAAAACCGGAATTCTGGTGGGAAACTGATCAAATGGTTCGCGCCATTCCGTTCGCGAATCTTCAGAAAATATTTACTTTTTAGCGGGCCGTTCTCCCACCGTGTCAAATTTTATAGTTTTATATTTATACACAAGATTTCCACCCGGATGGTTTGTGTAAATGGTAACCACCCATAATCTCCAAAAAAGAATCTTTGGAATATCCTCCGCGATATATGTGCATCTTTCTGGTCAGCATTGTACACTAGCAACTTCAGTTGTACAAGTAAGGTGTAGCATGTATTCAACACAAGGGTTTCCAATGTCAAGAGGCGGAAAACCTGACCACCTCTTGCAGAGCTCGTTCGACAGTAATAAACACTTAATGACTGGTCCCCAGGAAAACAGTTATTAGAGAGTCAAGCATCACGTTTACGTCAAACGGCAAACGCGAATTTGTACCACGTGACCAAGTTACTCATTTACTTGGCGTTTACTGATCACTATTTCTACACCGGCATAAATTAGTTGTCCATAAGAATTTTTTTGAGCAGTTTTTCTCTGCTCATTTTCTTTTTGAGAAATTCTCGATTTGAATCTGTCCTTTGCCGTATACGTGAAGCTTAATCTCTAACTTCAGTTTGTTTCCCGAGAATCTCGACGCCGAGGAAAACATTGAGATTCGAGGAAACAAAATTAACTGTTTTCCAAGGGATCAGTTTTTAAGTGATTTGTTATAAAATTTTGAGGCTGAAAAATGATTAAACCTCGCCGTAACGGCGGTCGTCGGTCAACAATCGCTTGTAGCAGTGCACTGTTACTCTCTGACGTCATAGATTTTGCAACGGTGCCCGCTCAGAGATCTCGGCGGCTCTCGGCGGGAAACAGTTTGATTGTTAGATGTCATGTGACCTCGAGGTAAACAATGAGAGCGCGCGCCGTTGGGAAAAGATTTCCAGCTATATAACAATAATAGATGCTGAGAGTTCTTACAAACATCCTGTGGGTGTGGTTCATCTTTGTGGGCCTTGCTATTCTTACTCAGTGTGGCTGAGGATGTTTCTTTTATTTCATTTACAGGCGTTGCATGGGATGGCAAGTGAGAATGATGGCCACGTCATATGCCCGAAAACCAAAGAGTCCTTCCGAGTTGATCAAGCTGAGAAAGTATATGTTATGTAGGAATAAAGATCAGTAAGCTCTGTGAATTGAGAAATGTAATGCTACTTGGATGGCTAGCACTTGACCTTTGTTCACACAGTACATTTTTGGATTTTTTTTTGCAACGGATATTACAGCGTCGCTATATTTGAGGAGCTAAACCCTTTCACTTGAGTACAGAATTAACAGGTAGCCTGAAAATGGGTAGTATCGTTAACAACAAGCCCAGAAACAAAATCACAACATTAAATTTAGAAAAAAGAATTGAGTTTTTTCTACCTGGAGACGCAGAGGGTTTTTTTCATTCATGTAATCATGAATGTAGTCATGTAAAGATGGAACGGCGAAGCCACAAGCCTTGTAAATCCTGGACTCGGTTTGTTATTTGCAGCCAGGGAAAGTAGCTATTAAATTAAAAACGACAAAAACAACAATATCTCTCTTTACAAAGAAATATATTGCGGCGTGTTACAGCTCGCCGACCCAACCTTTCACTTTTTAAAACTGTAGAATTTCTTCTATTAATTGTTAATTCATTACGTGGAGTTTTTACGTGCACTATTTGTTTCATTTTACTCGGTGTATGAAAATGTAGCTTGCGTGGTAGGCGTGGGAGGCGGAGATGGGAAGTTGGGCACGCGCGCGACAACGCGAATGCCCTCACGAGCCCAATTTTCCACTCTCCCTCCAGTCACGTTCGATCGCTTGTTGTGCAGGCTTTAAATACTTGGCTTCTTGTGTTGTTCTTTTACCACAGGCGGCCCAGACTCTTTGGGAGTTGGTTAGACTTTGAATTTATAAGAGAATGTATGAAATAAACAAAATACGCCCTAAATTCCATTTTTTTGACAAAAATAGAAATAAAAATGACTTACCTTGTGTTTGTGTTGTGTTTTTTTCTGTCTGTTCGCTTCTAGAGCTATTTGGAAGCTGTTTTATCGACGTTTTAGATTTGGAGTTGTACTAACAATAATGCACTTTTCAGTTAAGGCTGCGCAAACTGTAGAGGAAGGCGTTGATTGCACATTGGTCAAAGTTTTGAGTACCCTGATAATTTGACAACAACCGACTTTTTGTCTATTTCATTAAACTGAAGGCAGGATGCTACACACACTATACTTTATTTTCATATATATCAATTTGCCATCTCCGCCCGCAAATAGCAAAAGCTAGACGAGGCGGGCGGAGAGGAAAGGTTACAGCAGTCATAACACATGATATTGTAAAGTAAAGTTCTAAATAAAATACGTAGATGAATAAGAATTACAGAAAAAACAAGCTAAAGTTACAAAATATATAGTCTTACAGAATGATATTACAAGACAAATTTACTACTAACAGAACTATCTATCTACTGATTTAACAGGATACATTTATAACAGCTTAGCCGATAAAGGGCCCTATAACTTAATGAATTTCATTTACATTACTGAATTAACTTGAATAGTAGAAACACCGAATGTTCACTTGTGCCGTTCGATACCTCCGCCATGTAAGCAGTTTATTTATCTGCCATTAACTCGCCTCCATCAAACTGATGATTCTTGCAAATGTTTCAGGTTAGTGACCTGATTTCGAAAACCAAAAGATGTATAATCAAACCTCGTTAGTTAATAAGAACACTGAAGGAGCCATAGAAAGTGTCCTTATTCACGGGTGTCCTTATCAAGCGGTTTGAATGTAGAGAAAATGTAAGGGCTCTCCCCAGGGAAAAAGAAAACTGCCCGTAATAACAAGGTGTCCGTATTAAGCGGTGTTCGACCGTACTTACAAGTCACTTACAACAAATCCAATAGAATTAAAAATTCACTGTCACATTTCTATCAAGCAGATGGAAACATAAAACTGAATGTCTTAAGAACTGCCTTACATACACATATATTATAAACTGTTACGATTGTGGTCAAGGATAAAGACGAGTAAAGAATTGTTAAATGAATAGGCTCGATTTCCGCCGTCTCCCGTGTCCGGTCTTTGTTCATGAGTGCGGGCTCATGTTCCCGAACAGCTGCTTGTAATCGAGCCTATCGTATGAAGGAAAAGGTACTTTCCTCTGGTTTGCCGGACAGTATGCGATCTTATTTTCATGATTTACCGTGATAAAGTCTCTATAAGATTTACCAGTTATTATATACAGTTCACTGTACATCTAAGGGAGATGAGGAGATGAGACGAGAGGTCTTCTTAGCCAGTTGCATTTCTGCTCTCAAACGGGGACATTTTTAAACGAGTTGAGGCCGTTTTTTTGAAATCCCTCACGTCCTCATTTGATGTTGTGACTTGGACAGGAACGACCCTACAGTTCGTGCGCGTACAGCAAGCAAACTGCAACAAAGCTAACACGTGCTTTCGAAAGCGATCGCTCTGCAAGCTATACAGCACTGGGTTTATAGCGGAGTTGAGTGTTACAAACACTATACTTGTCGTGTGTACAGAGGAATATATCTGTAGGCTCGTAAACGAAGATATTACATAAATAGCCAACACTGGGATCCAACAAACGGAGTAAATCACACTGACTGTTACAACCAGTCGTGCAGATTTCTTGCAGTACCTTAGGTGGTTCTGTTGTGCAATTGTTGAGCTGGAAATGGGACGAAACCATAGTTGGTAAACCAGCTTAGAATACAGGTAAATCATAATGGTGATTGGCAAGGCACCATATACCACAGCGCATGCGGGACTATGAAACTTCGAAAAGTTAGCACTTGCAATTGGCCAGTGGAATATGCAGAATTCACTAACAGGGTCGTATCGCGCGTAAAGAAACAGTGGCATGTTCCAAGATGCTGCCATCACCCACAAGACTACGACAATGATCTTGAGTTTGGCAGTTGTGATCCTTTTGCGCTCGTCATATGGAAATTTAATGACAAGGTATCGTTCCAAAGCGATGCAAACAAGAGAGAAGGCCGAAGCAAGCGCGCCAACCCACGTAAAAGCTTCACCTGTGAGAAGCTGGCAAACAAAGTCACCTATTTCTCCCTTTGGGTGGACAAATACCAAGGTGAAGATGTAGCGAATTGCGATGAATACTGCCACAGTCATATCAGCAACAGCTAAATTGACGAGCAGAAAGTTCATTGGAGTGCGCATTATTCAGCATTGAGAAGAAATTTCAATAAAACTTATTTTAGCAATAAGTAGATTGGTTAAAAATCAGATGCTAGTTAAGGTTAGGCAAATCTGAGAAGGCAATTTATAATTACAACACAGACTACGGAATAAATGCCGTCCCTTAAAGGCGTCCACAAGGCTACAACCGTACAACGCTTTTTCATTTCACAGTACAAGGTAAGGTGGCTCCGACTCCTCATAACGGGAAAGTTTTAAATTTTTTGTTTGTTTTTACTTAAAAATTTTGAACGTGAAAGGTCTGTTGAACTTTAACGCTTCTTACGGTTTGTACGCGTAAGGATACAACTTGTTTACGAGATTAATTAACTCAGTACAGCTTTCAAAAAATCAGCAGGATTAGTTCAGTCGGTGGAGTACTTGACTGCAGAGCGGGAGGTCGTGGGTTCGTCCTGGGGTCTGAACAGTTATAATAACTGAGAAATGAAAGTACTCCCTTTGCACTGCAAACAGCTAGACCTTCGTGTGTACTCCACCTTGAGGAAATTATGAAATACATGTACGTTGTACCTTTCGCGATTGAATTAGGTCATAAATGACTCTTAAAGCAGCACCAATATTAGGCCATACATGTATACCAAGATGGCGGTCTCAAAATGCCCTGTTTGACCTTAATTTAGCAATGCTTTTAGTATGTAAAATCTCGTTGGTTTCTAGTAACCCTTATGGGCTCCAGTACGTTCAACATCGTGCAATACAAACCACACAAAGCGAGAAACCCTCAAAGGTCCTCAAAGCCACAAAGATACGTTCGCTCAGACACAAGACATATTTGGGCAAAACCTTCTCAGATGTACACGTCTTATTCGTGATCTTAAGTGTCTTTGGAACATTAGCGATGAGTAAAAATGGCGTTTATCAATTTTTTTACAAAAGGAGAAATTTTCACAATTCTCCTCCCTTCGTTTTCATTGGACTAAAATGAATCAATAAAAGCACCTCACACTCTTTAAGTCTCACGAAATTTTGTGGCTAACATCATTGACCCGACCATTTCAAGTCAGAACGTAGTTACTAAAACAAGGAATGACCTACAATGACCTACAATGACCTACAATGACCTACAATGATCTACAATGATCTACAATGAGCTACAATGAGCTGCTACAAGCTAAAATGAGTTAAAATAAGCCCTACAAATGAGCTACAAAATGACAGACAATGATGTTTACCGTGTGTCACGCTTGGACGTGACACTAGACTCATGGTATTAAATTGCCAAGCACATTTTGAAAACCTTGTTGCTGAGGTCAAGTTGAATACCTTGAACCATTGAACCAATCAAAACCTTGTTGCTGAGCAAGTTGAAACTTTTCATTTTGCACTCAAAACCAATCAAAACCTTGTTGCTGAGCGGATGTTTAATACCTTGAACCAATCAAAACCTTGTTGCTGAGCGGATGTTTAATACCTTGAACCAATGAAAACCTTGCTGCTGAGCAAAATTCAATCTTTTTGTTTTGCCTGCTTTAATAACTGGCGGTTTTTTGCGTTTTTCTGCCTAGAAAAAACACATTAAAAAAGGTGGAAAATGACTCAAATCCAAACTTCATTGCTGTCAAGCAAATTTGTTGGATTAGTTTGTAACACGGGAAAATAATCCAAAGGTTTTTTTGCGATTTTTTTGTTGCACAGTATCAATATCATACATGTATTATTACACTGTAAATTTATCTCCAAGCGTAATAATTAGAGACGCTGTCATCATTTGGCCTGTCATGCAGTAGACTAAACGCGTTACGTTTATGCACGCATGTCCCCTGATCTTTTTTTTTTTTGTCTTTTTCTAAAATCTTCATGTTATCTTATTACAGGGATCTTAAGGTGATTCCCTGGTTTTGCACTGCGCATCTCTTACTGTGCATAACAAGATGGCCTCCTTAAAAAAAGACCATGTGAAGTAACATTATTAAAATGAAGTTGACCGAAGAGAAACGCTATTGCAATTTTTACTTGCGGTTGTTTCTTGCCGAGGTGAGTCTCAATGTGGTGGGAATGTGCATAACGTAAGCAGTACGCTAGCCTGAGATCATGCCCTCTCCCTATTAGCCCTTTATGTCTCTCACGGGAAGAGGGCGTTATTTTTTCCCTCTCGAGCCAAAGAAGCAAAGAAGCAAAAAAAAAGAAAAAAAAAATAACGCCTGATCTCAGGTTAGCAGTACGCGTGTTGCTGAGTTCGACTTCCTCACGGAGAACCTCGATAGTGGATGTTTAATTTGTGCTTATTCACTTTGATTTTCATTTAAACGCTTTCTCTATCACATTGTGTCCTAAATGTGATATCTCGATGTAAACTTTGTAAAAACGGATTTTTTGATACTTTCTTCCCACTTTCGCATACATTCTACTTTGAACTCGCCCCAGTCCACTCTCAAAAATCCGAGTACGGTGACCCCCATTTTTTATTTCATGATTTTAATAAGGACAGTGCTTCCTTTCAGCGAGAAAAAAATTGGCACAAATCTATGTTCAGCTTTTTGGCAATTTTACTAAATTGTACGTATTGAGCTATCACGTGTCGAATAGCGCGTGTCCAATTTAATTCTACTTTGGAGCGTCAAGTAAAAACAAGGGCATTAAAAGGCATTTTTCTAGTACGTAAGTGGATAAACAATACATTAAAGTCAAATTCTGTGCGATACCATATGCATCATTGAAAAAATCTTTCCTTTTTGTCTAGTTTTGGGCTGCGCGCGGTTTTTGTCAAAGGGTCCAAAATAGCAGTATTTGTCGGCATTGTGACGTCAAAACGAGCACGGTGACCCTCACTTTTTATTACCTTTTTATCATCTTCTTGACTTGTTACATCAGTGTACCGAGTTTCATCTACAATCTATGTTAGGTTCTTTTACTCTGGAATCAGCTTAAGCGTATTTTCAGGTCCCCTCGTTCAGTCATTGTAGGTCATTGTAGATCATTGTAGATCATTGTAGGTCATTGTAGGTCATTGTAGGTCATTCCTTGTTTTAGTAACTACGCAAGTCGGAACTGAAAACGCGATTCTTCAGTTTTATTATGAAAGGAGCCGTGTCCTTGAAAAACCCAACGCTAATGAGAACAGTACTCAGTTACGATGCTGTGGCACAAACATCTGATCATCTGCTGAGAAAGTATAAGAGTATTTATTTATTATCTTACCTGTTGCGGAACACAACTAAACAGACCAGGCTGTTACCAAACAGATCAGCAATTACAAGGAAGGCAAATGCTGCTGTGATTCCGATCTGTGCGGCTTCAGAGTACTTATATGGCGTCATCTTTATTGCTTGTTCTTTTATTAGCAGATGAATCTAAATGGCTTCTGGTTGACTGAAAAAAGTAACATATTATGAAAAGTTCTCGCTAACTTTTATACTTCTGTGAAAAGGCTCCTTTAAATCGGAGCTAAAGCTAAAAGATGGACGGATTGATCATAAAACGTAAAAAAATAGACACTTCTGACCGATTTACAATAATTATTATATTTTTGCTGGCTAAACTGACCATTTTTGTTTTCTTTAAGTGTAAGCTGTTACTAAACACAATAGTGTCTTTTTTTAAACCAAAAAAATTATATTAACGAAGAAAGTCGCGATATTCAAGTTAGGTATGGAATGGCGTTAAGAGCAACGGTAACTAAT